>OX451737.1:1134401121-1134806121 GCA_948472305.1 Vicia faba
TATGATTAAGGGTTTTAAATTTCGAAAAGAAAAACTCCTACTTCTTTGGCTCAGATGGGTTGACGAGGGATTATCATCCTTATAACTCCAGTGTTTAGGAATTGAAACAATGCCTGTACCTCATCAGCGGGGTCGGTTCAAAAGCATACTGTAGATTATGGTATCGTTTTTGTCATCCTCCCTCAAGAGGCTTAGAATTAATGAGAGTTGATCATCAGAAAAAATATGAAAATAATTTGCATTTAGTGAATACGAATATATTGTTTCAGGACAGACATATGCGATGCATTAATGGAATAACAATGTTTAACATGGACAAATGTTTGAACAAAAGAAAATTGCAACTTGAACATTCGAATGAACAAAACTTTCTCAATCCTAGCCATGTTTTGGCAAGGGAGCAGTGATCACGTGGGGAGTCTTGGGTACTTTAAACTGAATCTCTCCAGCGTCAATTATGTCTTGGATCTTATTTTTCAAGCTCCAACAATCATCTGTAGTATGCCCCGGGCTGTCAGAGTGATAAGCGCAGCGGGCGTTGGGGTTGTACTTCGGTGACGTTGTATTTTGGTTCTTCGGAGCTTCTTTTAGAGTTACCAGCTTGGTCTCCAGCAACTGTGGCAATATCTGGGATAAGGTCATGCTGAGCCGAGTGAACTGCCTTCTCTCGCTCTTTTGTTGGTTGTGATGTTGAATTTGTGGCACTGGAGCCATTTGAGGAGCTCTCCCCTTACCTCCTTGTCTCAAAGGTGGTTGAACGATGACTGGCTTTTTACCCTTAGATGTTTGCCCCAGTTGGTTACCCCGAAGCAGTTGGTTGACGAGAACTCCGAACTCTTCTTGTCTTTGAGCTAAGCCTTGAATGATAGTCACCTGCCCCAGCATTTGGGCTTTCATTGCATCCATCTCAGCTTGCAGGCGTTTCAGTCGTTCATCCTCAGCACTGTTCCTGACAAAGGTCCCCATGAGAAGTGTCCTTAGCTCCTCCTGCCCCTTGGATAGATTCAGGAGGATTTCCCCGAACCGAGTCTCTTGAGCAAGAAGGTCCTGGTTGTCTTGTTGGGAAGCCATTGCTGAAATAAACAGCGGGAAAGGTAAGTGACCTGCAACAAAGGTACCTGTCATGCAATGATGTGTATGTATGCATATGCAATGTTTCCAAGGATCCCGCGGGGTAAATAAGAAAATTTGTTAGAACTCGGGTCCGGTAGTTTGATTGAAGGAACTGCATGTTGTTGAGAGTCCTTCTTCAAAGGGTCAAAGGCTCACCATATCCAGTGGGTCATAGCCCCTGACAACTTTGTCTAGAGGAAAATAAATCCTCTTTGCCCCTTGCTAGATGTTTGATTCATCATGACCTGCATCACAAACCCTTGAGATCCTTGAAATGGGTTAGGATGTATGCAATGGTATGATGTTATGGTATGCATGGGGTAATATGGATAAACCCTGTTATGAGCCCTTATTAAGGACTATAAACAGAAACCTGCAAGAAACTCAAGTAAACCTGTCATGAGTCCTAGTTAAGGACTAAAAAAACAAAACCTGCAGGAAACTCGGTAAACCCTGTTATGAGTCCTAATTAAGGACTGCAAACCAAAATCTGTAAGAAACTTAGTATACCCTGTTATGAGTCCCTATTAAGGACTATAAACAAAACCTGCAAGAAACTCAAGTGTCAGATAACAAGCATGCAAGTAGTCAAGTACGAAGGCACACAAGTCACACAAAAGAATCCCTTAGAGTTTAGGCCAGCATGAGGTCTGGGTATTACCCTCTTGAATTGGTGGGTTCAACTTGTCCTAATCAAAGTAACCGGGTTCTTAGAGGATCCCAATATCATTGACTACCCTCAATCGGTCATAACTCCAGCATCGCAATCTTTTCTTGCGGCCAGAACCATCACGAGAGTTTAGCCTCAATGGGCGTAGCATACTGCTACTGTTCTAATGGCCAAGTTGTGTCATTTAAGGTTCTAAGGTCTGTTGGTGCTTAATGACTCCTTGGAAGACCCATATTCTCCCCGTTTCAACACGAGGGATATCGGTACATACCAAGGCGCCACACCAACGTAGCCACAGCTTCACCCATGTCGGTCTACGCCGGACAGGTCCCTCACAGCTTATGCTACCTAAACAGGGTATCCCCAGATCCGGGTTAGGATCTATGTAACTCCCATGCAACCCACAAATTTAAAGCAGACAAGTCAATACAATTGAAAACACAGTTATGAACTAACCCTAAGGTACACCTCACTTTATAAGATAGTCCCCAGCAGAGTCGCCAGTTCTGTGATCGGTGGATCTGGAACTGACTGTTTAACGCTGGTTCGCGAAATGTCGCGGAAGCAAGAGTCGCCACCGTCTTTTATTTTTTCCAAATGGAAAGGACAAAAGCACAAAAAAATTCCTTAAAGAGATTGCTCTCGGTTCGGGAGGTAGGTTATAGAAAGGGAAGGTGTTAGCACCCTTTCTATCCATGGTTATCCATGGGCTCTTAGATACTTGCTCATTGTGTTTTCAAAAGTGTTTGTTTGCTTTTCAACTGTGGGTTTTAAAAAGTTTCTTTGAAAATTCCAGTTCGACTCTTGTATCAGTCCTCAAGAGTGTTTGAAAAATTGCTTTCGAAAGCTTTTTGAAAATGTGTTGGTGTGAAAAGTATTTTGTTTTGTTTTGAAATTTAGAGCAAGTATCTGGAGCCGTCTACCTACCCTAAGGAATTCGTCTGTGTAAATGTCCTTAAAGTAGTGCCATCCCACCATTGAGAGGTAGGTAGCACCACCGTTGGAGGTGTTCGGGTCAATTCGAGGTTCGGGACATGGTGATCACCAGAGCAATGGGAAGACACCTTAGAAGCTACCCTCATGCCAGGTTCCCGGATCATGAGGACTTACTAAGACATCCTCTACTCGACGATCACCTTTCGAGGCAAGGCAACAGTGAGGCGTACCCTAGGGGTGGTGTGTGCGATTCGTGTGTCGTTTTCGTTTGCATTTATCTTGTCATGTTATTGGTGTTCTACGCTTGTTTTTATTTCGTCCATACATTCTTTCATGTTTTTGATTAACAATTAAAAGTTGCGAGGAAAAGTAAATTCCTAAGCTATTACAAAGGCGCGGGTCCACCTCGCCAAAATTTTCTCGAACCCGATTTGGACAGAAAATAAAGAAAGTAAAAGTGCGAGAAATTATTTACAAGGCTTCGGGAGAGGTACATAATTATTTAAACGGAAAAGAAAATAAATATGCGAATTAATAATTAAATCGAAACAAGGGCGTTGGACCCTTTTTGCAAAATATTAAAATTACACGAATTAATTAATTAAGAAAAGAAATTGTTTTTTTTTTTTTGGTATTTTTATGTCTTTTAAGATTTAATAGAAAAAAACTTAATTGCAATTAAACGCTAACCCTAATTCTATTTTATTTTAATTTATTAAGAAAAACATTAGAATTTAACCTAAATTAAACCTAATTTTTACATGCAAATTTGATTATAAAAATAAATAAAATAAATAATATTATTATAAAAAGAAAAATTAAAGGGAATAAAAACATTAATTAAACCTATTTCTACATTTTTTAGATTTTTATTAAAAGAATTAAAATTGCAAACCTAATTTAAAACTAAATTCAATTACATGCAAATTTATTTATAAAAATACTAGAAATAAAAATATTGATTATTTTTGCTCTTTTCTGACTTTTTTATGTGTTTTATGATTTTATGAAAATATAATTAATTAAACAAACAGTAATTAAAAGAAAAATAAAAAAATTATAACAAGAATAAAAAATAGAGAAAATTAAAAGAAGTTGCAAACCAAAGGGGGTGTCAGTCCCCAATATGGAGGTCTCTTGTTAGCAATTCAGGCCCATTTGACTGTGGCCTTGTTGGACTTTTTTACTCACGTGCTGGCATGTTGACTCAAGCTTAGGGTGTTCATCAATTCTCAGCCTTTGATCTGATGCTCCAAGACGCGTGTGCGCTGGATTCTGATGGTGTATCATGGACTATAACGTAGGCGCTGCATGTGAACGTTAAATGAAAAATAACATAGAAATTATTGAAGACCTGGGGCTCGAACCCAGGTCAGGAATGTTACCAATAGCCTTGCTCACCACTAAGCCATTCCACGCGTTTTGATATATAATAAACAAGCAAATATAATAAAAGAAAACAATCCCTTAATGCCTTCAGCGCGCGAATTTTTGAACTGGCCTATCACGTCTTGCCACCACACCATCTTCTTCATCGTGTTTTATTTTTCCTGAAACAATAACAACATAAGCAACGGTTTTCACGTGTTGCTGAAAGTACCATATGAAAAAATAACGAATAGGCCATAAGGCCTCATAAATTGATCGCGAGTGTTGGTCTCTATTCGTCCAAACGCGCTGAATCCAATGGTCTTGGTCTCAGCCTCCAATTTTGCCTTATTTCAAAAGCCCTAATTCTAAGGTTGAAGAACCCTAAATATCAACAATGGCATATTTGCATACAACACATAAAAAGGCAATTAAATATATTGGTTAGCTTCAGAATTTCATAAGGAACACGAATCAATGAATAAAATGTTATGAAAATGCCTAGATTTGAGAACACGATTATGAGTTTTTCATGAAATATTTGGAGTTCTGTATACCGATTCCTTGAGCTTTGATGAAGGTTTTTGATTGTAATCGCTTCTGGGCAACCTTGGCAAGCTAATGGAACAAGAATTATGCTTTGAATCGCCCTCAAAAGTGGTTTTCAGATTTGAGTTTTTAGACAAAAATTCCAAGTTTGATTTGTGCTCTTTTGCGCAGCTTAGTGTGTTCTTGCACTAGGGTTGTATTCAGGCTTTTGTATTGAGTCCATTAGGTCAAGAAAAATCAATCAAATCCATTGCATTCATTGATTTTGGAAATTTGATTTTCTAAGATTTTTTCAATCTTTTTTCATGTGTTTTTGGTTCAAATCATCTCCAATCTCTCCAAATCTTTCCTTATCTGCATATGTACAAAATCTTGAGGCTAAAACATGTACAAAAAGATTTGTTAGGTTAAGTTAAATATTTTTCACATATTTAATTGATTTAAGTGAATTATTATAAATAAAAATTCAAATAAATAATAAAAAATGAGAAAATACTTCCCTTTGGGCCAAGTGGTCGTGCACATGCCATGGATGATGAATTATGGAGGAAAAATGGGCCCATTAGCAATTTTAGGTCATTTGAATCAATGTTGACTTTTCAAAATATCCAAAAATTTCCCAACTTCCACAAGGCATAACTTGCTCAATGTTTAAGCTTTTCTCATGTTCTTTGACATTTTGGAAAGGTCTTTGAGTCCTCTAACCAATGTCTTTGGTCCCGTGTCATTTTGATTTACCAATCTCAAGTTATGGCCTTTGACTTAAAGTCCCTTTTTGTTGACTTTTGAAAATGACCTATAATGTTGAAATTGATAACTTTTTGTGAGAGCATTTCTTGGATTTGAAGTATGAATATGAGTTGTAGGAAATGTCTTTCTCTTCAAAATGAGCTTTGGATGGAATTTTTCTGATAATCCATGTGAAAGTTATGCCCTGGTCAATTTCAGTTGACTTTTTTCAGCTGTCCAAATAAGGAAACTTTTGCATCTTGATGATTTCTGAGCCAAATTTTGAGAATCATGATCAAGTATTGATCAAATGATGTTTGTGGCTTCAAAATGATGTGTTGACCAAAAATTTGAACTTTTGACTGTCAAATGACCATTTTGCCCCTACAGTTGACTGTAGTGCAATTAGGGTTTTTGACTGTGCAATTTTGTGCTGAATGCCTTGAAACTTGATATGAGGATGCTTGACCATATTTGTAGGCATGTGAGACTTGATTGGGCCTTTGAAAACTTCATTTTCTTGATCAGAACACAAACCCTAATCTTGACTGCTTAGGAGGCCTTTGCACTGTGTAACCCTTGGGGAATTTTGAAGCTTGACTTGGCAATTTCTTGAAGAATATGGGAGGGCAAATTTTGGGGTACAACAGACGTATTCCAATCAAAAACATCAATCCAAACGCTGTGAAACGGTATCCAGAAGTCACACTTTTTCCATTTTTTTTCATTATCGTGTTTTAACATTTACGCACATTCATGGCATTTTGATTATATATTCATGATCAGTGAAGTGTTTGCAAGCTAACCATATGCCTTAATTTGATTGTCATGCGCTATAGGCAAATATACCATGTTCGTTTTTTAGGGTTGCAGGAGTTATAATTTGGGGCTTTCCACCCAAAGAAAAATTAGCCTTCAAGACCCATACCATTAGATTCAGCAGGTTTGGACGATTAGGAATCCATCATCGCGCTCAATTTATGAGCGACCTAGGCTTATTCGCTATTTTCTGGAAAGTGGCCTAAAGGAACATTCAGAAAACCGTGGCCTATCTGTTTGTATTTCATGAACGAGGAAGAAGATGACCTCGTGGCGATGTGTGATAGGGTCATTTAAATTTCGCGCGCAGAGTCCACTAACACATTGTTTTTCTTTTATATTATTTGCTTGTTATTATATATTAACAACGCGAATTTGGTTCAGCTGGCAACTGATAGTGGTGGCAAAGCACATGACCTGGGTTCGAGTCCCAGGTCTTCACACTTTCAATATTATTTTCCAATTCATGTTCACATGCAGCGCCAATGTTGAATACCATGGTACACCTTCAGAACCAAGCGTACACGCGTCCCAGTGAACTCAATCAAAGGCGCAGACTGGAGGAATACCATAGGCTTGGGTCAACGCTTCAGCATGCTACCAGAAAAAGTCCAAACAGGCCAAAACAAATGGGCCAGATTACTGAATCTTAACCTCCATATTGGGAACTGCAACCCCCTAGGTTTGTCATGTCTTTTTTATTTTATTTCTTTTAATTATTATTTGTTAATTCAATTATTATTTTCATAAAATTATAAAATTCAATAAAAATCAGAAAAAAGGAAAAATACAATAAATATTTTTATTTCTAATATTTTCATAAATAAATTTGCATGTAATTATTTAGTTTTAATTTAAGTTGTAATTTTAATACTTTTAACAAAAAAATCTAAAAAAAAATGTAGAAATAGGTTTAATTAATAATTTTTCATCCCTTTTTATTTTTCTTTCATAAATATACTAAATAATTAAATATTTTACTTTTTATAATTAAATTGCATGAAAATAAAAATTAGGTTTAATTTAGGTTAAAAACTTCAATATTTATTAATAAAGTAAAAAATGATTAGAATTAGGGTTTGCCTCTTATTTTAGTTAATTCTTTTATATTAAATCCTAAAATACTACAAAATACCAAAAACAAGTCCTTTCTTTTTTAATTAATTAACTTCATCATTAATTTGATTTTTGCAAAAGGGTCCAACGCCCTCGTTTCGTTCTTAATTTCTTATTAATTTGCATTTTTATTTTATTTCGTTTAAATAATTATGTATCTCTCCCGAAGCCATGTAAATTACTTCTCGCACTTTTAATTCTTTTAATTTCTTTATTTTTCTGTCAAATCGGGTCCTGGTTAATTTTGGCGATGTGGACCCACGCCATTTGTAATAGCTTTAGATCTTTACCTTTCCTTGCAACTTTTAACTGTTAATCAAAAGCATGAAAGAATGTATGGACAAAATAAAAACAAGCGTAGAACGCCAATAACATGACAAGATAAATACAAATGAAGACGACACACGAATCGCACACACCACCCCTAGGGTACGCCTCACTGTTGCCTTGCCTCGAAAGGTGATCGTCGAGTAGAGGATGTCTTAGTAAGTCCTCATGATCCGGGAACCTGGCATGAGGGTAGCTTCTAAGGTGTCTTCCCATTGCTCTGGTGATCACCATGTCCCGAACCTCGAATTGACCCGAACACCTCCAACGGTGGTGCTACCTACCTCTCAATGGTGGGATGGCACTACTTTAAAGGACATTTACACAGACGAATTCCTTAGGGTAGGTAGGTTCTCATAGATACTTGCTCTAAATTTCAAACAAAAATTCAAAAATACTTTTCACACCGACACCTTTTCAAAAAGCTTTCGAAAGCAATTTTTCAAACACTCTTGAGGACCGATACAAGAGTCGAACTGAAATTTTCAAAGAAACTTTTTAAAACCCACAATTGAAAAGCAAACAAACCTTTTGAAAACACAATGAGCAAGTATCTAAGAGCCCATGGATAACCATGGATAGAAAGGGTGCTAACACCTTCCTTTTCTATAACCTACCTCCCGAACCGAGAGCAATCTCTTTAAGGAATTTTTCTGTGCTTTTGTCCTTTCCATGTTGGAGAAAATAAAAGACGGTGGCGACTCTTGCTTACCGCGACATTTCGCGAACCAGCGTTAAACAGTCAGTTCCAGATCCACCGATCACAATGAGCAAGTACCTAAGAGCCCGTAAATAATTATGGATAGAAAGGGTGCTAATACCTTCCCTTTCTATAATCTACCCCCCGTACTCAAAGATAATCTCGAAAAAGGAATTTTTCTGTGCTTTTTTCCTTTCCTTGTTGGATAAAATAAAAGTCGGTGGCGACTCTTGCTTACCGCGACATTTTGCAAAAACAAACGCATAACGCAAACCAGCATTCCAAAAAAAACAGTCAGTTCTTCCCACCATATCACAGAACTAGCGACTCTGCTGGGGAAATTATAAGTGGGGTGTACCTTAGGAATAGTTCATCATAATGTTTTCAATTGGTTAACTTGTATGCTTTATCTTTGTGGGTTCGAATCCGAGTTACTATAGATCCTAACCCGGATCTGGGGGACACCCTTTAGGTAAGTAGCAATAAATTGTGAGGGAACTGTACAGCATAGACCGATATGGTTGAAGCAGTAGCTATGTTGGTGTGGCACTTTAGTATGTACCGATATCCCTTGTGGCGCAACGAGGAGAATATGGGTCTGCTAAGGGGTCATTAAGTACCAACTGACCTTCGAACATGTAATTGACCAACTTGGCCATAGAACAGTAGCAGTATGCTACACTCATTGAGACCAAACTCTCGCGATGATTCCGGCCGCAAGAAAAGGTTGCTAAACTAGAATTATGACCGATCGAGGGTGGTCAGTGATATTGAGATCCTCTAGAACCCGGTTACTATTTCTAGGACAGGTTTGAACCAACTAAACTGAAAGAGGGTAATACCTAAACTCCTTGTCAGCCTGAAATCTAAGGGCTATATGTGTGACTTGTGTGCCCTTACCATGTTTGCTATCTGTAAATACTTGTGGTGTGTTTCTATCATGATATCATGCATCATGACATTGCATGCATATTGCATTGGACTAACCCATTTTAAATACAGAGGGGATTCATCTTTGTTCTGTTTTATAGGTTATGGCACCCATGCGTAGAAACACTATTCAGATCAACTTTGTCCAGATTCCCACTCAGCTTAAGGAATTTGTTACAAAGGTTCCAGATACTTCCTCCTTTATCAAAAGACATGGTCACCTCCTGGGTTTGGTCACTTCCAGATTAGATGAACAGATGATGAGTGTCTTAGTCCAGTTCTTTGATCCCTTATACCAATGCTTTACTTTTTCGGATTACCAGTTGGTCCCTACCTTGGAAGAGTTCTCTGATCTGCTTGGTATTTCTATCCTAGAGCAGACCCCATTTACAAGTTGGGAGAAAGTCCTTAGGCCATAATAGATTGCTTCAGCCCTCCATCTGACAAAGGCTGGGGTAATGTCTAATTGGGAAACTCGGAGTGGGACAAAAGGCTTCTTGACTAAGTTCTTGGTTGGTCGGGCTAATCAGTTCTGGGACAGTTTATACTTTCAGGCGTTCGAGGACATCCTGGCTCTTCTTATTTATGGTCTGGTGCTGTTTCCCAACTCAGATTCCTTTATTGACGTGAATGCAGTGAAGATTTTCATGTCCGGTAATCTAGTGCCCACTCTCTTGGGTGATATCCTGCACACTCTCTATGCCCGTACTGCTCGGAAACGGGGAACCCTTATGTGCTGTGCACCATTGCTGGCGAGGTGGTTTATTTCTCACCTCCCCAAATCAGTTTTGAAGAACAAGGAAGGCATGGGTTGGGCCTACAGGATTATGTCCCTAGCTCACACTGACATCATCTGGACTATTAAAGGTGTAACACCCCAGTTTCAATTATTTGATTTATTTAAATTTGGGAAATTATTTTATTAGAATTAATAAAATAAAGAGGAATTATTTATTTTGAAATATGGAGGAAAATAAAAGAAATAAGGATACATTTGGGACTTAAGTTTTTCTTTCTCATTATTCACGATAACACAGAAGTTGGGATTTTGGGAAGCAGAGCTCTGAAGGTACGAAGAACGAAGACCATCGCTCAAAAAGTTCAAAGCTGCTAATTGATAAGGTAAGGGGGGCTATTACTCGATTTACCTTTGTTTATGGGTTTATGTACGGTTGATTTGGGTAATCGTAGGGAAAAACCCCAATTGTTAGATGTTATTAGGGATCGATACCCTTAGGATTGAACCTTGTTAAAGAAAGGTTAGGTTCCCAATTTTATGAAATCAATTAACGATTTTAGGTTCCTAATGGTGGATTGGAAGTATATCTGCATGGTCGTGAATTTACCTTAGAAGTTATAGGGATAACCTCAATGTTAGCAGATTTCCCCAAAAGGGACGGTTAATCCCGGTTAAGGTTACTATAATGATTGTTGGTAATTAGGAAATTGAGGTGTTGTTTTGAATTATACAAAATCGATGTCGTGAGGTACCGAAATGCGCGTTTTGGCTGGCATTTTCCCGCGTTTGGCTGCTGTTTCTGAGCTGCTGCAGGTACAGGAAAACTCTGTACGCGCTCAGCAACACGGGCCGTGTTGCACAACACGGGCACCCGTGTTGCTCTTCTGTGTTGCACAACACGGGCCGTGTTGCACAACACGGGAACCCGTGTTGATCCCCCTGTATTGATAAGGATAATGTGTTTTTTTTTCTGGATATGTTACAACACGGGCCGTGTTGCACAACACGGGCACCCGTGTTGATGCTACTGTGTTGATTTTCTGAACTTTGTTTTCAGTGCTTGATTGTGGATTTTATTGCCATGCTTTTGGATAATGTTATCGAGCATGAATTATGATATGACTTGATATGATTGATGTTTAAATAGTATGCTGAGTAATTACATGCTATCCATATCTTGTTATGATTTGATGTTGTTGATGTTGCATGATATGTTGATTGATGTTCATAGTATGCTGAGTGTTACATACTTTACATATCATGTTGCATTTGTTAATTCCCATTGTGTGGAATTAACATGGTGGCCAATATACGTGTCCGCGATTTAATGGAACGTTGAGGTGGTAGCCGTGTCCGCGATATAATGGAACGGTGAGTTATCCGTGACCCGAGATTTAATGGGGCGGTAAAGTGGTACCACATGCATGAGTGTGTTGCATTACCTTGAATATAACATGAATGGATGATTTTTCCAATGTTGTATTTGATTGTTTGTATGCACGTATGGTTGCTAAATGGTTGACGATGTTTGATGTTAATTGCAAATATGAAAAGCAATATATCATGGGTATATGAATTGTAAAGGTTTTTGTAAACTATGAAATATGCTAATTATTGGGTGATGCTTATGATTTCCTGAATTGATTGTTATGAACGTATAATCAAATGTATAATTGAGATGCTCACCCTTACTGTTGAATATTTCAGATTGAGGAGCTTCGTTCAGGTGCTTGGCGAAGGCTCGTCGTTTCTAGTTTATTTTCGTTTTAGTATTGTCCGGGTCATGCTCTGATAGTTGTAACTCCGGGAACGTTTGTTTGTCGAGCTGTTTTAATCAGACTCGTTTAATTCCTTATGTTTTGTTATAATATGATGTTGACATTTTCCAGGTGTTAATCCCTGATGATTTTGAAAATATTATAACATTGATTTTATTAACTAAATTATTCCGCTGTGTAAACATGTATGAGTTACTACTACGTTATGCATGACAGGAATTTGTTTTATTAAAAGAGAATTGTAGCATCCTCGATTATACATGTACTCTGATATTATGCTTTTAGTGTTTGCGAAAATTTATTCGGGGTTTTTAGAGGGTGTTATAATAGTGGTATCAGAGCATAGTCGGTCGTTGCGACCAGAGTCTTGAATCAGTCATCCCTTTTGTATGCGATTAGTGTAAGGTAACACTGTCGATACTGTATTCTAATGAAGAGTATGTTTTGATTCTCAAGAATATGGCTGGAAGGGGTAACGGACGAAATGATGCTGCACTCGCTGAGGCTTTGGGGATGTTAGCTGGTGTACTTGCTGGAAATCCAACTGGAGGCGTGATTGGTGCTGATAGGCAATTGGGAAATTTCCAAAGGAACAATCCTCCGTTGTTCAAAGGTACACATGACCCTGAAGGTGCTCAGAAGTGGCTGAAGGAAATCGAAAGGATTTTCCGTGTGATCGATTGTGCTGAAGATCTGAAAGTCAGATATGGTACGCATATGTTGGCAGAAGAGGCCGACAACTGGTGGGTTGCCACAAGGACTGAAATGGTTCAGGATGGAGAGGCACTGACTTGGGCTAACTTCAGAAGGGCTTTTCTGAGGAGGTACTTTCCTGAAGATGTTCGGGGAAGAAAGGAAATTGAGTTTTTGGAGCTTAAGCAGGGCAATCTGACTGTTAGTGAGTATGCTACTAAGTTCACTGAGCTGGCAAAGTATTATGCTCACTACAACAATGATGAGGCTGGAGAATTCTCTAAATGTATCAAATTTGAGAATGGTCTCCGAGATGAGATTAAGCAGGGAATCAGGTACCAGCGTATTCGTAGATTTTCTGATCTGGTGGATTGTAGCAGGATCTTGGAAGAAGATATTACCAAGAATAGGTCGTCTCACTCTCGTGGGGCTGTTGATAAAAGAGGAAAGCAACATATGGACCGTGGCAAGCCATATGGTAGAGATAACCAGAAATCAGGTGGTTGGAAAAGGCCTAGTGGGGGAGATTCTAAGGCTCCTATCAGATGCTACAGGTGTGGTGAGTCTGGTCATCACATTCGAGATTGCAAGAGTGATGAGAAGAAGTGCTATAAATGTGGAAAGGCTGGTCATTTGTCTATTTATTGCAAAGGGAAGTCCGTTACTTGTTACAATTGTGGCGAAGAAGGTCACATTCGTCCGCAGTGTCCTAAGCCTAGGAAGGATCAGTCAGGTGGAAAAGTGTTCGCTTTGTCTGGATCTGAGACTACCCCAGAGGATCGATTGATTAAAGGTACGTGTTTTATTCATGGCACACCTTTAGTTGCAATTATTGATACTGGTGCAACTCATTCTTTCATTTCTTTGGATTGTGCTGAGAGGTTGAAACTGGACATATCTGGTATGCGAGGTAGCATGGTTGTTGATACTCCTGCATCGGGTTCAGTGACAACTTCACTTGTATGTAGGAATTGTCCTATTGAGATTTTTGGTAGAGGTTTCGGTATGGATTTAGTGTGCCTACCGCTTGAACAAATTGATATTATCCTTGGGATGAACTGGTTGGAATTCAACCGGGTTCATCTGAACTGCTTTGCTAAGACGGTGATTTTTCCAGAAGCAGTTGGTGTCGAGAATTTGACTATGACTGCTAGGCAGGTACAAGAAGCAATGGAAGACGGTGCTAATGTGTTTATGTTACTTGCTTCGTTAGATGCAACATGAAAGGTCAGGAGTGGCGAATTGCCAGTGGTGTGTGATTTTCCAGAAGTCTTTCCTGATGATGTTGGTGAGTTACCTCCTGAGAGAGAGGTGGAATTTTCTATAGATTTGATTCCTGGTACGAGACCGGTGTCGATGGCGCCATATCGTATGTCTGCGTCTGAGTTGGCTGAATTGAAGAGTCAGTTGGAAGATTTACTGGAGAAGAAGTTTATTCGTCCAAGTGTTTCACCTTGGGGTGCTCCGGTATTGTTGGTTAAGAAGAAAGAAGGTTCTATGAGACTGTGTGTTGATTACAGGCAATTGAACAAGGTAACCATTAAGAATCGGTATCCATTACCGAGGATTGATGATTTAATGGATCAACTAATTGGAGCCAGTGTATTCAGTAAGATTGACTTGAGATCTGGATATCATCAGATTCGATTGAAAGCGGATGATGTTCAAAAGACAGCTTTTCGAACGAGGTATGGGCATTATGAATACTCTGTTATGCCGTTCGGGGTTACTAATGCACCTGGTGTTTTCATGGAATATATGAACAGGATTTTTCATCCGTATCTGGATAAGTTTGTTGTGGTTTTTATCGATGACATTCTGATTTATTCCAAGAATGACGAAGAACATGCGGAACATCTCAGAATTGTGTTAGAGTTGTTGAAAGATAAGAAGTTGTATGCTAAGTTGTCCAAATGTGAGTTCTGGCTGAATGAAGTTAGTTTTCTTGGACATGTGATTTCTAAGAATGGTATTGCAGTGGATCCTACAAAAGTAGAAGCAGTATCTCATTGGGAAGCGCCGAAGACTGTTTCTGAAATCAGAAGTTTTCTTGGTCTTGCAGGTTATTACAGAAAGTTTATCGAAGGATTCTCAAAGTTAGCATTGTCGTTGACGAAATTGACTCGTAAAGGACAAGCGTTTATTTGGGATTCTGATTGTGAGAAAGGTTTCCAAGAATTGAAGCGGAGATTGACTAGTGCTCCTATTCTGATTTTGCCGAATCCGGTGGAATCTTTTGTGGTTTATTGTGATGCATCTCTGATGGGATTAGGTGGTGTTTTAATGCAGAATCAGTAGGTAGTTGCGTATGCTTCGAGACAGTTGAAGGTTCATGAAAGGAACTATCCTACTCATGATTTAGAGTTGGCAGCAGTTGTGTTTGTCTTGAAATTGTGGAGACATTATCTGTATGGTTCGAGATTTGAAGTGTATAGTGATCATAAGAGTTTGAAGTATCTTTTCGATCAGAAAGAGCTCAATATGAGGCAAAGAAGGTGGTTGGAATTTCTCAAAGATTATGATTTTGGTTTGAATTACCATCCTGGTAAGGCAAATGTGGTTGCAGACGCTTTGAGCAGGAAATCCTTGCATATGTCTATGATGATGGTTCGTGAATTGGATTTAATTGAACAGTTCCGAGATTTGAGTTTAATTTGTGAAAGTACTCTGAAGTGTGTTCGTTTGGGTATGTTGAAACTTACTAGTGGTATTCTAGAAGAGATCAGGATCGGGCAGAAATCTGATGTTAATTTGGTTAATAAATTGACATTGATCAACCAAGATCAAGGTGGTGAATTTAGAATTGATGAGAATGATGTTATGAGATTTGGCGATAGAGTTTGTGTTCCTGATGTCGCAGAAATCAAGAAGAGTATATTAGAGGAAGGACATCGCAGTGGGATGAGTATTCATCCGGGTGCCACGAAAATGTATCATGATTTGAAGAAATTGTTTTGGTGGCCGGGAATGAAAAAGGAAATAGCTGAATTTGTGTATGCATGTTTAATCTGTCAGAAATCGAAGATTGAGCATCAGAAGCCGTCTGGATTTATGCAACCAATGTTTATTCCAGAATGGAAGTGGGATAGTATTTCTATGGATTTTGTATCTGGGTTGCCGAGGACTCCTATGAATTGTGAAGCGATATGGGTCGTTGTGGATAGGTTGACTAAGTCTGCTCATTTTATACCGGTGCGAATGGATTACTCAATGGAGAGATTGGCACAGTTATATATTGAGAAAATAGTGAGTTTGCATGGAGTTCCTTCTAGTATTGTGTCGGATAGAGATCCGAGATTCACTTCGAAATTTTGGGAAGGATTGCAGAAGGCTTTGGGTACTAAATTGAGGTTGAGTTCAGCTTACCATCCTCAGACTGATGGACAGACGGAGAGGACGATTCAATCGTTAGAAGATTTATTGCGTGCTTGTGTTTTAGAGAAGGGTGGAGCTTGGGATAGCTATTTGCCATTGATTGAATTTACTTATAACAATAGTTACCTTTCGAGTATTGGTATGGCTCCGTTTGAGGCATTGTATGGTAGACGGTGTAGAACGCCTTTGTGTTGGTATGAATCTGGAGAGAGTTTGGTAATTGGGCCAGAGATTGTTCAGCAGACTACCGAAAAGATCAAATTGATTCAAGAGAAGATGAGAGCTTCTCAGAGTCGTCAGAAAAGTTATCATGATAAGAGGAGAAAGAATTTAGAATTTAGTGCTGGAGATCATGTGTTTATGAGAGTTACTCCGATGACGGGTATTAGTCGAGCGTTGAAATCTAAGAAGTTGACTCCGCGTTTTATTGGTCCGTTTCAGATTACGGAAAGAGTTGGAGGAGTTGCTTATCGTATTGCTTTACCTCCGAGACTTGCGAATTTGCACGATGTTTTTCATGTTTCTCAGCTGAGGAGATACATTCCAGACCCATCTCATGTAATCCAAATAGATGATGTACAGGTGAGAGATAACCTGACAGTAGAAACATTGCCTATGAGGATAGAAGATCGGGAAGTGAAACAGTTAAGAGGTAAAGAGATAGCATTAGTGAAGGTTGCTTGGGGAGGTCCAGCAGATGGAAATATCACTTGGGAGCTGGAGAGCCAAATGAAAGAGGCTTATCCGGAACTGTTCGTCTAAGGTATGTTTTCGAGGACGAAAACTCTTCTAGTGGGGGAGAGTTGTAACACCCCAGTTTCAATTATTTGATTTATTTAAATTTGGGAAATTATTTTATTAGAATTAATAAAATAAAGAGGAATTATTTATTTTGAAATATGGAGGAAAATAAAAGAAATAAGGATACATTTGGGACTTAAGTTTTTCTTTCTCATTATTCACGATAACACAGAAGTTGGGATTTTGGGAAGCAGAGCTCTGAAGGTACGAAGAACGAAGACCATCGCTCAAAAAGTTCAAAACTGCTAATTGATAAGGTAAGGGGGGCTATTACTCGATTTACCTTTGTTTATGGGTTTATGTACGGTTGATTTGGGTAATCGTAGGGAAAAACCCCAATTGTTAGATGTTATTAGGGATCGATACCCTTAGGATTGAACCTTGTTAAAGAAGGGTTAGGTTCCCAATTTTATGAAATCAATTAACGATTTTAGGTTCCTAATGGTGGATTGGAAGTATATCTGCATGATCGTGAATTTACCTTAGAAGTTATAGGGATAACCTCAATGTTAGCAGATTTCCCCAAAAGGGACGGTTAATCCCGGTTAAGGTTACTATAATGATTGTTGGTAATTAGGAAATTGAGGTGTTGTTTTGAATTATACAAAATCGATGTCATGAGGTACTGAAATGCGCGTTTTGGCTGGCATTTTCCCGCGTTTGGCTGCTGTTTCTGAGCTGCTGCAGGTACAGGAAAACTCTGTACGCGCTCAGCAACACGGGCCGTGTTGCACAACACGGGCACCCGTGTTGCTCTTCTGTGTTGCACAACACGGGCCGTGTTGCACAACACGGGAACCCGTGTTGATCCCCCTGTATTGATAAGGATAATGTGTTTTTTTTTCTGGATATGTTACAACACGGGCCGTGTTGCACAACACGGGCACCCGTGTTGATGCTACTGTGTTGATTTTCTGAACTTTGTTTTCAGTGCTTGATTGTGGATTTTATTGCCATGCTTTTGGATAATGTTATCGAGCATGAATTATGATATGACTTGATATGATTGATGTTTAAATAGTATGCTGAGTAATTACATGCTATCCATATCTTGTTATGATTTGATGTTGTTGATGTTGCATGATATGTTGATTGATGTTCACAGTATGCTGAGTGTTACATACTTTACATATCATGTTGCATTTGTTAATTCCCATTGTGTGGAATTAACATGGTGGCCAATATACGTGTCCGCGATTTAATGGAACGTTGAGGTGGTAGCCGTGTCCGCGATATAATGGAACGGTGAGTTATCCGTGACCCGAGATTTAATGGGGCGGTAAAGTGGTACCACATGCATGAGTGTGTTGCATTACCTTGAATATAACATGAATGGATGATTTTTCCAATGTTGTATTTGATTGTTTGTATGCACGTATGGTTGCTAAATGGTTGACGATGTTTGATGTTAATTGCAAATATGAAAAGCAATATATCATGGGTATATGAATTGTAAAGGTTTTTGTAAACTATGAAATATGCTAATTATTGGGTGATGCTTATGATTTCCTGAATTGATTGTTATGAACGTATAATCAAATGTATAATTGAGATGCTCACCCTTACTGTTGAATATTTCAGATTGAGGAGCTTCGTTCAGGTGCTTGGCGAAGGCTCGTCGTTTCTAGTTTATTTTCGTTTTAGTATTGTCCGGGTCATGCTCTGATAGTTGTAACTCCGGGAACGTTTGTTTGTCGAGCTGTTTTAATCAGACTCGTTTAATTCCTTATGTTTTGTTATAATATGATGTTGACATTTTCCAGGTGTTAATCCCTGATGATTTTGAAAATATTATAACATTGATTTTATTAATTAAATTATTCCGCTGTGTAAACATGTATGAGTTACTACTACGTTATGCATGACAGGAATTTGTTTTATTAAAAGAGAATTGTAGCATCCTCGATTATACATGTACTCTGATATTATGCTTTTAGTGTTTGCGAAAATTTATTCGGGTTTTTTAGAGGGTGTTACAAAAGGCATGGAGGACGTGGCTATTATTGATCGCTGTGGGGAATACCCCAATGTTCCACTGCTAGGAATCAATGGAGGGATCACCTATAACCCTTGTTTGGCCTTACACCAGTTTGGGCGAGCTAGAAGGGAAGGACCTCATGAGTTGTTGATGCCAAGTATTGTCTTTGACTTCCAAGGGGATAGTGACGAGCAACGCCGCAGGTTCATACGAGCCTGGGATAGGGTGCACAGGTCTGATTCGCATGAGTTAGGGATGAAGACCTCTCTTCCGATGGAACCATATCTCCGATAGGTTCGAATCCGTGCCCAAAAGCTGGGAATGTCGTACGAAGCTGTCTTGCCTGTGATTGTTGAGGTTGCTGATGAAGAAGGGGTTCCACCTACCATCCTCCACCCATACATGCCTACCGACATTGGGGCATTAAAGAGGTCTTGGATGCAGCTAAGAGAAGAGCGGGATACTTACAGAGAAAAGTATTACGAGCAAGAGCGGAAGATCTTGAAGTTGACAAGGCAATTGGAGAATGAGAAGATCCTCAACGACTATGTCAGCACCAAAGGGAAAAGACTATGGGAGCGTTGATGTCTTTTGATTATTTCTAGTTTTGATTTACTTTTCAGTATTTCTTTTTTTGTAACGCCTTAAGGGCATTTGTCAAACATTTGTTTCAAGTTTATCTAATAAAAGTGTGTTTCATTTTGGTTTACGAATTTGAATCTCTCAACGTCTTTGAAATCATATCATATGCATTTCATTCCATGCACCTCATCACAGGTACCCATTACATGTCTCTTATCTTCTTTGCTGTTTATTTCAGCATCATGTCTTCTGAAACATCAACTGATCAAGCTATCAAGGCTCTACAAGCTCAAAACGCACAGTTCCAGAAAATGTTTATGAACCTGGCTAAGGGTCAGCAAGATCTGAAGACCCTTATCTTGAAAGAAAAGAAGAAGAAGAAGAAGAAGAAGAAGAAGAAGAAGAAGAAGAAGACGGTCCTACTGAATATGGGTCGCAGATTTGGAAACAATTTGTGGGAAGGGGTTGATTTGACTCACTCATCTGAAGGGGGAAAAAATCAGGAAGAAAGGAGGGCTCCTAGCCCTGTGGTTTTCGACAATGAGACTGACTTTGACGAAGACCAGTATCCTCCGGCTGAGGATAGGTATAAACAGCTTGAAGACCGGTTAGGTGCGATGGAGATCCAGAAGGTACCTGGATTGGACTTTGGTGATTTAGGTTTGTCATCTAGGGTAGTGATTCCCCACAAGTTTAAAGCACCTATCTTTTCTAAATACGACGGGGTTTCCTGCCCAAAGCTGCACCTCCGCTCATATGTTAGAAAGATTCAACCATACACCGCTGATAAGAACCTCTGGATCCACTTCTTTCAAGGTATTCTTTCAGGGACTCAACATGAATGGTTTTACCAACTGGAAGGAGCTAGTATCCGTAATTGGGAAGACCTTGCTGCTGCTTTTTACAAGCAGTACCAATACAATGCCGACCTCGCTCCCACGCGTACCCAACTTCAGGGTATGTCTATGGGTGCGAGCGAAGGTTTCAAAGACTACGCTCAGAAGTGGAGGGACCTTGCTGGAAGAGTACAACCCCCGCTGGCTGACAAGGAGCTAGTGGATATGTTTCTGGGGACCTTGTATGGTCCATATTTCAACCATCTGATTGGAAGTTCATCGTTCGGGTTTACAGAGCTGATTATGACCGGGGAAAGAGTTGAAGCCGGTATTAAGAGTGGTAAAATACAGAAGGGTGCTTCATCAGGCACCGAAAATAAGCCTTTTAAGAAGGAGTCAAGCGCAGTTTACAGTGCAAAGAGCCATAATAGACCTGAGCGCCGCCAAGCAGTCAATGCGGTGGTTATATCAAGACCTGCTGTTGCTCCTCAGCGCAACAATCAGCCAAGGGCCGAGAGACCATGAAGACAATTCACTCAGCTCAACATGACTCTATCCCAGATTGTGCCACAGTTATTGAAGACCAACTTGGTGATTCCGAAGGAGGCCCCGAAGAATCCCAACACAACATCACCGATGTACAATTCGAACGCCCACTGTGCTTTTCACTCTGATAGCCCGGGGCATGATACGAATGACTGTTGGGTTTTAAAGAATAAGGTGCAGGACTTGATTGATGCTAAGGAGATTGAGTTCGAAGCGCCTGAAAGGCCTAATGTTGTGACTGCTCCCATGCCCAAGCATGGAGTAAATGTTGTAGATGAAGACTCGTTTGTGGTTTCTGTGAAAGACATTGCTACTCCATTAATGACTGTGAAGAAGAACCTTCTGTTAGCCGGTTTATTTCCGGGCTATGGAGAAGGTTGCCATATGTGTGTCGTCCTACCTGCCGGTTTCCATCTTTTGAAGTCAGGTGTCCAACGCTTGATGGATAATAAAGAAATTTTGTTTGAGAAGACTTTTGTTCCTTTGGTTCCTACTGAAGAAGTTGCTATAATCACCATTTTCGACAATTCTTCCAAGGCTTCCTCGAGAAAGCCTGTTAGAATTACATCTGTTCCAAGAATCGCTCCATTGATCATCATTGTTCTTGGGTCTATCCCCTACACATCAGATAAAGTTGTCCTGTGGCATTATGGGGCTGATGTATATTATCATGGGGTTAAACAAGACTTGAATGTTGAAGAGGCTGATACTGACGTCATCAATATTGTTTGATCTAGTAAAGTCACCCGCAGCGGAAGGCTTTTCTCCCCTGAGATCTCTCTACCAGTTGTTCGGAGGCATGTTGTTATTACACCTACCAGTACATCTGCTATTGTTCCTGTTCGTGTTCCAATTCTTACCCCCTGTTGCAGAGTCATATGATACTCGGGGCAAAGGGGCCACTGATGAACCTGCCCAGACGGAGGCACCGAAGAGGATTACTGTTGAAGCCTCTAGACAAGAGATGGAAGAAATTTTAAAGATCATCAAAAAGAGCGACTACAATGTAGTCGAGCAGCTGGGGAAAACCCTGTCCAAAATCTCTATGTTGTCTCTGTTGCTATGCTCAGAAGCCCATGCCAAGGCTCTGATTGCTTTCCTGAAAACTACGCATGTGCCGCAGGAGACATCAACTGATCAGTTTAAAGATTGTGTGGCTAGTCTGACCGCAGATAATGGGTTGGGTTTCTCCGACGCCGACTTGACTGCTAAGGGGAAGAATCATAATGACGCCCTGCATGTCTCCATTGAGTGCAGGGGCACCACTCTAGCTCATGTATTGGTGGATACTGGGTCCTCGCTGAATGTTTTACCTAAGAAGGCACTAGACCGGTTAGACTGTGAAGGGTTGGAGCTGAAACCAAGCAATATTGTGGTTAGGGCCTTTGATGGGTCCAAGAGGATGGTACACGGTGAAATGGATATTCCAGTGAAGGTTGGTTCTTAGATTTTTGCATCTACATTCTATGTGATGGACATCCGGACATCTTATTCTTGTTTGCTGGGTCGCCCATGGATCCACAAAGATGGGGCAGTGACGTCTACGCTTCACCAGATGCTGAAATACCCAGTCAAGGGGAAAATTGTTACGGTACGGGGAGAAGAGCAGTACATGGTGAGCCACCTCAACTCTTTCCGATATATAGAGATGGATGGGGAGTTCATTGAGACCCCATTTCAACATTTTGAAGAAGTACCCCAGACGCTGGCATCAACTGAAACTGTTGTCGAAGATCCTCCAATGAAGATCGCTTCCCTCAAGGATGCTCGGGCTATTGTTGAGAAAGGTGGGTGTGCAAATTGGGGTCAACTCCCTGATTTTGCACATAAGACTAATAAGTTTGGTTTGGGTTTCACTGCAGAAGCTCAAAGGGCCGTTCGGAGTGCGTGAATCGGAAGACCTCCCCTGTTTATCAGCAATTCATGAGTAAATGCCATTGAAGACGATGTTGAAGAATCTGAGTTTGACAGTTGGATCTACCCGACTACCGATGGTGAATTAAGCAATTGGACAGCAAGGGACTTCGTCCCAATTTCTTTTATTACCCAGTAATGAGACTTTTGTTTTGAATTTGTAACAAACAATTTTTAAACTTTACGGCCCGGTGTCTCACCCGGGGCACCGTGGCTTTGTTTGTGAGGGATTTATGTGTGTCATTTCCATATATCATTAATAAAAGCATTGGATGTTTTCTTGCATTTCAAATTTTGCGCTCCTTGTTTTTCTTTTGTTATATATTGCAAAACAACTATTTTACACACACTCACATATACAGTTCTACATCCACTCTGGATCCCACTGATAGCGACTCTGCTACTGCCGATTATGACTTCGAAAGTCCGATCAACCAAGCCGAGGACGAAGGTAAGGACGATTGCGAAGTGCCTGGTGAACTTGCAAGGTTGTTGCTTCAGGAAGAGAGGGTTATTCAGCCGCATGAAGAGCCAGTGGAAACGGTAAATCTGGGTACAGAGGTAGACAAGAAAGAGGTCAAGATCGGTGCAAATATGGGAGCTAGTGTTAAGCAACAGTTGATTCAAATGATGCATGACTTTGTTGAGATCTTTGCCTGGTCTTATGAATATATGCCTAGGTTGGATACTGTGATACGGTGGGAGAACTGACTTAGGTTTTGCGTTTTTTTTTCGCAAATGTTTCGGTTGAGCAAGAGTCACCACCGACTTTTTATTTTATCTTAAGGAAAGGTTAAAAAGCACAGGAAAAACCTTTGAGATGTTTTCGTGGGTTCGGGGAGTAGATTATAGAAAGGGAAGGTATTAGCACCATTTTTATCCATGGTTATCCATGGGCTCTTAGTTACTTGCTTAGATCACTTGCTTTGCATTTTCAATTGTTTGAAATGGTGCTTTGTGTGTGGTTTTGAAAGATGTTTTGAAAAGAGGCCATTGTTGTGGCAACCTTTGTAATGACTCATGTTTGAGTATATACAAAGTTGTTTTTGTCTTTTTGAAAAGTTTTTCAATGTTTTGAAAGTTGTTTGGAAATTGTGTGGTGATGTGTGTTTTTGAAAAGTAGCAAGGATGTTTTCTTTGCAAGTTTGATCAAGTAACTAAGATCTACCTACCCTAATTTACTCAAAGATATTTCTTTATGCTTTTTAACCCTTTTAACAGTGTTGTTTCACCATTGTATTTGGTGAATAACCTTGTGTTAGGATGTTTAACGGGACGGGCGCGGGTCATCGTATAGACCATGAATGCAATAGTGTCAAGTATTTTGGCAATTTTTTTGAGGGACTATGATCAGTTTTGTTTAGGCAACAAGATAGTGTCATCGAGGGGCTATGATCATTTGATTTGTTTTTGTTTTGTTTTTCCAAAGTACTTGACATGCAAACATGACCCATTTTTGAAGGCAACAAGTGGAGTAACCCTAAGGGTGCAAGTGTGCATTGTGTTTGTTTTTTCATGCATGTTTATCTTGGATTTAGGTCAAACTACTTGTTGATTTTATTTGCATACAAACCCTAAGTCTAAACATGGCATAATTGAAAGCTTTAAAATGCGAAAATTTAAAGGCAAAGCTATTACAACATGATATAGGGAGGAGGGGGTACAAATTTGGATTTGGGGGATATTTGACAAGGAAATAAAAGCTAAATTATTACAACCATATCGAATACACAAATATTTAACATTTAAATAAATACAATTTAAATAAAATATCAAAATGCAATGTATTATGCACAAAATATTTTGTTATGTATGTAAAAAAGGTTTTCATGTTTGAAGTATAAACAAAATAAAAAAAGTTATTTTTTTGGTTATTTTTGTTGTTTAGGGCAAAACCCTAATTTTTGAATAAATAGTATTTATTTATTGATTATGTGCAATATATATTAAAAAATAAAAAGTATATTGTAAAAAAAGTATTTTTAGTGTCATATATTAATAAAAATAAAAATGTATTATTTCTATATTTTTATCCTAAGTATTCTAATAAATATAATATACAAGTATTTATATATATATTTACTAAACCTATTAAATATAAAAGATAAAATTAATTATTTATGTATATATAAAAAATGTATATTTAAGAAAATATTTTCAAGATATAAATAAAAATAACAACTAAAAAAAATAAACATATTTTTTATACTATTTTTTAGGGTTTTAGTAAAAAAGTATTTATATTATTTACATACATAAGCTATTAAAATGGAACAAATATCAAATAAATATGAAAAAAAATGTGGAAAAATATTTTTGGTGTTTTTTATGTTTAAGCAAAAAATATGAAATTAGAATAAAAAATAAAAAGTCAAAAATGACAAATATTTAATCAAATGGGCCAAGGGGGTGCAAATGGAAAAGGGGGTGCAAAAAGTAAGGATGGCTCAGGCCCAGCCCAAGCCATCATCTTCAACCTCCAGCTCCTTGTTCAAACAGAAAATGCGCGCCTCTCCTTGTCCAACACAAACTCCGGATTCTTTGATTATTTTGCAAAACTCATAACATAAACATTGTAGAGCATCAAATCACGAGTTCAAACATGTAAAAAACTTGGATTAACACTCAAAGGCCAGCGAGAATTTCTCTGGCCCTAAATTTTAACCTAATTTTTTCATCATGTTCATGGCTAAAATTCTCACAGCATGCTTAACATAAATGAAAAGTGATCACATGTATGGCTTCAGGGCTATGAGTAGGACATGTTTCATTCACAAACCTAAGCCTAACTCTTCCTAGATTGAGAGATAGAAGTCCATGGATTACCTGTCTCAGCTTGAATCGTGCAGAGCAATGTGGCCAACTTCAGTGGAGTTTGAGCTTCTGTATAGCTTGTCTGAGGTCCAAGGAAGCTTTTCCAACACCTAGCTTGCTTTGAATCACTCTGTATTGTGCTATAGAAGTCCACCTACAAAACTGAAAACTGAAAAATGGCAAGTGAGATTAGGGGTGTTACAGCTTGTGTTTAGGGCTTGGAATAGTTTAGGTGGATGGAAAGGAATGTGTTGGAACTTGTTTGGGCAAAAATGCACGAGTGGATAATGGTAGGCAAGTCAAACTGCAGGGATGCCCTGTGTTTGCAGCAAAACAGTGTTCTTGTGTGTTTGGAGGTATGAGGAATGGTTGAATCGTGTTTTAGGCTTGGCTTGATGTATGGAAAATGTTCACAAGGTTTGTGTTTGGCTGTGTTGACAGGAAAATGGAAGTTGGATCTGTTTTGCAAAGTTACTTGTTTTTGAAGCCAAGATGTTCAACTTCTTATGCAGGCCTGTGACCTCTATCATGTATGCTGCAGCATTTTCCCTTGAGACTTGTAATTTTGATTTGATTCTGGCTTCAGAGATATGGCCCCCCATGCTCAAAGATCATGTTTTGACATAAAGTGTTACTTTTCAAAAATGGCAAATTTGCTTTTTCCAATTAAGGGTTAATTTAGCATGTATTGTCCAAATGAATGAAATAAAGCCTTAACACAATGGTTAGGCATTAAATTATTGAGTGTAAAGAGGTTTAGAGGCCTGCAAGATAGCATAAACCATGCTGATTTGAAAAATGCAATTGTTATGAACATGCTTTGGCTATGAACAAAAGTGAGTTTTGGCCAACTTTGCAAATTCGATTCTCTCTAACCACAAGGGTGTTTGAGAAGTTCTTGGACAATTTGGAGAGCTTGGAACATGTACTACAATCCATCTTTGTAATGCATCTTGAAATTCCTCTTGGAACTATGTGAAAAATGGCCAAGAAGTTGGATAAAAATCCTGCCTAGAATAGGGCAAAATTTCTCTAAGTTAAAAATGTTTTGTACCCTTATTCCAAAAATTATAACTTGAGATACAAGCTTCCTTTGAGAAAAATTTGTGAATCAAAGTGGTAGATTTTGCAATGGACTACAACTTTCATGTTTCAAGTTTTGTTTGAATCCATTTGAATCTTGGTGAAAAAATGGGACAAAGTTAGGAAAAAATAAGAAAATTTCTAAGTTATGAAATTTTTTCATTTTAAACCCTAATTTGCAATTTTGGGTTTCTTGATGAACAAGTTTCATAATTTGACATGTCTTGATGAAAAATGAATCTTGGCACTTGATTTTGACCAAAAAGTCAAAGTTTGACTTTTTAGTATACAGTCAAATTTTGATCAGTTGACTGAAAAATTCATCTGTCAATCCTGTGCATTTGAGATCTTCTGAACTTGTTGAATGGGTCAAGACAATTCCATTGAGTCCTTGAGTCCATATGTGAGTTTGGTTTACCATTGGTTAGGTCAAACAGTCAAAAATTGCCTTTGTGTAGTCAAAACCCTAAAAATGACAATTTTGCCCTTTTGGTGATCTGATCAAATTTCTTGTGGAATTGTGATCCAAACTTGACCAAATGGTTCATGTGAGTTCATAATGTTGATGTGGGTCAAATTTCATGAAGTTTGACTGTCAATTGGCCACAGTTGACTTTTTCCCAATACAGTTGATTTCTAGGTCAACTGTCCAATTGACTGGGCAAAGATTGGAATCAAGGCTTGAAACTTGGTATGGATAAACTTATGAGTCTAACATGAAGCATGAAAGTCACTTTGGAAATTTTAGGTCAAAACATCCTTGTGCCAACTCAAACCCTAATTTGGGTCAATAGTGCAAGGAGGGGTCTTGAGCAGGGCAAACCCTAACTTGATCTTGAGTTCCAAGAATCTTGTGGTGAGAAAATGTTGATGAAATGAGAGGGCAAATTTTGGGGTACAACAGTTGCCCCTGTTCAATCTTCTTGAACCTGAAGAGTTAGATTGGCAGGATTGCCTTTCGCGACTCGAAGGTAAAAGAGGATTGGACACTAGAGTGCCCGTAAATTTGCACTCGTCAAAACAATAGGTGCGGGAATGGGCTTAAAGATGCCATTTGGAGATGGTAGAATCTTATGGGAGATGGGATTAAAGATGCCATCCAAGAGTCTTTGTTGAATTGCAGTGTGGTAGGTCAGAAGAATGAGGATCAAAATGGTATCCGTGTTTGGAATGCATTTGAACTGTATCTGGAGACTGAGTTTGTATGAGCAAAAGAATGACCTCCGTGTCTGGGGCATATCTGAGCTGTGACTGTGTTTGAATGTAGCATGAATATCAGAATGACTGCCGTGTCTGGAGTGTATCTGGTTAACAGAGAAATATATGTGCATGGAGCAACTGTGTGCTGAGATTAAATTCTGAATAAGTGACAGTATGGAAGCCGTGTTTGGAGCATATATGGACTGTAACATTTGAGATCTGTATGAGTACCAGAATGACTTCTGTGTCTGGAGTGTATCTGAAACTGTAACTGGGACCTGAATGAGTGACAGAATGGCAACCATGTCTGGAGTGTATCTGGACTGTATCTTGGAATTTGAGATCTGTATGAGTAGCAGAATGACTTCCGTGTCTGGAGTGTATCTGAAACTGTAACAGGGATCTGAATGAGTGACAGAATGGCAACCGTGTCTGGAGCGTATCTGGACTGTATCTTGGAATTTGAGATCTGTATGAGTAGCAGAATGACTTCCGTGTCTGGAGTGTATCTGAAACTGTAACTTGGATTCTGAATGAGTGACAGAATGGCAACCGTGTCTGGAGCGTATCTGGACTGTATCTTGGAGTTGAGATCTGTATGAGTAGCAGAATGACTTCCGTGTCTGGAGTGTATCTGAAACTGTAATTGGGATCTGAATGAGTGACAGAATGGCAACCGTGTCTGGAGCGTATCTGGACTGTATCTTGGAATTTGAGATCTGTATGAGTAGCAGAATGACTTCCGTGTCTGAAGTGTATCTGAAACTGTAACTGGGATCTGAATGAGTGACAGAATGGCAACCGTGTTTGGAGCGTATCTGGACTGTATCTTGGAATTTGAGATCTGTATGAGTAGCATAATGACTTCCGTCTCTGGAGTGTATCTGAAACTGTAACTGGGATATGAATGAGTGACAGAATGGCAACCGTGTCTGGAGCGTATCTGGACTGTATCTTGGAATTTGAGATCTGTATGAGTAGCAGAATGACTTCCGTGGCGAATGCACTGGGGGGAATCAAATTGCTGACGTAAGGGTCAGAATGGTATCCGTGTTTGGAATGCACTGGACCTTGAGGTTAATAAATGAATCTGAATGAGAGATAGAATGGATGTCGTGTCTGGAGCGTATCTAGACTGTATCTGATTGTTGTAGTCTGAATGAGTAGTAGAATGACCGCCGTGTCTGGGGTGTATCTGTACTGTATTTGACTTGAAATTCTGAATGAGTAATAGAATGACCAACGTGTCTGGGGTGTATCTCAAACTGTATCTGAATAATTGTTAATGATGGCCTTTTAATCTTATCCTGAAAGGGTAAAGATGTTAGCTAAAACACAAAGTTATGTTGCATGATATGTATGATGCAATGAATTGCGTTTCATCAATGTTTATGATATATATGAATGTAATGATTATGCATGTAAGCTGGATAGCTGTCTTGCTGAGGAAGATAAATCTTGGACTGCTTCCGGGGATTGAAAATCCTTTGATTGTTGTCGGGGAAAATAAATCCATGATCGGAGCTGGGGATTCCCAAGATCTTTGATTACTGGAGATGAGAAATCCTTGCTGACTGCTTGGGGAACAAGATCTTCAATTGTTGAGGGATCTTAGGACCACTGCTGGGGATTGAAAATCCTTTGATGACTTGTGGGGAATGAGAATTCTGACAATCTCTAATGGGGAATTCAAACCTGGGAGACTTATGCTGGAAAAGTGAGACTGAGAGTCTTCAATCTGATGGGAAGTATCTCTGTGGGGAGAATGTTCACTAATCTGGTTCCGCTGGGGATTGATAGTTGGAAGTTTTAGCTCTGCTGGGGATTGATAGTTTTGGCTCCACTGGGAATCTTGAAACCTAACTCTGAGGGGAATCTTGAAATTCGGCTTAGCTGGAGAATCCGACTTTAGAAAGCATTTGCTCTGCTGAGGATTTTGAAGTTTAACTCTGTTGGGGAAATGTATTCCAAATTGTAACTCAGTTGAGGAACTTGGAGTTTAATTCCACTGGGGATTTCTTCTGAAAGGGCATCAAGATATCTACCTATACCTTCAACCTATCAGCAATCATCTTTTCTTGATTTGTAAGCAAATGATTATGTTCAAATGCATATGCCTATTTAACAAAACATTGGACGTTTCTCAAATAAAACATAAGTGTGAAAAGAAAAAGAAGACAAAGCAAATTTCTGTATTTGGAAAAGTATTTGTATTAACTTTTTATGAGTATCTTTGTACAAAGGAGACAGACATCCTAGTAAGAGGATGTTGTCGTAAACATTGAAAAATTTATACAAAAGGAAAGATGGCTATGTGTAACAATTCCATGGGATTCCCATTCTGTTATAGCCTTCACAACTCTGAATATCTTGTCCATTCATTGCTTCGTCCGTCGATAATTGGATTGATCAGAAGCTCGGAGCTTGTTGATGAAGAGATTGTTCTTTAAAGTGATCCGACGAGACATAGTCATACGCTTTAATTCCCTAACTTTTGCCTGAATCGCCCTTTCGGGTTTTCGATCCACCGGGAAACCCTTTTTTGCCCAAGCCGCCCTTTCGGGTTTTCAACTTGCCGGGTGTACAATTTTTTTTTGTTTTATCCCTAATTTTTGCCTGAACCGCCCTTTCGGGTTTTCGGTTCACCGGGATGCCCATTTTTTCCCAAGTCGCCCTTTCGGGTTTTCGACTTGTCGGGTTGTTTCATGCGTAGTATTTTTTGACTATGTCTGCGTTCGCAGGGTGTGGAAAATCGTCGCCGTCCATGGTGGTCAGAATCATTGCACCACTAGAAAATATGCTCTTGATTACAAATGGTCCTTCGTAAGTAGGAGTCCATTTGCCCCTGGGATCACTTTGCGGCAAGATGATCCGCTTGATTACAAGATCTCCGACTTGATATACTTGACGTCTTACTTTCTTGTTGAAAGCCTTGATCATCCGTTTTTGGTACGTTTGACCATGGCAAACAGCAGTGAGTCGTTTCTCGTTGATCAAATTGAGTTGATCATGTCGGGTCGGAATCCAATCGTCTTCACTCAAACTAGCGTCCTTCATAATCCTTAAAGAAGGAATCTGAACTTCCATAGGTAAGACAGCTTCCATGCCATATACCAAAGAAAATGGGGTTGCCCCTGTTGAAGTACGTGTCGTGGTACGGTATCCATGCAGAGCAAACGGTAACATCTCATGCCAGTCCTTGTAGGTAACTGTCATTTTCTGGATGATCTTCTTGATGTTTTTGTTCGCAGCTTCAACAGCACCGTTCATCTTCGGCCGATAGGGAGATGAATTATGATGATAAATCTTGAACTGTTCGCATAGAGCGGTGATCATAGTATTGTTCAGGTTTGTACCGTTGTCTGTGATGATCCTGTCGGGGACACCATACCGGCATATGAGGTTCTGCTTGATGAAGCGGGCAACCACATTCTTTGTAACAGAGGCAAAGGAAGCTGCTTCGACCCACTTGGTGAAATAATCAATAGCGACCAGGATGAAGCAATGTCCATTGGACGCTGTGGGCTTGATCTCTCCAATCATGTCAATGCCCCACATTGCGAATGGCCAAGGAGTTGTCAGAACGTTGAGAGGAACAGGAGGAATATGAATCTTGTCGGCGTAGACTTGACATTTGTGGCAAGTACGGGAATGTTGATAGCAATCAGCTTCCATGGTAGACCAGTAATAGCCTGCCCTTAGAATCTTCTTAGCCATCGTATATCCGCTCAAGTGGGTGCCAAATGTGTCGCTGTGTATCTCAGTCATGATCAACTCTGCTTCAGCTTTATCCACACAACAAAGTAAAACACAATCATGGTTGCGCTTATAAAGGATGCCATTGCTTAGGAAGAACTTGGCCACAAATCTCCTTAAGAACTTTTTGTCATTGACGGAAGCTCCTTCGGGATATTCTCTAGTCTGGAGATACCTTTTGATTTCATGAAACCAGGGTTGTTCCACTACTTCTTCGGTATTAATCTCATGACAATGTGCAGGTTCGTCCATTCGCTCGATGGTGATTTGGGGAGCCTTGTTATCCCAGTTGAGTTTAAATATGGAAGACATTGTAGCCAAAGCATCTGCTAGCTGATTCTCTTCTCGCGGGAAATGCTCGAAGGTGATTTGCTCGAAATGAGGCAACAATGTTAGGACATGTTCTTTGTATGGGATAAGATTAGGATGTTTGGTGTCCCACTCTCCTTTGATTGGACTGATAACCAAAGCCGAGTCCCCAAATACGATCAAAGATTTGATCCCCAAGTCTATAGCAGCCTTGAGACCAAAGATGCAAGCTTCATATTCGGCCATGTTGTTGGTATAGCTGAAACAAAGTCGGGCAGTGAAAGGTGTATGGCAAACTTCTGGAGAAATGAGTACCGCACCGATACCGTTTCCAAGTGCATTTGAAGCACCATCAAAGTACAAGGTCCATCGGGATCCATTTTCAGGTCCGTCATACGGTCCGTTACCTTCAATGTTGTCCAAAGTCATGATGTCCTCGTCCGGGAAGTCGAATCTCATGGATTGATAATCTTCGATAGCTTGATGAGCTAGATGGTCAGCTAGTACACTCCCTTTTATAGCTTTTTGGGTAGTATACTGAATGTCATGCTCAGTCAGAATCATCTGCCATCTAGCGATTCTTCCAGATAAAGCAGGCTTCTCAAAGATATACTTGATAGGATCCATTTTGGAAATCAACAAAGTGGTATGGGTCAACATATACTGCCTTAGTTGGCGAGCAGCCCATACCAAAGCGCAGCAAGTTTTCTCGAGCAGTGAGTAGCGAGTCTCACAGTCGGTAAACTTTTTGCTAAGGTAATAAATGGCATGCTCTTTTTGACCAGACTCGTCATGTTGGCCTAGTACGCACCCCATTGAGTTGTCCAAAACAGTCAGATACATGATAGGCGGCCTTCCTTTGACGGGTGGCATCAGAATAGGAGGTTCCAATAAGTACTCCTTGATCTTATCAAAATCAACTTGACAATCGTCGTTCCATTTAACTACCTGATCCTTCTTCAACAGTTTGAAAATTGGCTCACAGGTAGACGTCAGATGAGAGATAAACCTGGCGATATAGTTCAAGCGTCCCAAGAATCCTCTAACCTCCTTTTCAGTATGGGGGGCAGGCATTTCTTGTATAGCTTTTACTTTTGCTGGATCGACCTCAATGCCTTTGTTGCTGACAATAAATCCCAGAAGTTTACCAGACCTAACTCCAAAAGTGCACTTACTTGGATTCAGCCTGAGTTTGTATTCCTTCAACCTGGCAAACAGCTTTTGCAAATGTTCAAGGTGTTCCTCTTCCGTTTGTGATCGAGCTATCATGTCGTCTACGTAAACTTCAATCTCATGATGTATCATATCATGAAACAAAGCTACCATGGCGCGTTGATAAGTTGCCCCTGCGTTCTTCAGTCCGAACGGCATCACCTTGTAGCAGAAGGTACCCCATTGTGTAACAAAGGTTGTTTTCTCCATGTCCTCGGGGGCCATTTTAATCTGGTTGTAGCCCGAGAATCCGTCCATGAAAGAAAATACTTTGTGCTGAGTTGTGTTGTCAATCAAAATGTCGATATGTGGTAGCGGAAAATCATCTTTAGGGCTGGCCCTGTTCAAATCCCGGTAGTCCACACACATTCTGACCTTGCCATCTTTTTTGGGAACGGGCACAATGTTAGCAACCCATTGTGGATAGGATGTAACAGCCAGAAAGCCAGCATTGAATTGCTTTATTACTTCAACTTTAATCTTCTCAGACATGTCAGGCCTCATTCGGAGGACTTTTTGCTTGATCGGTGGACAGTCTTCTCTTGTAGGGAGACGATGAACCACGATATCTGTGTCTAGCCCTGGCATGTCTTCATAAGACCAGGCGAAAATTTCAACGTATTCATTCAACAGCTGTATTAAGCGTTCCTTGACACTTGGTTCTAGATTGGCACCCACTTTGACTTCTTTCCTGTCTTCCTCTGTCCCTAAGTTGATGGTTTCTAACAACTCTTCATGAGGCAAGATGGCCCTCTCTTCTTGTTGTAGAAGTCTGGCTAATTCTCCCGGTACTTCGCAATCTTCGTCATCTTCGTACTCAGCCTGATTGACCAAATCTTCGGAGTTTTTGAAGGATAAAACAGAATAGTCACCCATGGAATCCGGAGTGGATGGGTACCTGCATTTGTGAGTGTGGGTGTGTGTAAGGGATAGCCATCCTTAAACAAACAAAAATGCAAAAGGAAAGAAAATGAACACAGCAGTTTATAAATGAAAAACGTCCAATGATTCATTAAACATGACATATGATTATGAAGAGAATCAAGCCCTTACAAATGGACCTACATGCCCCGGGCAAGGCATGAGGTGAAAAACAGTGTGCGGATTGTTTTAGTAATTATTACAGACCAACAGGAAATGTTCGAAAGATAAATTACTGATTGATGAAGGTAATGGGAACGAAGTCTTTCGCCTCCCAGTTGTGAAGTCCCCCTTCAATGGTTGGGAAGATCCAATCTTCAACGTTACCCTCTTCGTCTTCGTCTTCTAAAGCATTGATTCCATGAGGAGAAATCTTGACGGATGCCTTTTCCACTTTGGAGCGACGCATAGCCTTTTGCCCCGCAGCGGTAAACCCCAACCCAAACTTGTCTGTCTTGTGGGGAAAGTCAGGCAACTGACCCCACACTGTGCTCTTCCCCTCCTTCATTGCAGCCTTTGTGTCTTTCAGAGATGCCATCCTGGCCACCTGCTTGGGTACCTCAGCTACTGCCTTTGCTACTGCAACCTCAGGAGAAACTTCCTCGAAGTGTTGGAACGGTGTTTCGATGAATTCGCCATCCACTTCCACATACCGAAAGGAGTTCAGATGACTGATCATGTACTCCTCCTCACCGTGTACAGTTATAATGTTACCCTTAACGGGGTATTTCAGCATCTGATGTAGGGAGGAAGTGACTGCCCCAGCATTATGAATCCAAGGTCTTCCTAGCAAGCAAGAGTATGATGGGCGGATGTCCATCACATAGAATGTTGAGTTGAACACCTCAATGCCTACCTTGATGGGAATGTCGACCTCCCCATGCACCATTCTTTTAGACCCGTCAAAGGCCCTGACAATGATATTACTTGGTTTCAGCTCTAGGCCTTCACAATCCAACCGGTCCAAAGCCTTCTTAGGCAGCACATTTAGAGAAGAACCAGTATCGACCAAGACATGGGAGAGAGTGGTTCCTCGGCATTCAACTGACACATGCAATGCGTCATTGTGCTTTCTTTCCTTCGGAGTCAGGTCAGCATCAGAGAAACCTAGGCCGTTGTCGGCGGTAAGGCTGGCTACACAATCCTAGAATTGGTCGGCTGAGGTTTCCTGGGGCACATCGGCTGTCTTCAGAAATCTTATCAATGCTTTGGCATGAGCCTCCGAACAAAGCAGTAGGGCCAACATGGAGATCTTCGAGGGGGTTTGCCCTAGTTGCTCTACAACATCATAATCACTCTTCTTGATTATTTTCAGAATCTCCTCCATTTCTTTTTTAGAGGTCTCAGGGATGACCAATGGCTGAGCCCTCGTCCTGACGAGCTCTTCTTGGATCCCTTTCCCCTTATCATTAGCAGCAGCAGAAGGGGCAACCACAGGAGTTATAATTTCTTCAATCATTGGAGTTCTTGCAGATATTTTTACCGGTGCAGGGGTAACCTTGGGAACAGCTGAGGGTCCAAAGATTGCCTTTGGAGGGGCAATCTCTGGAGAGAAAATTCTTCCACTTCGGGTAATTTTGCTCGTACCGGCAATGTTTCCAATGTCGGTAGTTTCTTCGTCAGAGCTCTCTTCAGTTATCTCAATTTGTTTAATACCGTGGTAGTAGATTTCTCCACCATAATTCCACGGTATCGATTTGTCAGATTTGTATGGGACGGACCCAGGCATGGTTATCTTCAAGGGTACAATCTTCGGAGCGGATGTAATCTTAACAGGCCTTTTGGGGACCTTGGAAAGATTGGCGGAAATGGTTATCATTGAAACTTCATTGATAGGAGTTGGAGTAACAGGAGTCTTTTCGAAAAGAATTTCTTGGTTGTCCATTAGGCGCTGGATGCCTAACTTCAACAGTGGACAGTCGATTGATAGGGAGGAACAAAGGTAGCAATCTTCTTTACAACCTGGGAAAATCCCAGCTTTCAGCAAATTCAGCTTGATTGTCAGTAGTGGAGTTATCAAATCATCAACAGCAGAAACGAACAGATCCTCTTCAACAACATAGACGTTGTGACCATGCTTTGGCATTGGAGCGGAGATTACATTCAGCTTCTCAGGGGCGTCGAACTCAACCTCTTTAGCGTCTATCAAATCTTGAATCTTATTCTTAAGCGCCCAGCAATCGTTGGTGCTATGCCCGGCGCTGTCAGAATGATAGGCACATTTAGCATTCGGATTGTAAGATGGAGAGGTTGTATTCACATTCTTTGGCGTCTCTTTCAAACTGGTCAAATTCAGCTTCAACAGATGGGGAAGAACTTGTGCGGGCGTCATGTTGATGCGGGTGAACTGCCGTGATGGCCGTTCTCCCCATTGCTGTTTAGGTCTGGACTGATTGTTACGAGGCTGATCATTTGACGAATTTTGAATCATCACGGCCCCTACAGTTGGACGACGCTCAGTTCTTCCCAATCCTTTTTGAGAGTATATAACAGCTGCTTCCTTCTTGGCTGGGAATGGTTTTTTAACAGCTGTGGATGCAGAGGCATCCTTTTGAATTTTTCCGCTCTTAATACCAGCTTCCACCCGTTCTCCAGTCAGAATCAGTTCGATAAACCCTGCAGAAGAGCTCCCGATCAAATGGTTGAAGAAAGGTCCAGATAGGGTCCCCAAGAACATATCAACTAGCTCCCTATCTGAAAGCGGTGGTTGTACTCTTCCGGCCAAGTCACGCCATTTCTGGGCGTATTCTTTGAATCCCTCATTTGAGGCCATCCCCATACCTTGTAGCTGAGTACGGGTTGGCGCCAAGTCGGCGTTGTATTGATACTGGCGATAGAAGGCAGCTGCCAAATCTTCCCAATTATGCACTTCTGACCTCTCAAGCTGGTAAAACCAATCTAGCTGTGTACCAGACAAGCTGTCCTGAAAAAAGTGTACCCAAAGATTTCTATCGGATGAATGAGGTTGAATTCTTCTGACATATGACCTCAGGTGCATCTTTGGGCAAGACAGACCATCATATTTTGCGAAAGTTGGTACCTTGAATTTGGAAGGGATAACAATCCCAGTAATCAGTCCCAATTCTTCAAAATCTAACCCGAGAACCCTTTGCAGCTCCATGGCTGCCAGTCTATCCTCCAGATATTTGTATTTGTCGTCCGCTGGCGGGTATTGCTGCTCTGAATAGTCTTCATCTTCCTCAACCTCTTCCTCTTCAGCCTCAGACTCAAAAGGTAATGCAACTCCTTTTCCTTTGTCGGTCCCCTCGTCAGATGTCGAGGGGAATTCAAGAACTCTCCTAGCTTCATTCTCAAATCTTCTTCCCAGTGTAGCTACCCCAACTCTTTTCTTTTTCTTTTTTCCTTTTTCTTGCTCTTTATTCCCTAACAGTGCTTTAAGATCCTCCTGACCTTTTTCCAAGGTCATAAGGAGCTGTTGAAACTGCGAGTTTTGTCCCTGCAGATCTTTGACCGTCTGCTCAATATCCATCTTACTGAAATAAACAGCAGAAAGATAAGGAACCCTGGTTTGAAGTCCTGTTTATGCATATGATGAATGATATGTTTATTCATGTAATGCATTCAAGGATTTAGAAATTCAAAATTGTTGCAGACAAAAAGAACACACGTCATATTAATAAGAAGAAATTTTGTCAGTACATAAATTCCCCATGGGCCAAATATTACAAAAACTTCTTAAGGTAAAAAGATGTTGCGCATCCTCTTTGGTGCGATGTAAGTGTTGAGGGTCTCTTCCTCGTGAAGTCGGTGGGTAAGCTCCAAAACCTTCTTCTCACTGGGGTAGAAGTTGGCTTCAAAAGTATCCCTTTCTTCCTTGAGTTGGATCCAACTCTTCTGCATTTCCTCCCATGATGTTGGCATGTCAGGATGTAGGATGGTGTATGGAACCTCTCCTTCCTTAACAGGCTCTTTGATCAAAGGGAGAATGTAGGGGTAAGGCATCATAAGACTCTGGGCGCGGGTTCGTACCCACTTGAGGTAAGACTCAAGAGGGATGGAGTTCTTGTGTCCCAGTGTCTTGCTATCTACCTTGTTAGGCGTCCTCCAAGCTCTGATGAATCTTTGGCGAAGTCCTTGCGCATTGTTGTCGAAGTCAAAAACTAGGTCAGGAATCAGCATGTCATGAGGGCCATCCCTCCGAGCGTATCCAAATTGCCTTAAAGCTAGACAAGGGTTGTAGGTAATGCCTCCCCTAATGCCAAGTAATGGAACATTAGGGAACTCACCACAATGATCGACGATGATGGCATTTTCTCTGGACCGAGAACACCAATGTACATCAGAATGTGTGAGGGTCATCAATCGTTGTGACCACCTTAAGCCTTGTTCATTCTTCAAAACTGATTGTGGAAGGTGAGAAATAAACCACCTTGCAAGGAGAGGAGTACAGCACATGAGAACACCTCTCTTCCTCATTGTTCGTGTGTAAAATGAGTGGAGGATGTCCCCAAGCAATGTAGGTATGGGATTCTTGGATATGAAGATCTTGACAGCATTCACATCTATAAGTTGGTCAGGATTTGGGAACAAGACCAACCCATAAATAAGGAGTGTCACAATTTCTTCAAAGGCTTGCAGATCCAGGGAATTCCAACACTCTTGTGCCTTCTCAAACAAGAACTTTGCCAAGAAGCCCTTGACACCACTTCTGGTTTCCCAATGCCCCTTGATGTCAGATGATTGCAAGTGTAGTGCTTGAGCAATATCTTCAGGTTTTGGTTCTTTTTCCGTACCGTTGTAGGGTAGTTGATTAAGAATAGGAATTCTCAGGAGTTGAGAAAATTCCTCCAAAGTAGGCACCAATTGGTAGTCGGGGAATGTGAAACAGTGGTGAAGGGGGTAAAAGAATTGGAACAACACTTTCACCATGTCTTCTTCAATGTTGGTGTTGACTAGGTTGAGAAGTCTACCATGTCTTTCACTGAAGAGAGAACTTTCTGGAATTCTGGATGTAAGCTCCTTGAGTTGAGGAGGGATTCTCACAAGGTTGACTTGGATAGTTTTCCTGCGAAGAATTTCCATGACCTACAAAACAAGAACAAAGATGAAGATCCAAACCCTTGAAATGGTTAGTGGATGCATATGATGCTTTATGATGTTCATGATGTATGCACAAACACATGTACAAGCAAATCACATAAAAAACCCTAGTTTATGGCTTGCATGGGGTTTCATAGGTAAGTACCCTTTTGAGTTTAGTTGGCTTAAAACCTGTCCTATAAATAGTAACCGGGTTCTAAGGAGCTCAATATCATTGAATTGTTTTCCATGTTCATTGTTTTGGTTTAGCCACTTAACTAGCGACCAAAATATTCCAGGAAAACAACCCTTAATGAGTGTAGTATCGAGTATCTACCAACTTCGGACTGCACCAAAGCCGGTCATCTCACTACCCCTAATAAAAGGCCAAGATGGTCAAGTAAGGTTCTAGGTCATTAGTGCTTAGTGACATCACTCAGCGGCCCCGTACTCTCCTTGATTGAACTCAAGGGTTACCGGTACTCACAAATATGTCGCACTAATATAGCTATTGTTTCAACCGTGTCGGTATACCCCGCACAGTTTCCACAACGTATTGCTATCTATGAATGTTTCCCAAATCCGGGTGGAGGATTTCAAGCCCAAACAAGAGAACCAAAATGTAAAGCAATCAAAACAAACAATTAATCATGCAAAAGGGTTATCTAGGCCCTAAGGTTACTCCACTTAAAAAGTCCTCCCCAGCAGAGTCACCAGTTCTGTGATACAGTGGGAGAACTGACTTAGGTTTTGCGTTTGTTTTCGCAAATGTTTCGGTTGAGCAAGAGTAGCCACCGACTTTTTATTTTATCCTAAGGAAAGGTTAAAAAGAACAGGAAAAACCTTTGAGATATTTTCGTGGGTTCGGGGAGTAGATTATAGAAAGGGAAGGTATTAGCACCCTTTCTATCCATGGTTATCCATGGGCTCTTAGTTACTTGCTTAGATCACTTGCTTTGCATTTTCAATTGTTTGAAATGGTGCTTTGTGTGTGGTTTTGAAAGATGTTTTGAAAAGAGGCCATTGTTGTGGCAACCTTTGTAATGACTCGTGTTTGAGTATATACAAAGGTGTTTTTGTCTTTTTGAAAAGTTTTTCAATGTTTTGAAAGTTGTTTGGAAATTGTGTGGTGATGTGTGTTTTTGAAAAGTAGCAAGGATGTTTTCTTTGCAAGTTTGATCAAGTAACTAAGATCTACCTACCCTAATTTACTCAAAGATATTTCTTTATGCTTTTTAACCCTTTTAACAGTGTTGTTTCACCATTGTATTTGGTGAATAACCTTGTGTTAGGATGTTTAACGGGACGGGCGCGGGTCATCGTATAGACCATGATGCAATAGTGTCAAGTATTTTGGCAATTTTCTTGAGGGACTATGATCATTTTTGTTTAGGCAACAAGATAGTGTCATCGAGGGGCTATGATCATTTGATTTGTTTTTGTTTTGTTTTGCCAAAGTACTTGACATGCAAACATGGCCCATTTTTGAAGGCAACAAGTGGAGTAACCCTAAGGGTGCAAGTGTGCATTGTGTTTGTTTTTTCATGCATGTTTATCTTGGATTTAGGTCAAACTACTTGTTGATTTTATTTGCATACAAACCCTAAGTCTAAACATGGCATAATTGAAAGCTTTAAAATGCGAAAATTTAAAGGCAAAGCTATTACAACATGATATAGGGAGGAGGGGGTACAAATTTGGATTTGGGGGATATTTGACAAGGAAATAAAAGCTAAATTATTACAACCATATCGAATATACAAATATTTAACATTTAAATAAATACAATTTAAATAAAATATCAAAATACAATGTATTATGCACAAAAGATTTTGTTATGTATGTAAAAAAGGTTTTCATGTTTGAAGTATAAACAAAATAAATAAAAAGTCATTTTTTTGGTTTTTTTTGTTGTTTAGGGCAAAACCCTAATTTTTGAATAAATAGTATTTATGTATTGATTATGTGCAATATATATTAAAAAATAAAAAGTATATTGTAAAAAAAGTATTTTTAGTGTCATATATTAATAAAAATAAAAATGTATTATTTCTATATTTTTATCCTAAGTATTCTAATAAATATAATATACAAGTATTTATATATATATTTACTAAACCTATTAAATATAAAAGATAAAATTAATTATTTATGTATATATAAAAAATGTATATTTAAGAAAATATTTTCAAGATATAAATAAAAATAACAACTAAAAAAAAATAAACATATTTTTTATACTATTTTTTAGGGTTTTAGTAAAAAAAAGTATTTATATTATTTACATACATAAGTTATTAAAATGGAACAAATATCAAATAAATATGAAAAAAATGTGGAAAAATATTTTTGGTGTTTTTTATGTTTAAGCAAAAAATATGAAATCAGAATAAAAAATAAAAAGTCAAAAATGACAAATATTTAATCAAATGGGCCAGGGGGTGCAAATGGAAAAGGGGGGTGCAAAAAGTAAGGATGGCTCAGGCCCAGCCCAAGCTATCATCTTCAACCTCCAGCTCCTTGTTCAAACAGAAAACGCGCGCCTCTCCTTGTCCAACACAAACTCCTGATTCTTTGATTATTTTGCAAAACTCATATCATAAACATTGTAGAGCATCAAATCACGAGTTCAAACATGTAAAAAACTTGGATTAACACTCAAAGGCCAGAGAGAATTTCTCTGGACCTAAATTTTAACCTAATTTTTTCATCATGTTCATGGCTAAAATTCTCACAGCATGCTTAACATAAATGAAAAGTGATCACATGTATGGCTTCAGGGCTATGAGTAGGACATGTTTCATTCACAAACCTAAGCCTAACTCTTCCTAGATTGAGAGATAGAAGTCCATGGATTACCTGTCTCAGCTTGAATCGTGCAGAGCAATGTGGCCAACTTCAATGGAGTTTGAGCTTCTGTATAGCTTGTCTGAGGTCCAAGGAAGCTTTTCCAACACCTAGCTTGCTTTGAATCACTCTGTATTGTGCTATAGAAGTCCACCTGCAAAACTGAAAACTGAAAATGGAAAGTGAGATTAGGGGTGTTACAGCTTGTGTTTAGGGCTTGGAATAGTTTAGGTGGATGGAAAGGAATGTGTTGGAACTTGTTTGGGCAAAAACGCACGAGTGGATAATGCTAGGCAAGTCAAACTGCAGGGATGCCCTGTTTTTGCAGCAAAACAGTGTTCTTGTATGTTTGGAGGTATGAGGAATGGTTGAATCGTGTTTTAGGCTTGGCTTGATGTATGGAAAATGTTCAGAAGGTTTGTGTTTGGCTGTGTTGACAGGAAAATGGAAGTTGGATCTGTTTTGCAAAATTACTTGTTTTTGAAGCCAAGATGTTCAACTTCTTATGCACCTGTGACCTTTATCATGTATGCTGCAGCATTTTCCCTTGAGACTTGTAATTTGGATTTGATTATGGCTTCAGAGATATGGCCCCCCATGCTCAAAGATCATGTTTTGACATAAAGTGTTACTTTTCAAAAATGGCAAATTCGCTTTTTCCAATTAAGGGTTAATTTAGCATGTATTGTCCAAATGAATGAAATAAAGCCTTAACACAATGGTTAGGCATTAAATTATTGAGTATAAATAGGTTTATAGGCCTGCAAGATAGCATAAACCATGCTGATTTGAAATATGCAATTGTTATGAACATGCTTTGGCTATGAACAAAAGTGAGTTTTGGCCAACTTTGCAAATTCGATTCTCTCTAACCACAAGGGTGTTTAATAGGTTCTTGGACAATTTGGAGAGCTTGGAACATGTACTACAATCCATATTTGTAATGCATCTTGAAATTTCTCTTGGAACTATGTGAAAAGTGGCCAAGAAGTTGGAAAAAAATCCTGCCTAGAATAGGGCAAAATTTCTCTAAGTTAAAAATGTTTTGTACCCTTGTTCCAAAAATCATAACTTGAGATACAAGCTTCCTTTGAGAAAAATTTGTGCATCAAAGTTGTAGATTTTGCAATGGACTATAAATTTCATGTTTCAAGTTTTGTTTGAATCCATTTGAATCTTGGTGAAAAAATGGGACAAAGTTAGGAAAAAATAAGAAAATTTTATAACTTAGAAAATTTCTAAGTTATGAAATTTTTTCATTTTAAACCCTAATTTGCAATTTTGGGTTTATTGATGAACAAGTTTCATAATTTGACATGTCTTGATGAAAAATGAATCTTGGCACTTGATTTTGAACAAAAAGTCAAAGTTTTACTTTTCAGTATACAGTCAAATTTTGATCAGTTGACTGAAAAATTCATCTGTCAATCCTGTGCATTTGAGATCTTCTGAACTTGTTGAATGGGTCAAGACAATGCAATTGATTCCTTGAGTCCATATGTGAGCTTGGTTTGCCATTGGTTAGGTCAAACAGTCAAAAATTGCCTTTGTGCAGTCAAAACCCTAAAAATGACCATTTTGCCCTTTTGGTGATCTGATCAAATTTCTTGTGGAATTGTGATCCAAAATTGACCAAATGGTTCATGTGAGTTCATAATGTTGATGTGGGTCAAATTTCATGAAGTTTGACTGTCAATTGGCCACAGTTGACTTTTTCCCAATACAGCTGATTTCTAGGTCAACTGTCCAATTGACTGGGCAAAGATTGGAATCAAGGCTTGAAAATTGGTATGGATAAACTTGTGAGTCCAACATGAAGCATGAAAGTCACTTTGGGCATTTTAGGTCAAAACATCCTTGTGCCAACTCAAACCCTAATTTGGGTCAACAGTGCAAGAAGGGGTCTTGAGCAGGGCAAACCCTAACTTGATCTTGAGTTCCAAGAATCTTGTGGTGAGAAAATGTTGATGAAATGAGAGGGAAAATTTTGGGGTACAACAAATACCGATATTGTGGTTCACCGCCTGCCTACCAAGGAAGACTGTCCTCCAGTAAAACAGAAGGTTCGTCGAATGCGCCCAGAGATGTCTGAGAAAATCAAGGCCAAGGTTATGAAACAGTTTGACGCCGGTTTTCTAGCAGTTACATCTTACCCGCAGTGGGTTACCAACGTGGTTCCTATGCCAAAGAAGGATGGTAAGGTTAGAATGTGTGTTGACTATAGGGATCTGAACAGGGCAAGCCCCAAGGATGATTTCCCTCTACCTCATATCGATGTTCTGGTTGAAAACACTGTACAACATAAGGTTTTCTCCTTTATGGATGGTTTCACCGACTATAATCAGATTAAGATGGCTCTCGAGGATATGGAAAAGACAACCTTTGTTACTCAATGGGGTACCTTTTGCTACAAGGTCATGCCTTTTGGATTGAAGAATGTTGGGGCAATGTATCAGCGTGCCATGGTCGCTTTGTTCCACGACATGATCCATCATGAGATTGAGGTATACGTCGACGACATGATTGCAAGCTCCCAGACTGAAGAAGAACATATGGACCACCTTCAGAAGCTATTTGACAGATTGAAGTTGTACAAGCCGAGGTTAAACCCGAACAAGTGCACCTTCGGGGTGAGATCTGGTAAGCTGATGGGTTTTGTCGTAAGCGATAAAGGTATTCAAGTGGATCCTGCAAAGGTGAAGGCTATACAGGAAATTCCAGCTCCCCGAACAGAGAAAGAAGTCAGAGGCTTTTTGGGACGAGAACTATATTGCCTGATTCATCTCGCACCTGACTGCTACTTGTGAGCCAATCTTCAAGTTACTAAAGAAAGATCAAGTGGTAAGATGGAACAATGAATGCCAGGCCGCTTTCGAAAGGATCAAATAGTATCTCCAAGAGCCACCCATTCTGATGCCTCCAGTTGAAGGGAGACCTCTGATCTTATACTTGACAGTACTCGAAAATTCAATGGGGTGTGTGATGGGTCAGCATCACGAGTTTGGCTGAAAAGAGCATGCTATTTATTACCTTAGCAAAACGTTTACCGACTGCGAGACCCGATACTCGTTGCTTGAGAAAACTTGTTGTGCTTTGGCATGGGCTGCTCACTGGCTGAGACAGTATATGCCGACTCACACTACTCTATTGATATCAAATATGGATCCAATCAAGTATATCTTCGAGAAGCCTTCCTTGTCCGGAAGAATAGCAAGATGGCAGATGATCTTGACTGAGTATGACATCCAGTACACGACCCAAAAAGCAATCAAGGGAAGTGTGTTGGCAGATCATTTGGCACATCAAGCAGTGGACGACTACCAGTCTATGAACTATGAATTCCCGAATGAGAGTATCATGATAGTGACTGACTGTGAGACACCTGGACCGGATGAAGGACCTGAGGAGGGATCCCGATGGTATATGTACTTTGATGGAGCTTCAAACGCTTTGGGTAATGGCATTGGCGTCGTGATCATATCTCCTAAAGGCTCTCATACTCCATTCACCGCCCGACTATGTTTCGACTGCACCAACAACATGGCGGAGTATGAAGCGTGCATTATGGGTCTTCAAGCAGCAATTGACCTAAGGATTAAGTTCTTGAGTGTTTTCGGAGATTCTGCTCTCGTGATCAGCCAGATCAAAGGCGAGTGGGATACGAAGCACCCAAATCTTATTCCTTACAAGGAGTATGTATTGATGTTGCTTCCATATTTCGAAGAGATAACCTTTGAACACTTCCCTAGAGAGGAGAATCAGTTGGCGGACGCGCTAGCTACAATGTCTTCTATGTTCAAAGTCAATTGGGACAACGAGGCTCCCCAAATTACCATTGAGAGGTTGGACGATCCTGCACATTGTTGTGACATTGAGACTGAAGAGGTAGCAGATAAACCCTAGTTTCATGAGGTGAAGAGGTATCTTGAGGCTCAGGAATACCCCGAGGGTGCATCTGTTAATGACAAGAAGTTTTTGAGAAGGTTCGTGGCGAAGTTCTTCATCAGCAATAGAATTCTCTACAAGCGTAACCATGATTCAACCTTACTGCGATGTGTGGATAAGAACGAAGCAGAAAGGATCATGGTAGAGTTATATGAAGGTACTTTCGGAACTTATTCCAGTGGACACACCATGGCAAAGAAAATCCTACGGGCAGGATATTTTTGGTCCTCAATGGAAGCCGACTGTTATTAGCATTCTCAGACCTGTCATAAGTGCCAAGTCTATGCTAATAAGGTGCACATACCTCCAGTTCCTCTGAACATCTTGATAGCTCCATGGCCTTTGGCAATGTTGGGCATTGATATGATCGGCGAGATCAGACCTACAGCATCCAACGGGCATCGTTTCATCCTGGTAGATATTGATTACTTTACAAAATGAGTTGAAGCAGCTTCTTATGCTATTGTAACCAAGAACGGCGTGGCACGGTTCATTCGGCACAATCTGATCTATCAATATGGTGTACCAGAGAGGATCATTACGGACAATGGTACAAATATCAACAATAAAATGATCACTGAGCTCTGCAAGCAGTTCAAGATACAGCATCACAACTCTTCTCCCTACCGGCCGAAGATGAATGGGGTTGTTGAAGCGGCTAATAAGAACATTAAGAAGATTGTGAAGAAGATGACGGTGACATACAAAGATTGGCACGAGATGTTACCATTTGCTCTTCATGGGTACCGTACCTCAGCGCGGACATCAACAGGGGCAACACCCTATTCCTTGGTATATGACATGGAGGCCGTATTACCCATTAAAGTTCAGATACCCTCTCTTCGGATTATGAAGGATGCAGGTTTGAGCGAAGATGACTGGATTTAGACCTGGCTTAATCAGCTGAACTTAATCGACGAAAAGAGACTTACTGCTATCTGTCATGGTCATACGTATCAAAAGCAGATGATCAAGGCATTTAACAAGAAAGTTAGATGACAAGAGTATCAAGTTGGGGACTTGGTCATCAAGCGCATCATACTGCCTCAAGGTGATCCCAGGGGCAAATGGACCCCTACTTACGAAGGGCCATTTGTGGTTAACAACATTTTCTCAGGAGGAGCGAATATTCTAACCACCATGGATGGTGACAACCTTCCTCACCCCGTCAATGCAGACATAGCGAAAAAATACTACGCATGATCAAAGACCTGCTAGGTTGACTGGCCTAGGCAAAAATAAGGGCTTCCCGGCGAACCAAAAGGGTTCGGGCAAAAATAAGGGATGAAAATGAAAAAATATGTACACCCGGCAAGTCGAAAACCTGAAAAGGCGGCTTGGGCAAAAAAGGGTATCCCGGTGGACTGAAAACCCGAAAGGGCGGTCCAGGAAAAAATTAGGGATCAAAGCGTAACATTATATCTCATTGGATCACCTTACAACCAGACTTTGGTATCAACTATCAAGCTCGGACGACCCTGATCAATCTGATCTACCTTCAACCAAGGAGCAAAGTGATGAGATGCTCGAGGACATAAGGGCGATAGAAGAGTTGGAACCCAGTAGCATTATTCACATAGCTGTTTTGTTTTTTTCTTTTTCACAAATTGTGTAAATTCTATTGTTCGGCGGCATTCTCTTACTAGGACGTCAGCCTCTTGTACAAAAACGCCTATTTAAACTTCAAAAATAATACATTTCATCTTCAAAGAAATTTCAAACTGTTTTTCCTTTTTCTGCTTTGTTTTGCAAAGAACGTCCAATGTTCATTTTTGATATATGCGTTTGACATTAATTGTTGCTCGTGAATATTTACATGCGAAACAAAAGACGATTACTTGTAATATCAGAAACAGGGGCAATAATATTTGTCCAAGCTTTACAGTTGCTTTATCCACCAAGTACAAAGGTAGGTTCAGATGAAGAATATGGCCAAGGTGCATTCACTCCCCGTAGAGTAAGAAAGGACAGCCATGTTAGCTCTCCCCAGCTGAGACTTGCAACTGTGAATGAATCGGTAATATTCTCCCCAAGCAGAGTTTATCTACCAGAAGCACTGAAAGGTCTTAATATTCCCCAGCGGAGTATAAGAATATTCCCCAGCAGAATACAAAATATCCCCAGTGGAGTTTGAAATTTTTCCCAGCGCAGTCTGAAAAAGCTTCCCCAGTGGAGTTTGGAAGATCATCCCCAGTAGACTCTGGAAAATTGTCCCCAGCAGAGCTCAAAGGATTATCCCCATAAGAGTCTAAAAGGTTATCCCCAGTGAAGTCGCAACTGAAAGATCATCCCCAGCAGAGTTCTTTCCTTTCACAAACAAGAAATTCAATCCCCGACAGGATTCAGTATCACCAGCAACGGTAATTCCTCCCCAGCGGAATTTATCAACGAAATCCTCTACAGAGCATCTCTTCCCCACAGAGTAGTCTCCTCATCAGTTTATTCCCCAATGGAGTTTTCCTCTCCTGCAGGTTTATTCTCACAGTCATCTTCGTTCGTCATCCCCAGCGGAAACGAAGAATTTAACTCTTTTCTCCAGCAGCTATCCGGGATTTATTTTCCCTAGCTAAAACATTACATTTCCATACATCATGACACATGCATACGCATCATACAACACAATCTCGTTTATTTTGAGAACATCATTGCTTGATACATATCATGCATTACATACAGCTAACCTTTACCTTTCAGGAAGGATGCGGTTAAATTCTCAATTATGAAGCTCTTATCTCAAGTCGAATTACTGACAAGTTCTTAAATCTCAACAGAGTTTTCCTCGGTTGAAGTACAGACGAAGTCCTAAATCTCGACAAAGTTCCTCCGTCAAATTACAGACGAGTTCCTAAATCTCAGCAGAGTTTTCTCAGTTGAATTACGGGCGAGTTCTTAAATCTCGACGAAGATGTTTCCCTAAGTCGAATTACTGACAAGTTCTTAAATCTCAACAGAGTTTTCCTCGGTTGAAGTACAGACGAAGTCCTAAATCTCGACAAAGTTCCTCTGTCGAATTACAGACGAGTTCCTAAATCTCAGCAGAGAGTTTTTTCAGTTGAATTACGGGCAAGTTCTTAAATCTCGATGAAGATGTTTCCCTACAGTCAAATTACTGACCAGTTCTTAAATCTCAACCGAATTATCCTCAGTTGAATTACAGACAAAGTCCTAAATCTCGACAAAGTTCCTCCGTCGAATTACAGACGAGTTCCTAAATCTCAGCAGAGTTTTCTCAGTTCAATTACGGGCAAGTTCTTAAATCTCGATGAAGATGTTTCCCTACAGTCGAATTACTGACCAGTTCTTAAATCTCAACCGAATTATTCTCAGTTGAATTACAGACAAAGTCATAAATCTCGACAAAGTTCCTCCGTCGAATTACAGACGAGTTCCTAAATCTCAGCAGAGTTTTCTCAGTTGAACTACGGGCAAGTTCTTAAATCTTGATGAAGATGTTTCCCTCCAGTCGAATTACTGACAAGTTCTTAAATCTCAACAGAGTTATCCACAGTTGAATTACAGACAAGGTCCTAAATCTCGACAAAGTTCCTCCGTTGAATTACAGACGAGTTCCTAAATCTCAGCAGAGTTTTCTCAGTTGAACTACGGGCGAGTTCTTAAATCTCGATGAAGATGTTTCTCTCCAGTCGAATTATTGACCAGTTCTTAAATCTCAACCGAATTATCCTCAATTGAATTACAGACAAAGTCCTAAATCTCGACAAAGTTCCTCCGTCGAATTACAGACGAGTTCCTAAATCTCAGCAAAGTTTTCTCAGTTGAATTACGGGCAAGTTCTTAAATCTCGATGAAGATGTTTCCCTACAGTCGAATTACTGACCAGTTCTTAAATCTCAACCGAATTATCCTCAGTTGAATTACAGACAAAGTCCTAAATCTCGACAAAGTTCCTCCGTCGAATTACAGACGAGTTCCTAAATCTCAACAGAGAAGTTTTCTCATTTGAATTACGGGGGAGTTCTTAAACCTCGATGAAGATGTTTCCCCAAGTCGAATTACTGACCAGTTCTTAAATCTCAGCAGAGTTTTTCTCAGTTGAATTACAGACAAGGTCCTAAATCTCGACAAAGTTCCTCCGTTGAATTACAGACAAGTTCCTAAATCTCAGTAGAGAAGTTTTCTCAGCTGAATTACGGGCGAGTTCTTAAATCTCGATGAAGATGTTTCCCCCCAGTTGAATTACGGGCGAGTTCCTAAATCTCAACAAAAGTTCAGACTTCCCCAGCGGAATCTTTCTCAACAGCAGGTATGCAAGCTCTCGCTAAGGAATCTCTTAGGCGATCGACACTCCTTCAGATGGCATCTTTAAGCCCATCCTCCCGGCAGCAATCTCCAAATGGCATCTGTAAGCCCATTCCCCACATCACAAGGCTGATACCATTTCATGCGAGTGCAAATTTCTGGGCACTCTAGTGTTCAATCATCTTTCACCTTCAGATCACGAAAGGCTCCAGAACCAATCTACATCCTCAGGTTTAATAAGATTGAATAGGGGCAGCTGTTGTACCCCAAAATTTGCTCAAAACATTGCAAGAAGAATCTCCAAGATTGCTCAAGGTAGCTCAAGAGTTGGTCAGACAAGTTATCTCCTAAGGCAGTCTACCCCAAATTAGGGTTTTGTGTTGCACTAAGATACTTGAGTCTAAATGAGCTCAAGTGATCACCAATGTCCTAATATATTCTCAAGATCATCCGTTTCAAATTTCATGCCTTGCAGAGGAAGTTTGCTCAGTCAATTGCTCAAAGGTCCAAAAATTAATTGTGCTAGGTCAAAAGTCAACTGTGACCTACAAACAGTCAAACTTCAAGGTTTTTTGTCAACATTCTCATTTAGAAGTATACTTCATCATTTGATCAATGGTTGATCATGATTCATCAAGGATTGCTCAAAATTCATCAAGAACCAAAAGTTGTTAAATTAGGGTTTTACAAGAAAAGTCAACCCAACTTTGACCAAGCATAACTTTCTTATACTTTATGATAAATTACCCATCCAAATCTCATTTTTAATAGGATGCAATTTCCTACAATCCATCTTCATAACCGAATTTTAAAAAATGCACTCACAAGAAGTTATGAATTTGGACATTATAGGTCATTTTGAAAAGTCAACCAAAACACCTTTTTTGCCAAAGCTTATAACTTGAGAATGGAATATCAAAATGATATGATACCAAAATGGTTGGTTAGAGGACATCTCAAGATTTCTAAAAAGTCCAAGAACACCTCCAAAAGTTCAAAATTGAAGAAGTTATGCATTGTTGAAGTTAGACTTTTTTGCAAAATTGCCAAAAGTCAACTATCCCCAAAACTTCAAATTTTGCCAAATGGGCCCATTATTTTCCACTTTATTTGAGTTTGCATTATTTCCCACGTGCCCTAGCTCCATCCATGTGTCCATATCACATTTTTATTATTTAATTTGATTTTTATTTGAATTAATCTATTTTAAATCAAATAAAATCACATAAAATCTAAAGCATTGATAACATATGGTTTTTTGGCTATTTTAAGCTCCAAATACGACTATTATTTCAATTGAATTCGTATCAAAGGCATTGGTTACAAAAAGATGTGATTTAGGCCAAGTTTGGAAAGATTTTCATGGAGGATCAAATCAAATATGCAATCATCAATATGGAGAGATTTGGACAAAGCTTGTTAACCTAATCCAATGTGCAATACATAAGCAAGCTAAGGACATGAAAATAAGGGTTGGAGAACACTTGTGGAGGCAGAGTAAAAACTGAAAAAATCACAAAAATGTGGGAGATCGAAATCAACCCTAGAGGCATTTTCAGAGCTTGATATTGGTCTCAATCGATTGCTGGCCATCTCCAGAAGCTATTACAATCCTAACCACGCGTTTTCAAGCGTCCTAAAGCACTGTAAGTACATCACGGATCCACTTCCTTCTTGAAATCACAAATCACTATTCTTGCATCCATTGAATGAAATAACTGCATATTTTTGACCCTCACATCATTTGCAAACTATTGGCAATAACCAAATTCGATTTATATGCTCTGTATCATGAAACGCCATGGCTAGGGTTTTGCTTCTGTTTTTAGGGATTTTTGTTTCAGGTAAAATTGAGATACATGATGGATATGGTTGTATCTAGGAGGTTGAGACGAACACAACCATGCCCTTAAAAATCATTTGTATGGCCTATGCAAGGTTTTGGAACGGAGCAAGCTTATAGCTACGGACCTCTGTCCGTTGGTATAAGTCTTTGCACTTTTAGCCACAGTTGGGAGGTTAGGGATGATGCGTGGCATCCATCCATTGGGCAGTTCAAATCTTGGCGCTTTTTTTTTATTTTCTGACCATTTGATTTTGTTTTACTATATTATATTTTATACATATTATACTAACAAGAAAGGCAACATGTTGTGGTGGCAAGCGAGTGGTGTATTCTCCTTCAGGACCTGGGTTCGAATTCCAGGTCCCCCCCTTTCTCAATGATTTTTGTTTTCAGGCTTTCCAATGCACATGCCAGTCCAGATCCATACCATACTCCCTCACTATCCAGGCGCCAGATGGCCAAAGGGCCAGATCTGGGGGTCCATGTTGGAAGTCTACCATAAGTCAGGTCAATGCACGCACACTGGATCAGGAAAAGGTCAATTGGGTCAGCATTATTAGGCCTACAAAATTGCTACTATAACACCACCCAAATCAGGCCCAAATTCTTTTCCCTCACACTTTTATTTGTTTTATTTAATTGTTTTATTTCATTTAACTAATTTTCTAACCAATAACAAAATTCTTTTTTTTATCAAATAAAATCACAAAAATACTTTTTTTATCCAATCAAATTTTAAACTTTTATTTTTATTAATAAACTTATTATTTAATTAGGATATTAATTAGAAAACTTTAATTTGTTTTTTTTGTAAATATTTAAAATTAATTAGACTTAATTAGGTTTTAAATACTAATTTAATTATTTTATTTTCTTTCTTAAATTAACAAAAAACCAAAAAATATGTCATAAATTATTTTTCATTTAATTAATTTAATATTTAATTTAGATTTTAATTTTAGAATTTAATTTCTTTTCTTAAATAAAAAAAAAACAACAAAAAAGCAATTTTCTTTCTAAAGGGTCAAAACCCTAATTCGCACTCGATTTAATTTCGCGTTGCGCTTTATTTTTCTTTATCCATATTGATGTATCTGCTTCCAGTATATAATAGATAATTAGGACATTTTATTTATTTACCGCTTTATTTTATTTTATTTTCAAAGGGTTGCTTTTGGCGATGTAAATACCCGACGTCTTGTAATTTAATTTCTGCACTTTAATTTCCGCAAATTATAACTGCTAGATGTTTGATAATAGGGTTTGCATGACAAGACTAAATGCTTAATCTTAAAATCAAATTAGATCACCCTTAACATGTGCAAAGATAAAATAACTGAAAACGACACACTCGCACATGCGCACTCCTAGGGTACACCCCACTTGGTTGCCTTCGTACACGGTCATTGAGTATAGGTCGTTTTAGAGGTCATCCTCTTGTCTAAAAGATCATAGTTGCCTCGAAACGGTTGCCTCGGATATCATTGCCTCGAATAAATGATCTAAGACATTAAGGTTACCGCTAAGGCGTCCTAACATTGCTTTAGTGACCGTAAGTCCCTCATTCGAATTGACCCTCAAACTCCAACGATGGTGCTACCTACTCACTAATAGTGGGATAGCATTGTCTAAAGGAAATTAGCTTAGAACGATTCTTTTTTCGAGTAGGTAGATAGTTCTTAGATACTTGCTCATCCAAAACAAGATTTTTTCACACTTACACTCCCTTTTCAAACAAAGTTTTCAAAAACACTTCATTACACTCTTGAGGACAAAAGCAAGAGTTAAATCGAAGTAAAGTCAAAAACTTTTCAAACCCACAAGCACAAGGAAAACATTTTGAAAATGATGAGCAAGTACCTAAGAGCCCGTAGATAACTATGGATAGAAAGGGTGCTAATACCTTCGCTTTCTATAATCTACCCCCCGTACTCAGAGATAATCTCGAAAAAGGAATTTTTTTGTGCTTTTTTCCTTTCCTTGTTGGATAAAATAAAATTAGGTGGCGACTCTTGCTTACCGCGACATTTTGCGAAAACAAACGCAGAATGCAAACCAGCGTTCCAAAAAAAATAGTCAGTTCTTCCCACCATATCACACATACAAACTAAAATCCTTCGGATGTTACATATAGTAGAAGAAAAACACTAAAAAAAATCCTGATTAGACCTGAGTATTTGATAGCCATTCCTCTGCCCTTACTTTCACTAGAAATTGTTGATACTAGTGAAGTCTTCAAAATGATAGTAGTTATGCATTGTCAGAACATACTACTATACAAGATCAGAATCTGCATATTCTAATCCACATAGTCAGACTCAACTTTCTGACAACAAAGTTGATCCTCATTCCTCCATAATAATAATCCCAGATATGCTTCAGTGATAACAAACAAAATGATGTTACAACATCATTTAGAACATAAGTTTTTCTTCACAAATCCTAATCAAATGGTTCTTGATTTATTAATAAAATAGCTCATTATACTTGATAATCCTTTCAACCAAGAAGATATCAAAGGCATACACCTTCTACAGCTTATTCAAGTAATCATAGACACCTGAACACCCAATGAGAGAAATAAACTCTCGTAAACTTTCTGAACCAAGGAGTTCAGAAACCAGATTTGCATTGACACCTCAAATAAGTACCCATCTCCCGACAAGGTCTTTACCATCAGTAACATACACACCTTCACAAGATTAGACTTATACCCAACTCTAGACAAGGTATTCGTCATCAGAGGAAAACTTTATCACACACACAGCTGCAAATGATACTTCCTTTTAGCAGATGTTAGGATATTTGTTCTGACATCCTTCTTCTTCATATTCTTAGCACAATAGGATTCTTCACAACATTCCAGACTTGGTCAATGACTGGATTTCATACTCCATCATGGTTATTCATTCCAACTTAGGACTCCAATGGTAAACAACAATACTCACCCCATGATCTTCAATACAGCTTCCTTTCATCAAACTGCAAACACATGAGATGATGTTCCAACATTTTTTCAGACATCAATCTCAGTCATATGGATTTCACATTTAACTATGGTTCTGGAGACAAAACGGTAGTGATTCATACATCTCTCTTGAAGGAAACACAAGAGAATCAACCATCAGTAGTTGATCAACCTTCAAGACCAGGTCAACACATATGTAAAGCATGCACATCTCAAGGACCTTCTCCTTAAGCACGTAATTTAGACCCCATGTCTGACTTTGAGGTGTTTGATCATAATTCTTCTACACCTAAAGGGGAGATTCCCCCATCCATATAGACCATAACACACAAGGTTTTGTATAATCATCAAACCTTCAAAAAGACTGTCTAGGAGTACCTCTAGTTCTCCTAATTCCTCTATACAACTCAATAAGATAGTAAGTTAATTTCCAGAATATTAACTTGCCTCGGGTCGATAAATCTCCATTACACATAACCCGTAGAGTGTCTCTTCCACTTTAGTAAAACAAGTGTTCAATGTTCTCATATACTTGATAAAAGATATCAAGTTTGAGTAAATAACCTTCATCTTGTGTGAGAGAAACACCAGTGAAACTAATTCGAGAAAAATAAATTCTTAACACAAAAATGTCAAGACATTATGTCTGACATCTCAAGAATCTCCAACTCCGAATTAGGGATTCTTCTTCAACAACTACTATGATCACCCTGATAATCACACGATTACCTCCATAATAGCAGTACAACATGTGGTTAGTGCACACTAAAAAAAAACCTCTCTCTGCTTCAATAGAACACACACCTGACTTCTTTGATCAGAAGAAACTACCAGCTAATAGAGAGAATGTCCTTGACATATGAACTTGACCTTCATATGCAAGCATCTGGCTGAGATAACATATTTCTCCAGAACATTTAAGCTCAGCCTCTGCACTTCCTACTTGCTTGACTCAGAAATAAACTGAATCAAGGAGTAAACAATTAGTTGACCCTTATTCAACCCACCAATCTAAGATATGTTTTCTGGATAAAACATCTTAGATACAAGCCCTAATGCCTCCTCTTCTGAATCAGGAGTAGGTTCCAAGCATATGTTATCATCACACATATGTCTGGCACCCTGAGCATCTGTTATGCAACATGAATATGCACATTGTTGTACCCCAATTTTTGCCTCTAATGTTCCTCTATCATCTCATACCATCACATTGCAATCAGATCACAAATTAGGGTTTGGGGTTTATCTTCTACTACATCATGTCTTAGGGTTTGCCTATGGAATCACCAAGCACCTTAAAGAGCCTTACATTGTGTACTTTGTATATGTATGCTTTTAACTAACCTCAAAGTGTGTATTTTTGTCCCTTGGAATATCATCTTGTAGGTCATGGCACAAATTGCAGTCATCTCACCATCTCCTTGTACAGATGATCAAAACTAGGGTTTGGAGTTTAATCAGGAGATCTCTGGACTTTTGGGCAATTCTTGATCCCATACTTCTCTACATAGTCATGAGCATATATCATTGGAAGTTTGATCATCAACTTTGGCTTGAAGGGGTTCAATTGATGAAAAGGGGTAAAATGGTCATTTTGTCAGAAGACAGTCAAAATCAGTTGTTGACCAAGTGGAATTTTGATCAACAATAAAATCAATATCCCTATTCTCATATTTCATGGTCAATAGTGCAAAAATATCAAGAGGAAGTGTGAATTGGAGTTAACTTGTCAAGGAAGTTATTTGAAGTTTTGAAATTTTTTTGAAGTATCCATAGGGCAGAATTTTGACTGGCTACAACTTTCTCAATTTTTATTGAAAATGTGCAAACTTTATATTCCTAGAAAGAGGATGAAAAATTCTCCAACTTTGTAGGAGTGGACATAAGTCCAAAAAATGAAAGGAAAAAAATTTATGAAGCTTGGAAAATTTTGGTTAAAAATGCAAAATTTTGACTTCTTCATGTCCATTTTTGAATGTCCATTTGGACTCAAATCAAAAAGTTGGCAACATGAAAGTTGTAGATTGGAATTTTATCTTCATTTTTTCATTAAATAATCATCTCAAATGGTTAAGTGTATAGAAAGATATGATGATTAGGATTTTGAGCTGAAAACTGAATTTTTGCCCAGCACAAGGCAAGGCACGCCCAGGCAGGCAAGGCATTTCATCAAACATGTTGTGGGCGCACATTCATCATCTATTTTCTATGTGAAATATTCATTATTTTAAAAAATGTCCAACATCAAAGCTTAAGCCCTAAATGTGAGGAACAACTTTGCTTCAGAAAGTTTCTCCAAATTCTTCCTACATTTTGAGATATAATTGTGAGAAGTAGGCACCATGCATGCTGAATTTCTGCCCAGCAAGCCATCACGCGCGTGCAGCCAGCCCAGCCAGGCCTGGCATTTTATCAAACAGTTTGTAAGCATGTGTTCATGGCCAAATATCTCATTGATTAAAGCCTCATTTTGAAAAATTTTGAACATGAAAGTTGGAGTATGAAGTGTCCTCTCCATTTTTTATTCAAAGCTTGTGATGTTTGAATAATGAAATTTGCATGAAAATGCATGGAAAATTTTGTGCAACCCAAGACCAATTTCCAGCTCACACTCCAACACTTCTCACTTACTCAAGAGCACGTGATTTACATCCAAAAACAATATGAAAAATGCAACACCTCACTCACTCTCTCATTTTTCATTTTTATCACTCCCTCTTTCACACTCTATATAAAGCCATCAAATTCAACAAGCATAGGGGTTGGTTGGAAGATTGCAAGTTAGTAGCAAGCTATTCTCTCCCTCTCTCACACAAAATCCCCTCTCTCCCTCTCTTAAAATATCAAGCTTCCTCCATTGTTGTCAAAAGCTCACTTCCATAATTTTTTAAATTTCTTCGCATCTCTCTCCATTTATTACCTCTGCACATTCAAGCAAGCTTCTCTCCATTACTAGCTCTTTATTTGAGCTCCAACATCATCAAACTCATTGCAAGGTAGTAGATCCAATTTCTCTCTCTTATTGCAACTTTGCATCGTTCTTTGAATCCATGAGTTTTTTTTGAAAATCTAAGAGCATATTCATATTCCTTGCATTTTTCTGATCAATTTTCATTCTTGGATCGTTTAATTTGGTGGAGAATTGAGGGAGAATATCAAGTTTGAAAATTGTTTGATGTAATGTGCAAATTAAAAAAGTGTTCATGTAGCATTTTCACGCGCGATTTTCTCACTCATCCATGCATCATTTCATGAATTTTTTGATCCTAGCATGTTCTACTAATTTCAATCTTGAACTTTGGTGTTGGAATTTTTGGATTTCATCAAGAAATGAGTGAGTTATGGTGATCTGAAAATGAGGTTTCAAAGCTAAAAAACATGAACAACATGGTTGTTTGGTAGGGATGATGATGTGTCATGTTTTAATTGAACATGACTTCAGTTCTTTTTACATTGCGTTTTTGCAAAAACAGGTGTAATAGCCTTTGAATATTAATTCTTCTTTTGTTTTCTTAAATTTTATTTTAATATTTATTTCACTTTAAAAATTATGAAAAAATTATTTTAGACTTCTTTTTCAATATATTTTTATATTTTTATTTTTATTTCATTTTTTTTATCAATTTTCTTAATTAAATAAAATCATGTAAATAATTAGGGTTTTAATATTTCTTCTAAATCTTGAATTTTATTTTCCTATTTCTATTAAGTAAGAAATCCATAAAAAAAATATTTTTAGACTCCTCTCTGAGATTATTACTTGAAAATAGTTTTTGTTCAATTTTATAAAAAATTTGGTTACATTTTAAAAATCATTTGGACATAATATCTTTTATTTGCATTAATTTTGTTAGTTTGTGTAAATAATTTTCTATTTCTTTTTTTCTTTTGAGATAAAATCCAAGAAAAATATGTTTTATGATCCTTAGAGTTTTCTTAACATTTAGGTTATTTTACATCAAATTTATTTGACCTTTGGATCTAATTGATTAATTTTAAACTTATTTTCCTTTTTTAGGGTTTTTGCTTGATCATGCATATTAATGGATTTAAATTTATAACTTCCTATAACTATAAAATCATAGATGAAATTTTTTGGAGTGATTGAACATATTTAGGCCATAAAAATCATTTTTCTGGAATTTTACAATGTGATTTCATATTTTTCACAAATTATTTTCCAAAACCATCTAGTTTAAGGCTTAAACTTACTAGTTTCCAAGTTTGCATTTCTAAAGCAAATTTCCACCTTAATCCAGGGACTCCAAATTTTATTTCCGACTTTTATTGGACCTTAGGAAGTTAGGGTTTTAATTTCATAATTTTTCAAGTCATTTTCATATTTTAAAACTATTTTTGACCTACGATTGCATTTACGATTTTCCCTTTGAACAATGTTTGTAAATTGAAAACTTTTGTACATGATTCTTGTTTGATTCTTGAAATAGCATGTGGTACTGACTTGGAGCATATCTTTAGACAAATTCTTCAACATCATTGGGTCTTGGGTGTTGATAGGTTGATAAACCAAATCCATTAAAATGGACGAATGATGTTGATGATATTTGAAACTCTAATCCCTTCACTCTTCATCTTATTCCCCTTTATTATTGTATTACATATTATGGGATAACGATCTCTATATCATTTATCCAAACATGAAATACATAGATTGCTATTGACCAGCCTCAAAATAGGTGCGACTTCTACATAAGTCCACTTTCGATTACTTAACATAGCGCTAAATTTTATCCAAATTCGAATAAATGATCATTTGTGGCCCAAACCTATGTTTGTAAGCCCAAGTATGTTAATTTGATTCCTTTTATCCAATAACCTTGAGATACATTCTGTGGAGACTTTGGTTCTACCAATCCTCTAATGGATCTTTATAAATTTTGGTCAACACGGATCACTTAAACATCGTTGATCATTAAATGTTGCATTGAGAATTCTTAAATGGATGATATGCTTGACAAAAAGCAAATGTAACTTGTTGTTGAGAGGCTTTGGTTCTACCAATCGTCTAATGAGTTCCAAATTTAATTTTAAATATGGTCATCCAACTAACCACTAATTCTTAACAATTGACTTTACTTTATGCTTTTATTTTTATGCTTTTACTTTATGTACTATTTACTTTAGCATTTATATTTCATGCTATTTTCATCTTTGCTCACTTGAGCATTTACTTTTATGTCATTTTTATTTTGCTCACTTGAGCTTTTCTTTTCTTTTTAAAGATACTTAATAATCAACATAAACCATAAAAACTTTAATGATACTTGGACTATTTGGTTACTATCCTTGGCATTATGAAGTATTGGACTTCTTGGACTTAGAAATAGAAACCTTGGCCTATATTGGAGACCTTGTGACCTTAATTGATATTTTGTCTAGAGTTCTTGAGGTTTACCTCAAGATATTGGGTTGTTTGTTTGTTTTGTGTGCAGATTATTATGATTACATACTTTGTTTATAATCTGGAAATCACCCGTATACTGCCGTTACTCTGCCCAATTTTTGTGAAGACTTAATACACTTGAAGTTTGGTTTTCTCAAGAGGTATAGTATCTTTGCTTGCTTGGTTTCAATCCAAAGAACAGGAATTATATCTTGACTCATAATGTCAAGTGTTGGCTTCTTGTTGGTTAGATGGTTCTTCTCCCTAGCTTTTACCTCATGCTTTAGGATAGTCTCTTCCTCTCCTCCCATCTTCTTTAATTTCAAAAATCTTCTCCCTCCTTTTGAAAACTCTTCTTGTTTTTTAAACTTGAACCACTTTCATAATAAACTTGGACCTAGGTCCATGCATTTTCAAAACCTTTTCATAAATAAAATTCAATCAACTTAATAATACCTTGATATTTTTTGTGAGAAGACTAAAAGTCAATCAATCTCATTTCAAACCATTTTGCCACTTTGGCTTTTACTTTAAAACTTTTCTCAAAAGATTGTACTCTTGTCAATCCTTGTAGTGATGCAAATGACTATAATTCTATAATATGTAGTGAAGTGAGATATTTTCCACTTGGGTGTTGAGTGAGGCATTGTTGATTTTAAAATCCAAGTCATATCCTCCACTTTGAGATGATGTAAATTCTCTTTTCTCAGGATTGTGGGTAGTAAGTATGTTTTTCACACGGACAATGGCAATGATGTCTTATCTCATAAAATTAACCAACACACTTGTGTTTTAAAATTTTCAAAAGGTGAACTATGTGTACCCTGATCCCCTATTGCACGGAAGGTGGTACGTAGGCACTAAAGGTTCGCAACCGTGGCGGGTGCAAAAATCATAAAAAATACTTATTTTCTCACCTCCACCATTTGTTTTTTATACAGCATTTTATAGCCAAAATATACAGATTTTACAAAGAGGTTCATGCGGAGTACCGTAGATGTTTAGGGTGCTAATACCTTCCCTTTACATAACCGACCCCCTTACCTTGAATCTTTACCCCTCTTTTGGGGGTTATTCACTCTTTTCCCATTCTTTTGGAAACAATAAAGCGCGGTGGTGATTTTTATTTTGATCTGTATAAGTCTAGTCAATCCAATGGCTTAGCCTTAAACATTTCTACCGCTACAGAAAAATGGAGACATCACTGGGGAAAGATTGACCTCTTTCTGGTCCATCCCTAAGTGGATTGAGCCTATCTTTGTATGGACTTTCCTGGTTTTCAGGGTGCTTGGTGATTACTTATAAGTACTATACCCGAACTTGGGCAAACTTTAAGATAGGACGGGCGGTATAGTCGTGCTAACTTTAATGGAGTAATCCCAAAAAAGGAGGCATGAGATCCCCCACTCAGTGGAGACCCCTTTGACTGTAATGTCGTTTACCGAGTAGTCGGGAAGACGTGCTGCTTTCAACTTGGGAGCATGTTGAAGCTGAGGACCGTAGAATACCTAACCCATCTTGGCCTTTTAGGTGTAGTACGGAAGCTATGACGGAGTAATCCGGAAATAGTTGTCACGTGATACTACGCTAGGATGAGTTTTTCTTGAGAATATTACTAATTACCAAGTTAATCGGGAAGTTGGTAATATCCAAAGGAAGGATGTAGACTCTGGGAACCTCTAGAATCTTGTTCAGAAAGTGATAACTTTTAGACCATACCTTATGGGCAGTACCTTCGACCTCATGCTCGTGACGTTGAACCTATGGACCCTATGTTTGTGATATTGTGTGTGATTGTTGCATCATGCATCCATGCACTCATAAGCATCTTTTAAAGAAATTTTATTTCAAGGGACTTGAAAGTTGACCATTTGTGAATATCTCAGGTACCTTTTGACCATGGATTCTGGAAAAAGAAAGACCAGAAAATACAGTTTCAAAGATCCCAAGATAGATGAGTTGATCAGTTTAATTCTCGAGATTGAGTGTTCTGCAGATTTTCGGAAGAAGTATGGATCCATCATTCCTCTCATGAAGCTTAGGATGAAGGAGGGTATTCTCTCGACCTTGGTCCAGTTCTATGATCCGATGTATCATTGCTTTACTTTCCCTGACTATCAGTTGATGCCTACACTAGAGGATTATTCTTATCTGTTAGATTTACCTATTACCGATCGTGTTCCTTTTACTGGTTTGGAGGGTGAGCCAAAACCACACGAGATTGCTGCTTTGATTCATTTGGGGAAGTCTGAGGTTGAAGCCCATATGACTACTAAAGGAGGAATTAAAGGATTACCAGCTCAGTTCTTATTGGAGAAATCTCGTTACTTTTCTAGGATGAAGAGTACAGTCGCTTTTGAAGCCATCTTTGCTCTACTTGCTTACGGGTTGTTTTTATTTCCTAATATGGACAAGTTTGTTGACATTAATGCTATAAAGATCTTCATGATTGGAAACCCAGTTCCTACATTGTTGGGTGATGCTTATTACTCTACTCATCTTCGGAATTCTTATCATGGGGGGGTGATTATTTGTTGCACGCCTCTGTTGTACCGATTGTTTATTTATCATATGCCTCAGTCTGATGCTTTCTGGGATGTCAGGAAGGAACCCCGTTGGGCTCTTAAGATCATGACATTTACTCACTCAAATATTGATTGGTATTATCAGGCTTACCATGATGTAGAGATTATCGACAGTTATGGTAGTTTTCCCAATATACCTCTTCTTGGTACAAAGGAAGGAATTAACTATAACCTTGTTCTTGCACGACGACAGCTTGGTTATCCGATGAGGGATAAACCAAACAGTATTCATTTGAGTAGTTTCTTCCTGAAGGAGGGAGAAGACCATAAGGAAGCTAGAGAGCAGATTGCAAAGGCATGACGTCACATTTATAGGAAGAGTAGGAAAGACCTGGGACCTAGAGGGGTTGTTTCTTTGGAGCCTTATCTTCAGTGGGTCCAAATGAGAGCTATTCAATTGAAGATGTCGTATTCCCGGGAAGCACCTATGCCAGATTTGTTTATGAAGACCACTCCTCCCTTATTGGATGATGTGGAATAGCTACAACTTGCTTTAGTCAGGATGCAACAGGAAAAGGAAGCTTGGAAGAATAAGTTCCAAAATTTAGAGATTTCCTATAGAGCAGACTTGAAGGAGAAAGACAACTTGATTGAGATTATTGAGAGTCGGGCTGTAGAGACCAAGGAGAGGCAAGGTGGTTTATTTTCTCCTAAGCCTCGGTCAGATGCTAGTTGTTCACTTCCTGATTAAGGTTATTGGAAGGAGGTTGCTACCAGATATGCGGAAGAAAACTAGAAGTTGAAGGCTCAGATTGCCAGACTTACAGGGAAGTGTCAACGTGTAGAGTGATCTCCACCAGCTTTACTTCTTAGGGTTTTAGACTTTACTTTCATCTTGTACTTGAGATTATTGAAACTTGTAATCCATTTTGAAGTTATAATAAAAAATTTCAGTATTTCAAATGTGTTATTACTTTGATATTTGCAAATTCTTTATAAATCTTTAAGTCCCTTGAAATAATAATAATAAAAATAAATCATATGCGTTGCATATCATGCATCATCTTGCACATATTTCTTGCATTTCTTTCCATACACAGGAATCTTACTGGATTTATCTTCTTCATTCAGCAAGTTGTCTCACCAGTATAACACTCGTGCTAAGAGAAGATGGAAAATATTAAGAAAGAGATATTTGAACTCCGCAAAGAGGTAACTACTTTGAAGGTTGGCATGGAGTATCTAACTACTTTGGTTAAAACTTGGTTTCTTCCCAAGTCAATCCTTCTAGGAAGGAAGAAGAGATGGCAAAGGTCTTCATAAAAACTCTGAAATCATTCTTTCATGAGAAGGTGATAGTCAATGCGCCCAGTGATTTCCCTAAAAAAGTAAATGTGGGAGTGCCTTTAGAAGAGGATGTTCGAAAGGGATGTTCATATGAAGATGGTGGCTCATCTAGTGGTGTGAAGAAGTTTGATAATAACTTTTCCAAGAAGAGAACCAGAGGAAGAAACAATTATCGTCAGAATCAACAAGTTTCTCCTGTCATCCTTATGTTCAACATACCTCATGTTGCTCCAGTTTGTCAACAAAATCAGCAAGTTCCTGATCAGAGAAAAAATTAGTTTGATCCAATCCCAATGACCTATATAGAGTTGTTTCCCTTTCTCATACAGAGAAATTTGGTTCAGACTCGACTTCCACCAAAGATTCCTGAGAAGATATCATGGTACTACAAAGCTGATTTGACTTGTGCCTTTCATTAGGGAGCCCTTGGGCATAGTAGCGAAAATTGTTATCCATTGAAAATTGAAGTCCATAAATTGGTCAGAAGTGGTATCTTATCATTTAAGGATATTGGTCTTGAGGTTCAAGTCAAGTCTTTGTCGAAGAATAAACGTGATTGAAGGATACCTTAGAGTTTAACTATGATTAGCCTTCTCATTTTATTAGCATTTTTTACTGCTTTCTCATTTGTAATTTTTCTTGTTTATCATTGCACTGTTTGCATGTAAGAACTTGTTTGCATTTGAATGTTTAATCTTAATACAATGAGTATGTTTATCTTGAAGAAATTCATTCGTTTCACAAGTATTTGTTTTAAATTTTAAATTTCTTTATGATACCAACTTGTTACCCATTATCTTGCCTAGGCAGAGATTGGGAGGAGGATGATGATATTAAAACGCAAATTTTCTGGTTGTATGCTTTTGGATAAAACCCTGTTGACGATGTACAGGGATTGTTTCAAATCCTCAAACACCGGAGATATAAGGGAGTGAAACCTTTGTTAACCCCTTTGAGCCTTGAAGTAGGAGTTTCTTTTTCTATTCAGAAAAAACCCTCATTTTTAACCCGGGGCAGGGTAGTGTTCAGTTAATCTGATTGAGTATTAAAATCTCATCAAGAGTGTGCATCTAAGGATACAACGATGGTTATCCTTTGAAAGATTGAGGAAATTCAAAACTGCAATGGTTAATCTTCACTTATTAGAAGGGTGCTTCAATTGACGATATCTTAATGGCTATCTCTCGCACACCAAGAGATCAACAAATGACGATACAACAATGGTTATCCTTCATCTACTCAGAAATAGGGCAGTCATAATTTTTCCAACAAGTCACAAATGACTCGAAGTCACGCGACATGTTCAAAAAGAAAAAAGGAAAAGATGATATGATTGAATAAAAAAAATGATGATGAAAAAGAAAGAGACAAAAAGCACCGCTAAGTCGGAACTTGAAAAAATAAGTCGCTTAGGCAAAAGTCAAGGCATCCCGTTGCACTTCAGAGTTAAAGTCAAAAGGAATTTGTTCAAAAATCAAGGAAGAAATGGAAATCCCGAAATGTGATAAAGGATTATAGTGCCAAATCCTCAGCAAAGAATAGAGTCGCGTGACAAGAAACCCTAAAGAAGCAGGAATGACTGACTTGCATGTCCAAAGAAAACCTTGTTTGATTCCTCAACCATCTTGAAATTTCTTTTGAGAGATGAATGTTCGTGTCAGGTTAATTGAACTTAGGACTGAAGAACATCACGAAGGGGGTGGGCACCAAATAATTTTGAGCCTTAAAATCCATTTTTTCTAAAACCGTGAACCAGGCCACGTTACAACCCTCAAAAGTCCTAATTGAAACATGGTTTATTTTGAAAGCATACTCCAATGAGATAGTGTTTCCTAACTCCCATTAATTTTGCTAAATTATTGTGATTGGTATCTTATGCTTTTGCTATCTTTCATACAAAAAATCCATGTCACATCCTGGCTAGTGATTCGTTCATAAGATTTTGCGACATCTTTTCAAATAAAATCTTCAAGACTTACATAGTTGTTGCATTAGAATTTTCATTCTTAGAATAAACATTTTCTGCTTGTAAAACAACTGCTTGATATCATGAAAGTTTACATTTGAGTATCAGTAAAAGGCATGTTGCTGAGAAGAGTTGTGGAGCAAAGAGGATGCAACATTCAGCCAATCTAAGGACAGTTACGTCGAGATTCGACAAATCTCTAGAAGCCATTTGATCAGAAAGGTTATCTTAAAAGTATGCAGCCAAAGGCAGGTTATGAAAGTTACCTTGATCAACACGGTAAGCTTGGGACACCAGATTGGTTTCCAAGGGCATATCCAGATTTCGTCAATATAGCTAGTATGTCTACCCCAAGCCGAGAACCTTCCTAAAGCAAGATTGTTTCTTATGATCTATTGTGTAGATGTGTGTCTGGTTTCCTCTAACAGTTGTTGATCAGTTAAATGGTTTCCTACAGGTTGTGTTATGGTGTTGGGTTTATAATCCCATTTTTTCAGTCTTGTTGCAGACTTCTCCAGTTGAGTGTGATTCTTTACCCAGCCAGGTGGTGATCAAACAAAGGTTAAAAAGAGCTATGAAGCCTTTGCTCATTTGATGGAGTTCTTTATCCCTTTGTGTATTTAGAATTGATATGAAATCTCTTGTAGAGTATTGCTCCCTACAGTTACAACATTGTTGTTGTTATGTGCTCCCTAAGTAGCTAGACAAGGGAAGTATCTTTTCTAAGAAGTGTTGAGACAGTTATCAACTTTTCAAGTTTTCTCTCACCAAGTGTTGAGCTTGATTTAAAATCCTCGTAATTTTGACCTTTTACTATAATGTTAACTTATTGATTCCCCATGAAGGCTCTCTTAAGTCATTTTTGCTGGTATATGTATGATTTTCTTGTGTTTCTCAGATAGTTAGAGATGATACCAATTTGTGTAAGGTGCAGTATTGGGTTTGTGATCCCATTGTCCCCAGTCAAGTGTTGGTTCATTTTTTTATTTTGGGTTTGCATGGTCTGAAGCCTCTATCCCAGATTCCCCAGCAAAGTCTTCCCTCATATGACGAAAGGTCTTGTTCCCTTGGTGTGCTGAGATGGAACTATTTGCAAAATATCGCTCTTTCTGCAATATTGGCATTATTGTTAGTATTTATTTCCCAGGAAACTAGACCAGGGAAGTATATTTTCTAAGTGTTGAGAAAGTTGTCAACCCTTTGGGTTTTCACCCGCCAAGTGCTAGGTTTTATTTAAAATTCCCATGAGTTTTACCTCTTGCTATAATGTTAACTTCTTTATTCCCCGGGAAGGCTATCCCAGGGCATTTTTGTTGGAATATGTTTGCATGATATGAAGACTCAATCCAAGATTCCTCGGTGAAGGCTTCACTTATTTGATAAAAGTATTTTCTCCTCGTGCATTCTGAGTTGGACTCATTTGTGAAGCATTTCCCTTTCAGCAGTACTTGCATTTTGTTTGATTTCCCGATAGTCAGGCAAGGGCAATGTTTCATTTAAGAAGTGTTGAAATGGTTATCAACTTTTTGGGTTTTCTCCTGCCAGGTGCTGGGTTTGATTTAAAATCCCCATAATTTTGATTTCTTGCTATTATGTTTGACTTCTTAACTTCCCATTTGTTATCCCTTGGAGGTCATATTGCTTTCCCCAGAGAAGTTGATGCAATACTTACTCTCAATGTTGAATAATGTATCTTGATGTCCCCTCGATGATGTGGTGTTGTCCTCCCCGATGAAGTCAGCACGAGGTCTCCAGTTGGTATCTCGATGATGAGGCTCTATATCCCCTAGTCAAGTCTGTATGATATTTCCACAGTGAATTCAGCACGAAATCCTCAGTTGATGTTTTGACGATATGGTTTTCATCTGCCTTATTGAGATAAGTATTGCAATCCCCGATAGAAGTACGGACTGTAAAACTTTCACTTTCCCCATTGAAGTCTGTGTGTTATTCCCCGGTGAAGCTTGGAGAAGGATGTTGTTGTATCCCAAAATTTGCCCTCTCATATTTCTCAAGACATTGCAAAAATAATCTCCAAGTGGCTCAAGATTGCTCAAGAGTTGGACAGTCAAGCTATCTCCTAAGGCAGTCAATCTCAAATTTGGGTTTTGTGTTGCATCAAGGTCCTTACATCCAAATGACCTCAAGTGCTCCCCAATGTCCTAATATGCTCTCAAGTTCATCCATGTCAAATTTCAAGCCTTGCAGAGGAAGTTTGCTCAGTCAATTGCTCAAAGGGTCCAAAAATCGATTGTGCTAGGGCAAAAGTCAACTGTGGCCTATATACAGTCAAACTTCAATATTTTTGTCAACATTCTAATTTTTAAGGATATTTCATTATTTGATCAATGTTTGATCGTGATTCATCAAGGATTGCTCAAAATTCATCAATACTCAAAAGTTGCTAAATTAGGGTTTTGCAGGAAAAGTCAACTCAACTTTGACCAAGCATAACTTTCTCATACTTTATGATAAATGATCAATCCAAATCTCATTTTGAAGAGGATTAAATTTCCTACAATCCATCTTCATACCCCGAGATCAATAAATGCACTCATAAAAAGTTAAAAATTTGGACATTATAGGTCATTTTTGAAAGTCAACAAAAACACATGTTTTGCCAAAGCTTATAACTTGAGAATGAAAAATAAAAATGGTATGAGACCAAAAGGGTTGGTTATAGGACATCTCAAGCTTTATAAAAAGTCCAAGAACCCTTCCAAAAGTTCAAAATTGAAGAAGTTATGCATTGTTGAAGTTGGGCATTTTTGCAAAATTGCCAAAAGTCAACTATCCCCAAAACTTCAAATTTTGTCAAATGGGCCCATTCTTTTTCACTTTATTTGATCTTGTCACACTACACACGTGTCCTAGCTTCAGCCTTGTGTCCATTTATTAATTTTTCTATTTTATTTGATTTTTATTGAATTAATTCATTTTAAATCAATTTAAATCAAATAAAATCCAAATATTGATTACTTAGGATCTTTTTGGTTGTTATAGGTCTTAATTAACATCATGATCAGCATCAAATTCGTATCTCACCATATCATGAACAAAAAGATGGATTTTGGACAAATTTGGAAGGTTTTCAATGGTGAATCAAATCAATTCGCCAAGCCACAATGCACAAGGATTCAGTCCAAAATTGTTGACCTAATGCACTCCATATTACATATTATTATTTTCTTTCAGGTGTTCCAGCGCGTTTCATGCATTGTAGCGCACCATGGTCTCTCACTTAATCATTAGCCAGATGGCCCCAGGTCAGATCTGGTGGTCCAGATGGAGTGTGCATCATGTTCCCTAGTCAATGTGCCATAGAGAATCAGAAAGTCAACACAGGCTTGCATGGTCATGGGCCTTGAAATTGCTAAACAAACCTCCCAAAAGCCGGCCCAAATCTCTAACTCTCTCTATTTCTCTATTTTATTTATTTACATTGTTTAATTATTTTTCATAATTTAATTAACCAATCAAAAAAAATTTCTGAATAAAATTAAAAAACCAAAAAGATTTTCTTTATTAAATTAATTTCAGAATTTTATTTTAGTTGATAAATTAATTTAATTAATTTAGTTTAATTAGGAAATAACTTTAATATCTTTTGCAATAATTAAAATTAATTTAGACAATTAGGTTTTTATTAACTTTGATTAATTTATTTTTGTTTCTTTAAATATCCAAAAAATATTATTTTCATTAATTAATTAATTTGTTTATTAATTTAATAATTTAGCTTAATTTAATTTCTTTTAATCCAAAAAATAACCAAAAAATGCTTTCTTTCAAAAAAAAAGGGTCAAAACCCTAAAAAACTCGTCCGATTTAATTTCTCGCACGCGATCTGCTTTATCATATTATTGTACCTGTTTCCGGAATGTAATAGTTTAAATAGGAATTTAATTATTTTATCGCTTTATTTTATTATTCGCATTTTAAATTCAAGGGTTGCTTTTGGCGATGTAAATACCTGACGCCTTGTAATAGTTAGTTTTAATTTCCGCAATTTAATTTCCGCAACTTATAAACTGTTAGATGTTTGATAATAGGGAATGCATGACAAAATCAAATGTTTAAACCTAAAATCAACATAGATAACCTTAAACATGTACAAAGACAAAAATAACTGAAAACAACACACTCGCACATGCGCACTCTTAGGGTACACCTCGCTTGGTTGCCTTCGAACGTGGTCATTGAGTATAGGAAGCTTTAGAGGCCGTCCTCTTGTCCGAAGATCATAGTTGCCTCGAAACGGTTGCCTCGGAAAAATGATCTAAGACATTAGGGTTACCGCTAAGGCGTCCTAACATTGCTTTAGTGACTGCACGTCCCTTAATCGAATTGACCCTTAAAACTCCAACGATGATGCTACCTACTCATCAATAGTGGGATAGCATTGTCTAAAGGACATTAGCACAGATTGATTCCTTTTTCGAGTAGGTAGATGGTTCTTAAGTACTTGCTCCTTCAAAACAAAAACTTTTCGCACTTACACCTTTCAAACAAAAACTTCTTTCAAACCCACAAACACAAAGAAAAGCAAATTTTGAAAACACTTTGAGCAAGTACCTAAGAGCCCGTGGATAACCACGGATAGAAAGGATGCTAACACCTTCCCTTTCTATAATCTACCCCCCGGACCCGAGAAACATCTCGAAAAAGGAATTTTTCTGTGCTTTTTTCCTTTCCTTGTTGGATAAAATAAAAGACGGTGGCGACTCTTACTTACCGCGACATTTTGCAAAACAAACGCAAAACGCGAACCAGCATTCTGGAAAATAGTCAATTCTCTCCCACCGTATCACAGAATTGGCGACTCTGTTGGGGATTTTTTTTAAGTGAGGTGTACCTTAGGATTAGATCATTGTGTTTTCAATTGTTTGCTTTGTATGATTTATATTTGTGGGCTTGTATCGGAGTTACTATAGATCCTAAATCGGATCTGGGGATACCCTTTAGGTAAGTAGCAATAAACTGTGAGGGAACTGTACGGCGTAGACCGATACGGTTGAAGCAGTAGCTACATTGGTGTGGCACTTTAGATTGTACTGATATCCCTTGTGTTGGAACAAGGAGAATATGGGTCATCTAAGGGGTCATTAAATCACCAACTGACCTTAGAACCTTTAAATTGACCAACTTGGCCATAGAAGAGTAGCAGTATGCTACACTCATTGAGACTAAACTCTCGCGATGATTCCGGCTGCAAGAAAAGGTTGCTAAACTAGAATTATGACCGATCGAGGGTAGTCAATGATATTGAGATAATCTAGAACCCATTTACTATTTTTAGGATAGGTTTGAACCAACTGAACTGAAAGAGGGTAGTACCTAAGCTCCTTGCCAGCCTGAAATCTAAAGGCTCTCTGTGTGACTTGTGTGCCTTGACCATGTTTTCTATTTGTGGATACTTGTGATGTGCCTTTTATCATGACATCATGACATCATGACATCATAACATTGCATACATCTTGCATTGGACTAACCTATTTCAAAGACAGGAGGGATTCATCTTTGTTCTGTTTTGTAGGTCATGATGCCCATGCGTAGGAATACCATCCGGATTAACTTTGTCCAAGTTCCCACTATGCTTAAAGAGTTGATTGCAAAGATGCCTGATACTACCTCCTTCCTCATAAGACATGGGTATCTTCTCAGTTTGGTCACCTCCAAATTGGACGAACAGATGATGAGTGTTTTGGTCCAATTCTATGATCCGCTATATCATTGCTTTACTTTTCAAGACTACCAGTTGGTTCCCACCTTAGAAGAGTTCTCTAAACTGCTCGGTATCTCTATTCTGGAGCATACCCCGTCTACGGGTTCGGAGAAGATCCTTAGGCCCGAAGAGATTACTTCAGCTCTTCATTTGACAAAGGATGAGGTAATGGCTAATTGGGAGACTAGAAATGGAGTAAAGGGCTTTCTGACTAAGTTTTTGGTTGGTAAGGCTAATTATTTCTGGGATAGTATAGACTTCAAGTCATTCGAAGATATTTTGGCTCTTCTGATATATGGCTTGGTATTGTTTCCGAATTCTGACTCCTTTGTTGATGTGAATGCGGTGAAAATCTTCATCTCTCATAATCCCGTACCCACGCTCTTGGGTGACATTCTTCATCAGCTTTATGCCCGTACTGCCTGAAAGCGGGGAACCTTGATGTGTTGTGCTCCATTATTAGCGAGGTGGTTTATTTCGCACCTCCCCAAATCAGTGCTGAAGAACAAAGAAGGCATGGGCTGGGCCTATAGGGTTATGTCTCTCTCTCATAATGACATCATCTGGACTGTCAAGGGTATGGATGAGGTGGCTATCATTGATCGCTGTGGGGAGTACCCCAATGTTCCACTGATAGGAACCCATGGAGGAATTTCTTATAATCCATGCTTGGCCTTACGTCAGTTTGGGCGAGCCAGAAGAGAAGGACCTCATGAGCTGTTAATGCCTAGTATCATCTTTGATTTTTAAGGGGACAGCGACGAGCAACGCTGCAGATTCATAAGGGCTTGGGATAGAGTTCACAGATCTGATCCACATGAGCTGGGTCCAAAGACTTCTCTTCTGATGGAGCCATATATCAGATGGGTCTGTATCCGTGCCCAAAAGCTGGGTATGCCATATGAAGTCGTCCTGCCTATCATTGTTGAAGTTGCTATTGAAGAAGGGGTTCTTCCGACCATCCTCCACCCTTACATGCCCACTGACATTGGGGCACTGAAAAGGTATTGGATGCAGCTGAGAGAGGAACGGGATGCTTACCGGGAAAAGTTTAACGAGCAAGAGCAGAAGATCCAGAGGTTGACTAGGCAGCTGGAGAACGAGCGGATTCTCAATGACTACGTCCACATCGACAAGAAGCGACCATGGGAGCACTGATTGTCCTTTGATTATTTCCTTTCCAGTTTTTATTTGCTTTTCAGTATTTCCTTTCTTGTAACGCCTTAAGGGCATCAGTTGAACAGTTTGAATTTCAAAGTTTATCTAATAAAAGTGTGTTTCATTTCTTGTTTACAAATTTGAATCTCTAGATTGTCTTGGAAATCATATCATACGCATTTCATCCCATGCACTCCATAACAGGTACCCATTACCGGTCTCTTATATTCTTCGCTGTTTATTTCAGCACTCATCATGTCTACTGAACCTTCAACTGAGCAAGCAATCAAGGCCCTCCAGGCCCAGAATGCCCAATTCCAAGAGTTGTTCATGAATCTAGCTAAGGGTCAGCAAGATCTGAAGACCCTGATTCTAAAAGAGAAGAAGAAGAAGAAAAAGAAGAGGACATTCCTGTTTAACATAGGGCACAGGTTTGGAAACAGGCTACGAGATGAAGTTGATTTGACCACCTCATCTGGAAGGAAAGATAGTCAAGAAGAAGGGAGGGCTCCTAGCCCTGTGGTCTCCGACAATGAGACGGACTTCGACGAAGACCAGTATCCTCCTGCTGAGGATAGATACAAACAACTGGAAGACCGGTTGAGTGCGATGGAAGTTCAGAAAGTGCATGGTCTGGATTTTGGTGATCTGGGTCTATCATCTAGGGTAGTGATTCCCCACAAGTTCAAGGCACCAGCCTTTGCTAAGTATGACAGAGTTTCTTGTCCGAAGTTGCACCTCCGGTCATATGTAAGGAAGATTCAGCCTTACACCGCTGATAAGAACCTATGGATCCACTTCTTTCAAGACAGTCTCTCAGGGACTCAGCTTGAGTGGTTTTACCAGTTGGACGGAGCCAGTATCCGCAGTTGGGAGGATTTGGCTACTGCTTTCTACAGGAAGTACCAATACAATTCCGACCTCGCTCCCACGCGTACCCAACTCCAGGATATGTCAATGGGAACGGGCGAAGGTTTCAAAGATTATGCTCAAAAGTGGAGGGACCTCGCCGGAAGAGTGCAACCACCCTTGGCTGATCGGGAGCTTGTGGATATGTTTCTGGGGACCTTGTCTGGTCCATTTTTCAACCATCTGATTGGAAGCTCTTCGTCTGGGTTTACAAAGCTAATTATGACCGGTGAGAGGATTGAGGCTGGTATTAAGGCTGGTAAGATACAGAAGGGTGTTTCATCAAGCACCGAGAAGAAGCCTTTTAAGAAAGAGTCCAGTGTTGTCTACAGTTCGAAAAGATAGAATAGACCTGAGCGCCGCCAAGCTGTTAATGCGGTTGTTATTTCAAGACCTGCTGGTACTCCTCAGCATAATAATCAGTCAAAGGACGAGAGACCTCGAAGGCAATTCACCCGTCTCAGCATGACTTTGTCTCAGATTCTGCCGCAGTTATTGAAAACCAATCTGGTGATTCCAAGGGAAGCCCCGAAGAATCCAAATACAACATCACCGAAGTATAACCCTAATGCCCGCTGTGCTTATCACTCTGATAACCCGGGGCATAATACAGATGATTATTGGTCTTTGAAGAATAAGATACAGGACTTGATTGATGCTAAGTAGATCGAGTTCGGAACATCAGAAAAGCCTAAACAAGATGCAGGGGTGAATGCTATCGGGGATGACGATGATGAAGAGTTTGACATTGACAGTTGGATCTATCCTACTGCCGATGGTGGATTAAGCAACTGGACAGCGAAGGATTCTATGCCCGTTTCTGTTATCATCCAGTAATGAAAATATTTGTTTTGAATATGTAACAGATAATGTTTTAAACTTTATGGCCCGGTGTCTTACCCGGGGCACTGTGGTTTCATTTGTGAGGGCTTTATGTGTGTCATTTACATATATCATTAATAAAAGCATTGGACGTTTCTTGCATTTCGAATTTTTGCGCTCCTTGTTTTTCTTTTGTTATATATTGCAAAACAGCTATTTTACACACACTCACATATACAGGTCCACATCCACTCTGGATCTCACTGGTAACGACTCTGCTACTGCCAGTTATGACTTCGAAAATCCGATCAACTTAGTCGAAGATGAAGGTGAAGATGATTGCGAAGTGCCTGGTGAACTTGCAAGACTGTTACTCTAAGAAGAGAGGGTTATTCAGCCGCACAAAGAGCCGGTGGAATTAGTAAACCTGGGTACAGAGATAGACAAAAGAGAGGTCAAGATCGGTGCAAATCTGGAAGCTAGTGTGAAGCAACGGTTAATTCAGATGCTGCGTGACTATATTGAGATCTTTGTCTGGTCTTACGAAGATATGCCTGGGTTGGATACTGATATTGTGGTTCATCGCCTGCCTACCAAGGAAGACTGTCCTCCAGTAAAACAGAAGGTTCGTCGAATGCGCCCAGAGATGTCTGAGAAAATCAAGGCTGAAGTTATGAAATAGTTCGACGCCGGTTTTCTAGCAGTTACTTCTTACCCTCAGTGGGTTGCCAATGTGGTTCCTGTGTCGAAGAAGGATGGTAAGGTTCGAATGTGTGTTGACTATAGGGATCTGAACAGGGCCAGCCCCAAAGATGATTTCCCTCTGCCTCATATCGACGTTCTGGTTGACAACACCGCTCAACACAAGGTCTTCTCCTTTATGGATGGCTTCTCCGGTTATAATCAGATTAAAATGGCTCCCGAAGACATGGAGAAGACAACTTTTGTTACTCAGTGGGGTACCTTTTGCTACAAGGTCATGCCTTTCGGATTGAAGAACGCTGGGGCAACGTATCAGTGTGCCATGGTTGCTCTGTTTCATGACATGATCCGTCATGAGATTGAGGTATACGTCGACGATATGATTGCAAGGTCCCAGACTGAGGAAGAACACCTTGACCATCTGCAAAAGCTGTTTGACATGTTGAAATTGTACAAGCTGAGGTTAAACCCGAAAAAGTGCACCTTCGGGGTGAGATCTGGTAAGCTTCTGGGTTTCATCGTAAGCGATAAAGGTATTCAAGTGGATCCGGCAAATGTGAAAGCTATACAGGAGATGCCAGCTCCCAGAACAGAGAAAGAAGTCAGAGGCTTTCTGGGACGTCTGAATTACATTGCCCGATTCATCTCACACTTGACTGCTACTTGTGAGCCAATCTTCAAGTTACTGAAGAAAGATCAAGTGTGTTGTACCCCAAAATTTGCCCTCCCATATTCCTCAAGATTTGTCAAGAATGATCTTCAAAATTGTTCAAGATTTCTCAAGAGTTGTACAGTTCAAACCACCTCCTATGCCAGCTGAAATTAGGGTTTTGGTTCTTTCAAGAAATTTTGGGTTCTCAATACTTCAATCAAGTCCCATAGGCCTATAAACATTCTCTAGCACCTACATGCTAAGTTTCAAGACTCACAGTGCCAATTTGCACAGTCAAAAGCTCCATTTGCTCCACAGTCAACTGTAGGGGCAAAATGGTCATTTTGCAGTCAAAAGTAAGAATTTTTGGTCAACATCTTATTTTGAGCTCACAATCATCATTTGATCAAGTCTTGATCATGATTCCACAAGCATGGCTCAAAAATCATCAAGATGCAAAAAGTTACTATTTTTGGACAGCAGAAAAGTCAACTGTATCTTGACCAGGGCATAACGTTTTCATGGTTCATCAGAAAAATCCCATCCAATGCTCATTTTGAAGGGGATGACATTTACTACAATCCATATTCACACTCCAAGTCCAATAAATGCTCTCATAAAAAGTTATCAATTTCTATATTATAGGTCAATTTCAAAAGTCAACAAAAGGGCACTTTAAGTCAAAGACCATAACTTGGGATTGGTAAATCCAAATGACATGGGACCAAAGGCATTGGTTAGAGGACTTCAATACCTTTCCAAAATGTCCAAGAACATGTTCATATGATCAAAATTGAGCAAGATATGCATTGGAGAAGTTGGGAAATTTTCATGAATTTGCAAAAGTCAACTTTGCTCAAAACACCTTATTTTTGCTAATGGGCCTCAAATTTCTTCTTGAAACTTCATTCATGGCCTATGCACGACCCATCAAGCTTAATTGAATTATTTTCTTATTTTTTTATTAATTAATTGGATTTTTAATCAATATTAATTCATTTAATTAATTTAAATTGTAGGAAAATACAAAGATTTGATTTTTCAATCTTTTTGTGAAGCAAACATGGTCAAGATGTGCTGGCAATTTCGTGTACAAATAAAATATGCAAATATCTCCAAATTTGGCAACTTTTTCCATTCATGAAGATTCAAAAATATATGATTTCCAATCAAATATTCAAATCATCATTCCATGGATTTTTGCTCAAAGATTTGACCTAATTCCATTCCACTATATATATGCAAGCAAACCCTAATCCCATACACGTGAAAAAGCTGCTGCAAGAAGGCCATAGCATATTGAAATTTTCCAAGAAAACTCAAAACTGTTTCCTGCATTCTAGGGCGAATTAAGGACATTTGTTGATTTCAATACACTGCAGGAGGTTCCCAGAACGATTGGCAATCAATTTATAGCTTCATAGCTCAAAGAATCACTAATTATAGAGTCACGGTTTGCGTTTTATCTTGAGAATCGTACAGCTTATTTCATGCATAATTAACATGTTTTATTGATTGTTTTGTATTGTTAGAACTCATATAAAACTAATGGCATAAGTTAATTGGATTAATTTGCACAGAATCAAAAGTTGCCATAGACGAATTCTAGGGTTCTTATGCTGTGAATTTGGGGCTTTACAATCCAGGCAAAATTAGAACCCTTAAGGCATGTGGTTGGAATCGTTGAGACCAGACGAACATGATGCAACCTTCGCGAAATATTTATATAGAGCACAGCTCTATTCGCTATTTTTGGTCACTGTAGTTTGTGGGGGTTAAAAACCCCCGCTATCTAACATTGTTTTTTGCAGGCACAGCGAGGACGATGATGAGGTGTTGCTTCATGGTTGGATAATTCAAAAGCGCGCGTTTTTATGTTGTTTACAGCATATTTATTAATTCTTAATATAATGTTTGCTTATTGTTCTTATAACAAACGCGTGCAAATGGCTTGGTGGTTGATGTGCTGGCTTGGAATCATTGGGACCTGGGTTCGAGTCCCAGGTCCCCCCAAAATACTTGATGTTATTTTTCTTAACATGTTCTCATGCAGGCTTCAAAAAGTGGTCCATCATGTACCTCACGCCTCAACATGCCATGTGTCTCCAAGCCTGGATCCAGTGGCCAAAAGATGATGACTACCATGCTCCCAGTCAACCAACGCCCTGGACAATCAAAGAAAGTCAAAAAGGCTTGGGATTAATGGGCCAGAATTTCCAAAAACTAACCTCCTAATGGGCCAGCACCCCCCTGGTTTCTTCTTTCTCTTTATATTTTCTATTTTATTTATTTAACTATTTTATTAAGTATTATTATTATTTAATTAACCATAATTAATTATTTTCATAATAAATTCAGAAAAACAATATTTTATTATTATTATTATTTATTAATTTCACCCTTAGTTTATTATTTTTGTAAATAAATGTAATTAATTAATTTAGTTGTTTTAATTAGGTTAACTTTAATTATTTTCATAACAAATAAAATAAATTAGAATTAGGGTTTTCTTGACAATTTTAATTTCTTTCCTTTTATTTCATTAAAACATTAAAAAACTCAAAAAATATTTCTTTTAATTAATTAATTAATTAGTTTTAGGTTTAATTTAATTGCAAAATAACCAAAAACTCATTCTTTCTCAAAAAAGGGTCAAAACCCTAGGACTTCTCCGATTTAATTTCTTTTCGCGCATATTATTTTTGATCATATTTATGTAATTGTTCCGAGGATGTAATAGCGTAATTAGGACTTTTATCGCTTTTCTTTAATTTCTCGCATTTACTTTTCAAGGGTTGCTTTTGGCGATGTAAATACCTGACGCCTTGTAATAGCGTAGTTTTACTTCCCACAATTTACCTTCTGCAACTATTAAATGCTAGATGTATGTTAATTATGCATGACAAGACTTGTCTGAAAATTAAAATCAAAACGTAGCTCACCATAACATGTGCAAAGATAACTTAACATGAAACCTGACACACTCGCACATGCCACTCCTAGGGTACGCCTCACTTGGTTGCCTCGACGTGGTCATTGAGTATAGGGTGTTTTAGAGGTCGCCCTCCTGTCTAAAAATCCAAGTTGCCTCGAAACGGTTGCCTCGGATAAAAAGGATCTAGGACACTAGGGTTACCGCTAAGGCGTCCTACTATTGCTTTGGTGACCACATGTCCCTATAATCGAATTGACCTGAATAACTCCAACGACGGTGCTACCTACTTCTTAATAGTGGGATAGTACTGTCTAAAGGACATTTACACAGCTTAATTTCTTTTGAGTAGGTAGAGGTTCTAAGGTACTTGCTCTTTCAAAACATAAAACAACTTTTCGCACTTACACTTTTCTGACAAAAGTTTTCAAACAAACACTTCATACACTCTTGAGGACAGATACAAGAGTTAAAACGAAGTTTTCAAACGAACTTTTTCAAAACCCACAAATACAAGAAAAGCAGAACATTTTTGAAAACATAGTGAGCAAGTACCTAAGAGCCCGTGGATAACCACGGATAGAAAGGGTGCTAACACCTTCCCTTTCTATAATCTACCTCCCGAACCGAGAAACATCTCGAAAAGGAATTTTGCTGTGCTTTTGTCCTTTCCTTGTTGGAGAAAATAAAAGACGATGGCGACTCTTGCTTACCGCGACAAACGCGAACCAGCATTTCAAAACAGTCAGTTATATTTCCACCGATCACAGAATTGGCGACTCTGCTGGGGACATAATAAGCGAGGTGTACCTTAGGATTAGATCATTCTATGTTTTCAATTGCATGCTTTGTATGATTTATATTTGTGGGCTTGCATCGGAGTTTCATAGATCCTAACCCGGATCTAGGGAATACCCTTTAGGTAAGTAGCAATAAACTGCGAGGGACCTGTCTGGCGTAGACCGACACGGGTGAAGCAGTAGCTACGTTGGTGTGACACCTTGGTCTGTACCGATATCCCTTGTGTTGGAACAAGGAGAATATGGGTCTTCTGAGGAGTCATTAAGCACCAACTGACCTTAGAACCTTAAATTGACCAACTTGGCCATAGAACAGTAGCAGTATGCTACACTCATTGAGGCTAAACTCTCGCGATGGTTCCGGCCGCAAGAAAAGATTGCTAAGCTGGAGTTATGACCGATTGAGGGTAGTTAGTGATATTGAGATCCTCTAGAACCCGGTTACTATTTCTAGGACAGGTCTTAACCAAATGAAACTGAAAGAGGGTAGTACCTAAACTTCATGCTGGCCTGAAATCTAAGGGCTCTTTTGTGTGACTTGTGTGCCTTACCATGTTTGCCTTTTGTGAATACTTGTGGTGTGCCTTTATCATAACATCATACCATCATAACATTGCATGCATCCTGCATAAGGTCTAACCCATTTCAAAGACAAGAGGGTTTCATCTTTGCTCTGTTTTGTAGGACATTATGATGCCCATGCGAAGGAATACTATCCGGCTCAACTTTGTTCAACCACCTGCTTTGCTTACAGAATTGGTTGATAGGATTCCAAATACTACTTCCTTCATCAGGAGGCATGGTTCTCTTCTTGGTTTAGTCACTTCAAAGTGGGACCAACAACTGATGAGTGTCCTGGCCCAGTTTTATGATCCGCTATACCATTGCTTCACCTTTCAAGACTTCCAGCTGGTCCCTACCCTGGAAGAATTCTCTGATTTGCTTGGTATCCCTGTTTTGGAACAGATTCCATTCACTGGTTGGGAAAAGACTCTTAGGCCTGAAGAGATTGCTGCAGCCCTTCCCTTGACCAAAGAGGAGGTAATGGCTAACTGGGAGACTAGAAGTGGAGTTAAGGGCTTTTTGGATAAGTTTCTAATTGGCAAAGCTAATAGTTTCTGGAATGACTTAGACTTCAGGGCGTACGAAGACATTCTGGCTCTCTTAATCTATGGTCTAGTATTGTTTCCAAATCCTGATACCTTTATTAATGTCAACGCCATAAGGATCTTCATCTCTCGGAACCCTGTACCCACTCTCTTGGGTGATATCCTGCAACAACTCTATGCTCGTACTGCCCGAAGACGGGGAACTTTGTGGTGTTGTGCTCCTTTATTAGTGAGGTGGTTTATTTCGCACCTCCCTAAGTTCGTACTGAAGAACAAAGAAGGAAGGGGCTGGGCTCATAGGATAATGTCTCTCACTGATAATGACATCATTTGGACTCTCAGAGGTTTAGATGAGGTGGCCATTATTGATCGTTGCGGAGAGTACCCTAATGTTCCATTGATCGGTACCCAGGGAGGAATCTCTTATAATCCATGTTTAGCTCTCCGTCAGTTTGGAAGAGCCAGAAGAGCAGGGCCTCATGAGATGTTGATACCTCACATCAGTTTTGAGTTTCAGGTAGATAGTGACGAGTTGCGCCATAGATTCATCAGGGCTTGGGACAAAATTCACAAAGCTGACCCACATGAGTTGGGACCAAAGACTTCTCTACCAATGGAGTCCTACTTCAGATGGGTCTGCATCCGTGCTCAGAAGTTAGGTATGCCATACGAAGCTGTTAGGCCTATTACTCTTGAAATCCCTGACAAAGACGGGGTTCCTCCAACTATTCTCCGTCCTCATGTGCCCACTGATGTTGACACACTGAAAAGGTCTTGGGCACAACTGCAGGAAGAACGGGATTCTTATCGGGAAAGGTTCAATGAACAGGAACAGAAAATCCAGAAGCTGACAAAGCAATTGGAGAACGAGCGGATCCTGAATGACTATATCCGTACTGAGAAGAAGAGGCCATGGGAGCACTGATGGACCTTGGATGTTTCTTTTACAGCTTTTGTTTACTTTTCAGTATTTTCATTTATGTAACGCCTAAGGGCAATTTGTTGAGCAATTTAAATTCCAAAGTTGAATCTAATGAAGTGTGTTTCCTTTTTTGTCTACGAAGTTGAATCCCGATTGTCTTTGAAAACATAAATCATACGCATTTCATGTCATCATATGCATAACAGGTACCCTTTTTACAGGTCACTTATCTTCTTCGCTGTTTATTTCAGCAATCATCATGTCTTCTGAACCTACTACTGAACAAGCTATCAAGGCCCTCCAGGCCCAGAATGCTCAGTTCCAAGAGTTGGTCATGAGCCTAGCCCAGGGCCAACAGGAGTTGAAGACTCTGATTCTGAAGAAGAAGAAGAAGAAGAAGAAGAGGACCGTCTTGTTCAACATTGGACGCAGATTTGGGAATGGACTACAGAATGAGGCTGAGCTGACTACCTCATCTGTAGGCAAAGACAGTCCCCAAGAGAGAAGGGTTCCTAGTCCCGTGGTCTCTGACAACGAGACAGATTATAATGATGAACAGTACCCTCCTGCTGAGGACAGGTACAAACAGCTGGAGGACTGCTTAAGTGCTATGGAGATTCAACATGTGCCTGGGTTGGACTTTGGAGACCTAGGCTTATCCTCTGGGGTGGTGATCCCACATAAGTTCAACGCACCTGCTTTTGCCAAATACGACGGAGCTTCCTGTCCTAAACTTCACCTCCGATTGTATGTAAGGAAGATCTAACCTTATACAGTTGACAAGAATTTGTGGATCCATTTCTTCCAGGATAGTCTTTCAGGGACTCAACTCGAATGGTTCTATCAGCTGGATGGAGCCAGTATTCGTAACTGGGAGGACTTGGCTATTGCGTTCTATAAGCAGTATCAGTATAATTCCGACCTTGCTCCTACGCGTACCCAACTCCAGGGTATGTCACTAGGGACGGGTGAAGGATTTAAGGAATATTCCCAAAAGTGGAGAGACCTGGCTGGAAGGGTGCAGCCACCCTTAACTGACCGTGAACTTGTGGATATGTTCTTGGGGACCCTGTCTGGTCTTTTCTTCATCCATCTGATTGGAAATTCTTCTGTCGGGTTTACAGACCTTATCTTGACTGGTGAGAGAATAGAAGCTGGTATCAAGTCTGGGAAGATACAGAAAGGTGCCTCCTCGAGCACTGAAAAGAAGCCGTTCAAGAAGGAATCTAGTGCTCTCTATGGTTCAAGGAGACAGAATAGACCGGAACGTCGCCAAGCTGTCAACGCGGTGGTTATTTCAAAACCTGCTGCTGCTCCTCAGCATCACAACCAGCAAAGGGGCGAGAGACCCAGAAGGCAGTTCACTCGACTCAGTATGACCTTGTCCCAGATATTGCCGCAACTGCTGACAACCAATCTGGTAACCATAAAAGAAGCTCCGAAGGTTGTAAACACAACATCTCCAAAGTACAATCCTAACGCCCGCTGCGCTTATCATTCTGACAGCCCGGGGCATACTACGGATACTTATTGGGCTTTGGTATGGGCTACTCGCCGGCTAAGGCAGTATATGTTGACTCACACTACGTTGTTGATTTCAAAAATGGATCCAATCAAGTATATCTTCGAAAAGCCTGCTTTGTCCGGAAGAATAGCAAGATGGCAGATGATCTTGACGGAATATGACATCCAGTACACGACTCAGAAAGCAATCAAGGGAAGTGTATTGGCAGACCATTTGGCACACCAGGCAGTGGATAATTACCAATCTATGAACTTTGAATTTCCAGACGAGAATATTATGGTAGTGACTGATTGTGAAGTACCTGGACCGGATGAAGGACCTGAGGAAGGATCCCGATGGTCTATGCACTTTGACGGAGCCTCAAACGCTTTGGGTAACGGCATTGGCGCTGTAATCATATCTCCTAAAGGCACTCATACTCCACTTACCGCCCGACTATGTTTCAATTGCACCAACAACATGGCGGAGTATGAAGCCTGCATCATGGGTCTTCGAGCTGCAATCGACCTAAGGATCAAGTTTCTGAGTGTCTTCGGAGATTCCGCTCTCGTGATCAGTCAGATCAAAGGCGAGTGGGATATGAAACACCCATATCTTATTCCTTATAAGGAGTATGTGTTGACGTTGATTCCCCATTTCGAGGAGATAACCTTTGAACACTTCCCAAGAGAAGAGAATCAGTTGGCGGACGCGTTGGCTACGATGTCTTCTATGTTCAAAGTCAAATGGGACAACGAGGCTCCTCGGATCATTATTTGGAAGTTGGATGAACCTGCACATTGCTGTGATCTTGAGACCGATGAGGCAACAGAAAAGCCTTGGTATCATGAAGTAAAGAGGTACTTGGAAGCTCAAGAATACCCCGAGGGTGCATCCGTTAATGACAAGAAGTTTCTGAGAAGGTTCGCGGCAAAGTTCTTCCTCAGCAACGACATTCTCTATAAACGAAACCATGATTCAACCTTACTGCGTTGTGTGGATAAGACTGAAGCAGAAAGGATCATGGCAGAGCTGCATGAAGGTACTTTCGGAACGCACTCCAGTGGACATACCATGGCAAAGAAAATCCTCCGGGCAGGATATTTCTGGTCCACAATTGAAGCCGACTGTCATCAGCACTCTCGGACATGTCACAAATGCCAGATCTATGCTGATAAGGTACACGTCCCTCCAGTTCCTTTGAATGTCTTGACAGCACCTTGGCCTTTCGCAATGTGGGGTATTGATATGATCGGCGAGATCAGACCTACGGCATCCAACGGGTATCGCTTCATCCTGGTAGCAATTGATTACTTTACGAAGTGGGTTGAAGCAGCTTCCTTTGCCACCATAACCAAGAATGTAGTGGCACGGTTCATTCGGCACAACCTGATCTGTCGATACGGTGTACCAGAGAGGATCATTACAGATAATGGTACCAATCTTAACAACAAGATGATCACTGAGCTCTGCGAGCAATTCAAGATACAGCACCACAACTCTTCTCCTTACCGGCCGAAGATGAATGGGGCTGTAGAAGCGGCTAATAAGAACATTAAGAAGATTGTGCAGAAGATGACAGTGACCTACAAAGATTGGCACGAGATGTTACCATTTGCTCTTTATGGATACCGTACCTCAGCACGGACGTCAACAGGGGCAACACCCTTTTCCTTGGTCTATGGCATGGAGGCAGTTCTACCCATTGAAGTTCAGATACCCTCTCTCTGAATCATGAAGGATGCAGGTCTAAGCGAAGATGACTGGATCCAGACCCGGCTTGATCAACTAAACTTAATCGACGAAAAGAGACTCACTGCTATTTGTCATGGTCAGACGTACCAAAAACGAATGATCAAGGCATTTAACAAGAAAGTCAGACGACAAGAGTATCAAGTTGGGGACCTGGTAATCAAGCGCATCATTCTACCTCAAGGTGATCCCAGGGGAAAATGGACCCCCACGTACGAAGGGCCATTTGTGGTTAAGAATATCTTCTCAGGAGGAGCGATGATTCTAACCACCATGGACGGTGACGACCTTCCTCACCCCGCCAATGCAGACATAGTAAAAAGATACTACGCATGATTAAAAGACCCGCTAGGTCAACTGGCCTAGGCAAAAATAAGGGCTTCCCGGCGAACCAAAAGGGTTCGGGCAAAAATAAGGGATGAAATGAAAAAAATCTGTACACTCGGCAAGTCGAAAACCTGAAAAGGCGGCTTGGGAAAAATGGGTATCCCGGTGGACTGAAAACCCGAAAGGGAGGTCCAGGAAAAAGTTAGGGATAAGGGTAATACTATGTCTCATTGGATCACCCTGCATCCAGACGTTGGTATCAACTATCAGGCTCATACGGCACCGATCAATCAGCTTCATCTCCAACTAAGCAGCAAAGTGATGAGACGCTTGAAGACATAAAGGCGATAGCAGAGTTGGAACCCAGTGGGATTTTTCACATAGCTGTTTTGGTTTTCCTTTTCACAAATTATATAAACTCTATTTTGTTCGGCGGTGTTCTCTTACTAGGACGTCAGCCTCTTGTACACAAAGCGCCTATTTACATGCAAATTTCAAAATCAATACAAGTTCATTTTTTAGACAAATTGCCAATTGTTTTTCCTTTATTTGTTTTGTTTTACAAAGAACGTCCAATGTTCATTTTGATATATGCATTTGACATTAATTGCTAATCACAAATGTTTGCATGCGAAACAAAGGACTAATTACGGGTGATATCAGAAACAGGGGCAATAAGAATTGTCTAAGCGGTCTAGTTGCTCCGCCCGCCGAGGTACCAAGGTAGGTTCAGCTGAGGAATATAACCAAGATACCTTCACTCCCCGCAGAGTAAGACAAGGTTCGGCAATACTCTCCCCAAGCAGAGTTGGCCTCCCATCAGCCCTAAAAAGGCACAGTATCCCCAGCAAGTCAGCAATACTCTCCCCCAAGCAGAGTTAGTCTACCATCCGTCCTGGAAAAGTTGGGTATCCCCAGAAGAGCTTAATATTCTCCAGCAGAGTATAAAGATATTCCTCAGCAAGCATCCCCGGCAGTCTTAACATTCCTCGACGGAAATATAAGATTGTTCCCCGGCGGAATACAAACACCCCAGTGGAGCCATTTCCCCGGTGCAGTCCAAAAAGTTTCCCCATGAGAGGTGAATCATCTCCCCAGTAGGTTCTGGAAGCTTGTCCCCTGCAGAGTACAAAAATCTCTCCCCAGCCATAGTCAGGAGGTTATCCCCCACCAGAGTCTAACTGGGTTATCCTCAGCAAATTACAACGGAAAGACGTCCTCAGCGAAGTTCTTCCTATCCCCAACGGAGTTCATCAAAATCCCCAACAAAGCATAGCAACGGAGTCCCCAGCGGAGTTATCATTAAAATCTCAGCGAAGCATCTCTTCCCACAGAGTAATTCCCCGCAGAGTAATTTCCTCATCAGGTTTATTCCCCAACGGAGTCATCTGCTCCTACCCGGTTTATTCTTGCAATCATCTTCGTTCATCATCCCCAGCGGAAACGAAGAACTCTACTCTTCAACATCAGCCCAGGATTTAACAAGCTCCCGGCGTTCGTCAAGGATTTGTTTTCCCATACGAAAATACATTCATAAACATTTCACATTTCATATCTCCTATTTACATACATGATAAAATGCATACGACACAATCTCATTTATTTTTGAGGACATCATGACATCATGCATTTCATACATCATGACATTGCATACAACTAATGTTTGCCTTTTCAGGAAAAAGTCAAATCAAAGGATGATTGCCATCAACCTTTGCAGTTCCAGATCAATACCTGTATCTAGCCAGGAAATATTTGTGAACAACTGATTGTAGATCTACACCTGAAACCAGACATGAAAGTATCTACATGAAAAGATTGAAGATTAATACCTGAAACCAGACAGGAAAACCATCTTTCTTTCTCAAGTCAGAGATTAATACCTGAAACCAGACAGGAAAACTATCTCGTAAACCAACCCTTTCTTAAGCTCCGGATCAACACATGTATCTAGCCAGGAAATATCTGTGAGCGATTGATTGTAGATCTATACCTGAAACCAGACAGGAAAGTTATCTACATTGAAGAGATTAAAGATCAACACCTGTAACAGGCCAGGAAACCGTCTTTCTTTCTCAAGTCAGAGATTAATACCTGTATCCAGCCAGGAAAGCTATCTCGACCAACATTTCAAGTTCCAGATCAACACCTGTAACTAGCCAGGAAATATCTGTGGACGACTGATTGTAGATTCGATACCTGAAACCAGACAGGAAAGTTATCTACATGAAGAGACTGAATATCAATACCTGTAGCAAGCCAGGAAGACTATCTTTCTTTCTCAAGTCAGAGATTAATACCTGAAACCAGACAGGAAAACTATCTCGTAAACCAACCCTTTTCTTAAGTTCCAGATCAACACCTGTAACTAGCCAGGAAATATCTGTGAATGACGGATTGTAGATTAATACCTGAAACCAGACAGGACAACTATCTACTTGACCATCATGAAGCAACCCTACACCGGTTCTTTCTCTTCCAAGATGCAGTTTTACACGGACTCATCATCAGGCAACCCTACACAGGTTCCTTCTTTCAACCTACCAAGTTACAGTTCAACAAACAATCTCTAGATGGCATCTATAAGCCCATTCCCTGACAAGATTCTGCCACATCTCCAGATGGCATCTATAAGCCCATCCTCATATCCATCATCTCTCCAAATGGCATCTGTAAGCCCATTCCCTACATCACATTGTTGATACTACACCATGCGAGTGCAAATTTCTGGGCACTCTAGTGTTCAATCATCTTCCACCTTCGGATCACGAAAGGCACACAAGCCAATCTACATCCTCAGGTCTAAGAAGATTGAACAGGGGCAACTGTTGTACCCCAAAATTTGCCCTCCCATATTCCTCAAGATTTGTCAAGAATGATCTTCAAAATTGTTCAAGATTTCTCAAGAGTTGTACAGTTCAAACCACCTCATATGCCAGCTGAAATTAGGGTTTTGATTCTTTCAAGGAATTTGGGGTTCTCAATACTTCAATCAAGTCCCATAGGCCTATAAACATTCTCTAGCACCTACATGCCAAGTTTCAAGACTCACAGTGCCAATTTGCACAATCAAAAGCTCCATTTGCTCCACAGTCAACTGCAGGGGCAAATGGTCATTTTGCAGTCAAAAGTAAGAATTTTTTGTCAACATCTTATTTTGAGCTCACAATCATCATTTGATCAAGTCTTGATCATGATTCCACAAGCATGGCTCAAAAATCATCAAGATGCAAAAAGTTATTATTTTTGGACAGCAGAAAAGTCAATTGTATCTTGACCAGGGCATAACTTTTTCATGGTTCATCAGAAAAATCCCATCCAATGCTCATTTTGAAGGGGATGAAATTTACTACAATCCATATTCACACTCCAAGTCCAATAAATGCTCTCATAAAAAGTTATCAATTTCTACATTATAGGTCAATTTCAAAAGTCAACAAAAAGGCACTTTAAGTCAAAGACCATAACTTGAGATTGGTAAATCCAAATGACATGGGACCAAAGGCATTGGTTAGAGGACTTCAAGACCTTTCCAAAATGTCCAAGAACATGTTCATATGATCAAAATTGAGCAAGATATGCATTGGAGAAGTTGGGAAATTTTCATGAATTTGCAAAAGTCATCTTTGCTCAAAACACCTTATTTTTGCTAATGGGCCTCAAATTTCTTCTTGAAACTTCATTCATGGCCTATGCACGACCCATAAAGCTTAATTGAATTATTTTCTTATTTTTTATTAATTAATTGGATTTTTAATCAATATTAATTCATTTAATTAATTTAAATTGTAGGAAAATACAAAGATTTGATTTTTCAATCTTTTTGTGAAGCAAACATGGTCAAGATATGCTGGCAATTTCGTGTACAAATAAAATATGCAAATATCTCCAAATTTGGCAACTTTTTCCATTCATGAAGATTCAAAAATATATGATTTCCAATCAAATATTCAAATCATCATTCCATGGATTTTTGCTCAAAGATTTGACCTAATTCCATTCCTCTATATATATGCAAGCAAACCCTAATCCCATACACGTGAAAAAGCTGCTGCAAGAAGGCCATAGCATATTGAAATTTTCCAAGAAAACTCAAAACTGTTTCCTGCATTCTAGGGCGAATTAAGGACATTTGTTGATTTCAATACACTGCAGGAGGTTCCCAGAACGATTGGCAATCAATTTCTAGCTTCATAGCTCAAAGAATCACTAGTTACAGAGTCACGGTTTGCGTTTTATCTTGAGAATCGTACAGCTTATTTCATGCATAATTAACATGTTTTATTGATTGTTTTGTATTGTTAGAACTCGTATAAAGCTAATGGCATAAGTTAATTGGATTAATTTGCACAGAATCAAAAGTTGCCATGGACGAATTCTAGGGTTCTTATGCTGTGAATTTGGGGCTTTACAATCCAGGCAAAATTAGAACCCTTAAGGCATATGGTGGGAATCGTTGAGACCAGACGAACATGATGCAACCTTCGCGAAATATTTATATAGAGCACAGCTCTATTCGCTATTTTTGGTCACTGTAGTTTGTGGGGGTTAAAAACCCCCGCTATCTAACATTGTTTTTTGCAGGCACAGCGAGGACGATGATGAGGTGTTGCTTCATGGTTGGATAATTCAAATAAGCGCGCGTTTTTATGTTATTTACAGCATATTTATTAATTCTTAATATAATGTTTGCTTATTGTTCTTATAACAAACGCGTGCAAATGGCTTGGTGGTTGATGTGCTGGCTTGGAATCATTGGGACCTGGGTTCGAGTCCCAGGTCCCCCCAAAATACTAGATGTTATTTTTCTTAACATGTTCTCATGCAGGCTTCAAAAAGTGGTCCATCATGTACCTCACGCCTCAACATGCCATGTGTCTCCAAGCCTGGATCCAGTGGCCAAAAGATGATGACTACCATGCTCCCAGTCAACCAACGCCCTGGACAATCAAAGAAAGTCAAAAAGGCTTGGGATTAATGGGCCAGAATTTCCAAAAACTAACCTCCTAATGGGCCAGCACCCCCCTGGTTTCTTCTTTCTCTTTATATTTTCTATTTTATTTATTTAACTATTTTATTAAGTATTATTATTTTTTAATTAACCATAATTAATTATTTTCATAATAAATTCAGAAAAACAATATTTTAATTATTATTATTATTTTCATAATAAATAAATGTAATTAATTAATTTAGTTGTTTTAATTAGGTTAACTTTAATTATTTTCATAACAAATAAAATAAATTAGAATTAGGGTTTTCTTGACAATTTTAATTTCTTTCCTTTTATTTCATTAAAACATTAAAAAACTCAAAAAATATTTCTTTTAATTAATTAATTAATTAGTTTTAGGTTTAATTTAATTGCAAAATAACCAAAAACTCATTCTTTCTCAAAAAAGGGTCAAAACCCTAGGACTTCTCCGATTTAATTTCTTTTCACGCATATTATTTTTTATCATATTTATGTAATTGTTCCGAGGATGTAATAGCGTAATTAGGACTTTTATCGCTTTTCTTTAATTTCTCGCATTTACTTTTCAAGGGTTGCTTTTGGCGATGTAAATACCCGACGCCTTGTAATAGCGTAGTTTTACTTTCCGCAATTTACCTTCCACAACTATTAAATGCTAGATGTATGTTAATTATGCATGACAAGACTTGTCTGAAAATTAAAATCAAAACGTAGCTCACCATAACATGTGCAAAGATAACTTAACATGAAACCTGACACACTCGCACATGCCACTCCTAGGGTACGCCTCACTTGGTTGCCTCGACGTGGTCATTGAGTATAGGGTGTTTTAGAGGTCGCCCTCCTGTCTAAAGATCCAAGTTGCCTCGAAACGGTTGCCTCGGATAAAAAGGATCTAGGACACTAGGGTTACCGCTAAGGCGTCCTACTATTGCTTTGGTGACCACATGTCCCTATAATCGAATTGACCCGAATAACTCCAACGACGGTGCTACCTACTTCTTAATAGTGGGATAGTACTGTCTAAAGGACATTTACACAGCTTAATTTCTTTTGAGTAGGTAGAGGTTCTAAGGTACTTGCTCTTTCAAAACATAAAACAACTTTTCGCACTTACACTTTTCTGACAAAAGTTTTCAAACAAACACTTCATACACTCTTGAGGACAGATACAAGAGTTAAAACGAAGTTTTCAAACGAACTTTTTCAAAACCCACAAATACAAGAAAAGCAAAACATTTTTGAAAACATAGTGAGCAAGTACCTAAGAGCCCGTGGATAACCACAGATAGAAAGGGTGCTAACACCTTCCCTTTCTATAATCTACCTCCCGAACCGAGAAACATCTCGAAAAGGAATTTTGCTGTGCTTTTGTCCTTTCCTTGTTGGAGAAAATAAAAGACGGCGGTGACTCTTGCTTACCGCGACAAACGCGAACCAGCATTTCAAAACAGTCAGTTCTATTTCCACCGATCACAAAGTGATACGATGGAATGATGAATGTCAGGCCGCTTTCGAAAGGATCAAAGAGTATCTCCAAGAGCCACATATTCCGATGCCACCAGTTGAGGGGAGACCTCTGATCTTATACTTGATAGTACTTGATAACTCAATGGGGGTGTGTGTTGGGTCAGCATGACGAGTCTGGCCGAAAAGAGCATGCTATTTATTACCTTAGCAAAAAGTTTTCCGACTACGAGACCCGATACTCGTTGCTCGAGAAAACTTGCTATGCTTTGGCATGGGCTTCTCGCCGGCTGAGACAGTATATGCTAACTCACACTACTCTATTGATATCAAAGATGGATCCAATCAAGTATATCTTCGAGAAGCCTGCTTTGTCCGGAAGAATAGCAAGATGGCAGATGATCTTGACTGAGTATGACATCCAATATACGACCCAAAAAGCAATCAAGGGAAGTGTGTTGGCAGACCATTTGGCACATCAAGCAGTGGATGATTACCAGTCTATGAACTTTGAATTCCCGGACGAGAATATCATGTTGGTAACTGATTGTGAGACACCTGGATTGGATGAAAGACCTGAGGAAGGATCTCGATGGTCTATGTACTTTGATGGAGCTTTGAACGCTTTGGGTAATGGCATTGGCGATGTGATCATATCTCTTAAAGGCTCTCATACTTCTTTTACCGCCCGACTATGTTTTAACTGCACCAACAATATGGAGGAGTATGAAGCGTGCATTATGGGTCTTTGAGCAGCAATTGACCTGAGGATTAAGTTTCTAAGTGTGTTCGGAGATTCTGCTCTTGTGATCAGTCAGATCAAAGGCGAGTGGGATACGAAACACCCAAATCTTATTCCTTACAAGGAGTATGTATTGACGTTGCTTCCATATTTTGAGGAGATAACCTTTGAACACTTCCCTAGAGAGGATAATCAGTTGGCGGACGCGCTGGCTATGATGTCTTCTATGTTCAAAGTCAATTGGGACAACGAAGCTCCCCAGATTATCATTGAAAGGTTGGATGAACCTGCACATTACTGTGATATTGAGATTGAAGAGGTAGCAGAAAAACCCTGGTTTCATGAAGTAAAGAGGTATCTTGAAGCTCGGGAATACCCCGAGGGTGCATCTGTTAATGACAAGAAGTTTCTGAGAAGGTTCACGACGAAGTTCTTCATCAGTAATGGTATCCTTTACAAGCGTAACCATGATTCAACCTTACTGCGATGTATGGATAAGAATGAAGCAGAAAGGATCATGGCAGAGTTACATGAAGGTACTTTCGGAACTCATTCCACTGGACACACCATGGCAAAGAAAATCCTACGGGCAGGATATTATTGGTTCACTATGGAAGCCGACTGTTATCAGCATTCTCGGACGTGTCACAAATGCCAAGTCTATACCGATAAGGTGCACATACCTCCAGTTCCTCTGAACCTCTTGACGGCACCTTGGCCTTTTGCAATGTGGGGCATTGATATGATTGGTGAGATCAGACCTACAGCATCCATCGGGCACCGTTTCATCTTGGTAGCAATTGATTACTTTACGAAATGGGTTGAAGCAGCTTCCTTTGCTACTGTAACGAAGAACGTCGTGGCACGGTTCATTTGGCACAATCTGATTTGTTGATACGATGTACCAGAGAGGATCATTACGGACAATGGTACCAATCTTAACAACAAGATGATCACCGAGCTCTGTGAGCAATTCAAGATACAGCATCACAACTCTTCTCCTTACCGGCCGAAGATGAATGGGGTTGTAGAAGCGGCTAATAAGAAAATTAAGAAGATTGTGCAGAAGATGACAGTGACATACAAAGACTGGCACGAGATGTTACCGTTTTCTCTCCATGGGTACCATACTTCAGCGCAGACGTCAACAGGGGCAACACCCTATTCCTTGGTATATGGTATGAAGGCAGTTTTGCCCATTGAAGTTCAGATACCCTCTCTTCGGATCATGAAGGATGTAGGTTTGAGTGAAGATGACTGGATTCAGACTCGACTTGATCAGCTGAACCTAATCGACGAAAAGAGACTTACTGCTATTTGTCATGGTCAGACGTACCAAAAACGGATGATCAAGGCATTTAACAAGAAAGTTAGACGACAAGAGTATCAAGTTGGGGATCTGGTAATCAAGCGCACTATCTTACCTCAAGGTGATCCCAGGGGCAAATAGACCCCTACTTACGAAGGGCCATTTGTGGTTAAGAACATTTTCTCAGGCGGAGCTATGATTCTAACCACCATGGATGGTGACGACCTTCCTCACCCCGTCAATGCAGACATAGTGAAAAGATACTACGCATAATCAAAGACCCGCTAGGTTGACTGGCCTAGGCAAAAATAAGGGCTTCCCAGCGAACCAAAAGGGTTCGGGCAAAAATAAGGGATGAAAATGAAAAAATCTGTACACCCGGAAAGTCGAAAACCTGAAAAGGCGACTTGGGCAAAAAAGGGTATCCCGGTGGACTGAAAACCCGAAAGGGCGGTCCAGGCAAAAATTAGGGATCAAAGCGTAACACTGTGTCTCATTGGATCACCTTGCATCCATACGTCGGTATCGACTATCAAGCTCGGACGGCACTAATCAATTTGATTCATCTTCAACCAAGTAGCAAAGTGATGAGATGCTCGAGGACATAAAGGCAATAGCAGAGTGGGAACCCAGTGGGATCATTCACATAGCTGTTTTGTTTAGTTTTTCACAAATTGTATAAACTATATCTGTTCGGCGGCGTTCTCTTACTAGGACGTCAGCCTCTTGTACAAAAACGCCTATTTACAGGCCAAACTTCAAAATCAATACAAATTCATTTTCAGACAAATTTCAAACTGTTTTTCCTTTATCTGTTTTGTTTTGCAAAGAACATCCAATGTCCATTTTTTATATATGCACTTGACATTAATTGTTGCTCATGAATATTTACATGCGAAACAAAAGACGATTATGGGTAACATCGGAACAGGGGCAATAAAAATTGTCCAAACTGTATAGTTGCTCTGTCCACCAGGTGAAAAGGTATATTCAGCTGACGAATACGGCTAAGATACCTTCACTCCGCGCAGAGTAAGATAGTAATGATAGCTCCCCCAGCTGAGCCTTGCAACTATGAGCGAATCAGCAATGCTCTCCCCAAGCAGAGTTGATCTACCATCAGCACTAGAAAGGCTTGATATCCCCGGCAGTCTTAATATTCCCTAGCAGAGTATAAAAATGTTCCCCAGCAGAATACAAGATACCCCCAGTGGAGTTAAAATTTTCCCAGCACAGTCTGAAAAAGCTTCCCCAATGGAGTTGAATCACCATCCCCAGTAGACTCTGGAAGTTTATCCCCAACGGAGTGCAAAATCTCCCCAGCCAAGTTCAAAGGATCATTCCCATTATAAGTCAGAGGATTATCCCTACAAAAGTATAACAGGTTTATCCCCAGCAAGTTGCAACTAAGAGATCATCCCCAGCGGAGTCCTTTCCTTTCACAAACAGGAATTCAATCCTCAACAGATTCAATATCGCCAGCAACGATAATTCATCCCAACAGAATTTATCAGTGGAATCCTCAGTAGAACATATCTTCCCCACAGAGTAATCTCCTCATCAGTTTATTCCCCAACAAAGTTATCTTCTCCTGTAGGTTTATTCTCGCAATCATCTTCGTTCACCATCCCCAGCGGAAACGAAGAATCCAGCTCTATTCTCCAGCAGCTATTCGGGATTTATTTTCCCCAGCTAAAACATTACATTTCCATACATCATGATACACGCATATACGCATCATACCACACAATCTCATTTATTTTGATAACAACATTGCTTGATCCATATCATGCATTGCATATGACTGACCTTTACCTTTCAGGAAAGATGCAGTTAAATTCTCAGCTATATCCAAAACCTCCTCTGGTTCAGTTAGATCGCCGCGAAGATCTCCCTGATTCATATTCTAGTTGAAGTTATTCCAAGACTTTTTGTCTGGTCCAGTTAAATCGATTCCTAAAGATTTTTATGATGCCGATCCAGTCAAAGTTATTCCAAGACTTTTTGTCTGGTCCAGTTAAATCGATTCCTAAAGATTTTTCTGATGCCGATCCAGTCAAAGTTATTCCAAGACTTTTTGTCTGGTCCAGTTAAATCGATTCCTAAAGATTTTTCTGATGCCGATCCAGTTAAAGTTAATCCAAGACCTTGTGTGGTCCAGTTAAATCGATTCCTAAAGATTTTTCTGATGCCGATCCAGTCAAAGTTAATCCAAGACCTTGTCTGGTCCAGTTAAATCGATTCCTAAAGATTTTTCTGATGCCGATCCAGTCAAAGTTAATCCAAGACCTCCTCTGGTTCACTCAGATCGCCGATAAGATCTCCCTGATTCGTATTCCAGTTGAAGTTATTCCAAGACCTTGTCTGGTCCAATTAAATCGATTCCTAAATATTTTTCTGATGCCGATCCAGTCAAAGTTAATCCAAGACCTTATCTGGTCTAGTTAAATCGATTCCTAAAGATTTTTCTGATACCGATCCAGTCAAAGTTAATTCAAGACCTCCTCTGGTTCAGTCATATCGCCAATAAGATCTCCCTGATTCGTATTCCAGTTGAAGTTATTCCAAGACTTTCTTCGGGTCCAGTTAAGTCGATTCGAAGATTTTTCTGATGCCGATCCAGTCAAAGTTAATCCAAGACCTTCCCTGGTTCAGTCAGATCGACGATAAGATCTCCCTGATTCCCATTCCAGCCGAAGTTCATACCACCTATCAACAGTATCCAAATGGCATCTGTAAGCCCATTCCCGACATCATAATGCTGATACTACTTCATGCGAGTGCAAATTTCTGGGCACTCTAGTGTTCAATCATCTTCCACCTTCGGATCACGAAAGGCCTGAAAGCCAATCTATATCCTCAGGTTTAAGAAAATTGAACAGGGGCAGCTGTTGTACCCCAAAATTTTCCCTCTCATATTTCTCAAGACATTGCAAGAATAATTTCCAAGTGGCTCAAGATTGCTCAAGAGTTGGACAGTCAAGTTATCTCCTAAGGTAGTCAATCTCAAATTTGGGTTTTGTGTTGCATCAAGGTCCTTACATCAAAATAACCTAAAGTTCTACCCAATGTCCTAATATTCTCTCAAGTTCATCCATGTCAAATTTCAAGCCTTGCAGAGGAAGTTTGCTCAGTCAATTGCTCAAAGGGTCCAAAAATCGAGTGTGCTAGGGCAAAAGTCAATTGTGGCCTATATACAGTCAAACTTCAAGATTTTTTGTCAACATTCTCATTTTTAAGGATATTTCATTATTTGATCAAGGGTTGATCATGATTCATCAAGGATTGCTCAAAATTCATCAATACTCAAAAGTTGCTAAATTAGGGTTTTGTAGGAAAAGTCAACTCAACTTTGACCAAGCATAACTTTCTCATACTTTATGAGAAATGACCCATCCAAAGCTCATTTTTAAGAGGATGCAATTTCCTAAAATCCATATTCATACCCAAAGATCAAGAAATGCACTCACAAAAAGTTACAAATTTGGACATCATAGGTCATTTTTGAAAGTCAACAAAAACACCTTTTTTTCCAAAGCTTATAACTTGAGCATGGAATATAAAAATTGGATGAGACAAAAATGGTTGGTTAGAGGACATCTCAATCTTTCTAAAACGTCCAAGAACCCTTCCAAAAGTTCAAAATTGAAGAAGTTATGCATTGTTGAAGTTGGGCATTTTTGCAAAATTACCAAAAGTCAACTATCCCCAAAACTTCAAATTTTGTCAAATGGGCCCATTCTTTTTCACTTGATTTGATCTTGTCACACTATACACGTGTCCTAGCTTCAGCCTTGTGTCCATTTATTAATTTTTCTATTTTATTTGATTTTTTTATTGAATTAATTCATTTTAAATCAATTTAAATCAAATAAAATCCAAATATTGATTACTTAGGATCTTTTTGGTTGTTATAGGTCTTAATTAACATCATGATCAGCATCAAATTCGTATCTCACCATATCATGAACAAAAAGATGGATTTTGGACAAATTTGGAAGGTTTTCAATGGTGAATCAAATCAAATCTCCAAGCCATAATGCACAAGGATTCAGTCCAAAATTGTTGACCTAATGCACTCCATATTACATATACAATGCAAAGGCACGAGTTTTAGAGGTTGGAGTCTGCAAGAACACCAAAAGCAAACTTGAAAAAATTGGCAAAAAGCTTGAAACTGAAATCGTGCATAGAGGCAGTTTCAACACCAAATCTCCACACTAATCAATTGCTGGACCATCCTTGAAGCGAAACCAATCCAAACCAGTCTCCATACGCGCCCAAAAGCTTTGTAAGTGTCTCAAAATATCACTTTTCAGTTGAAATCGTATCCTCATATTCTTGCACTTTTTTGACAAATCTTTGGTATATTAATGATGTTCATGCAATTTCTAAGCTTTCTGCATTATTTGATTGCATTTATATAGCCTGTAACCCCCTAGCTGAATCTAGGGTTATTGGTTCGTGTTTTTTGGGCATTTCGTTTTCAGGCAAAATCAGTGTAATTAATGGACATGGATGTAATCAGGAGAGGTAGACGAACATGACCATGGTCTTGGAATCAATTTCCATGTCCTAGAACTAATTTTAGGAGACACATACGGATTTAGCTGCGGATCTAAATCCGCAGGTAAATATCCAGGTTTCAACGAGGAAGATGAAGACGTGCCCCCCTCCTATTGGACGTTTCAAACTTCGCGCGTTTTTATTTTTTAATTCTGGAATATTACGCGTTTTCATATATTATTATTATTATCCAATATGTATACAACTAACGCACATTGGTTCAGTGGCAAAGGCGTGTATGCATTGGCCTGCAGGACCTGGGTTCGAATCCCAGGTCCCCATATTCCTTATTATTATTTTCTTTCAGGTGTTCCAGCATGTTTCATGCATTGTAGCGCACCATGGTCTCTCACTTAATCATTAGCCATATGGCCCCAGGTCAGATCTGGTGGTCCAGATGGAGTGTGCATCATGTTCCCTAGTCAACGTGCCATAGAGAATCAGAAAGTCAACACAGGCTTGCATGGTCATGGGCCTTGAAATTGCTAAACAAACCTCCCAAAAGCAGGCCCAAATCTCTAACTCTCTCTATTTCTCTATTTTATTTATTTACATTGTTTAATTATTTTTCATAATTTAATTAACCAATCAAAATTTTTTTCTGAATAAAATTAAAAAACCAAAAAGATTTTCTTTATTAAATTAATTTCAGCATTTTATTTTAGTTGATAAATTAATTTAATTAATTTAGTTTAATTAGGAAATAACTTTAATATCTTTTGCAATAATTAAAATTAATTTAGACAATTAGGTTTTTATTAACTTTGATTAATTTATTTTTGTTTCTTTAAATATCCAAAAAATCCAAAAAATATTATTTTCATTAATTAATTAATTTGTTTATTAATTTAATAATTTAGCTTAATTTAATTTCTTTTAATCCAAAAAATGCTTTCTTTAAAAAAAAAGGGTCAAAACCCTAAAAAACTCGTCCGATTTAATTTCTCGCACGCGATCCGCTTTATCATATTATTGTACCTGTTTCCGGAATGTAATAGTTTAAATAGGACTTTAATTATTTTATCGCTTTATTTTATTTTTCGCATTTTAAATTCAAGGGTTGCTTTTGGCGATGTAAATACCCGACGCCTTGTAATAGTTAGTTTTAATTTCCGCAACTTATAAACTGTTAGATGTTTGATAATAGGGAATGCATGACAAGATCAAATGTTTAAACCTAAAATCAACATAGATAACCTTAAACATGTACAAAGACAAAAATAACTGAAAACAACACACTCGCACATGCGCACTCTTAGGGTACACCTCGCTTGGTTGCCTTCAAACGTGGTCATTGAGTATAGGAAGTTTTAGAGGTCGTCCTCTTGTCCGAAGATCATAGTTGCCTCTAAACGGTTGCCTCGGAAAAATGATCTAAGACATTAGGGTTACCGCTAAGGCGTCCTAACATTGCTTTAGTGATCGCACGTCCCTTAATCGAATTGACCCTTAAAACTCCAACGACGACGCTACCTACTCATCAATAGTGGGATAGAATTGTCTAAAGGACATTAGCACAGATTGATTCCTTTTTCGAGTAGGTAGATGGTTCTTAAGTACTTGCTCCTTCAAAACAAAAACTTTTCGCACTTACACCTTTCAAACAAAAACTTCTTTCAAACCCACAAACACAAAGAAAAGCAAATTATGAAAACACTTTGAGCAAGTACCTAAGAGCCCGTGGATAACCACGGATAGAAAGGATGCTAACACCTTCCCTTTCTATAATCTACCCCCCGGACCCGAGAAACATCTCGAAAAAGGGATTTTTCTGTGCTTTTTTCCTTTCCTTGTTGGAAAAAATAAAAGACGGTGGCGACTCTTGCTTACCGCGACATTTTGCGAAACAAACGCAAAACGCGAACCAGTATTCCGAAAAACAGTCAGTTCTCTCCCACCGTATCAAAGATGTTATATCCCTGTACCTGTACTGATTTATTGATATGATTTGATTACTTCCGGATTGTGTTCTTTCCCAGTGAAGTTAAGCCACAAAATAGGATTTTGTTCCTCATTTGGTGCTTACTTTTTATGGAATTTTCATCTTGAATGTGATTTAGCCGAGTATTAATTGTACCCGAGTTGGTTTTGTCTGGTTATTCCCAGTATTATATGTCTGTTTTGTCAGCATATATATAATAACACTCATACATTCATACATATATCTTACATAGTTGAATTTAGCAAATCATTGTTCATTTGTATTCATTAATTTTTGTTAGCATATTACCATGTTTTGTAGAGTTGTGTTGTTCTCTCTCTAATAGAGTGTCAACCTTAAGCATAAAGTGTATATTCTTTCAATTTCCCCACCGAGTTGTCCCTCGTGGAAGATTTTTGTCTGGATGATTTGGGTTTCCCACTTGAGTTTATTTCTCAAAGGATTTATTTTGGATGACTGTTTTACTCCAGTTTATTTTTTATTTGAATCTATGATCCTCAGCAATATTATTACTTTAGATTTCTGCAAGCTTCGAGCATTGGTTTGAGAATGTACATTCATTTTGCATGAGAAGACTTTATCTCCTCATCAGGAATATGTCGGCATTCCTCAGTAAGTCATATTTATTTCCCCAGGAAGCTATATTGCTTTCCCCATGATGTCATTTTTACAATCCTTCCCATAACAGCAAGTAGCAGGTCTCTTTATTTGAGCAACTTATACTTCCCTGTAAAAGTTGGCGTTACTTTTTGCTATCTTCTCTATGAGTAGATAGTTTGCAGTTCGTTGTCAAATTACTCCAATGGATGGCAAGTCTTTTCAATATGACAGAGACAATTCATTGTGAAATCTTTGCAAGTGGTAGTCTCTTTATTTGAGACAGCTTATATATTACCCTTTTCAGGTAGATTGCCTCGGTTAAAGGGGAAGTTGAGACCCGTTCTAGGTGAAACGCCATAATTTTGGGAAAACTTGTTATATTTTTGCTACCTTCAGTGAACGTTGGTAGTTCACCGTCAGTGAACGTTGGTGCTATGATATTTTCTCTTACTACCTTCAGTAAATGTTGGTAGTTCACCATCAGTGAATATTGGTGATTGTTATCTTTTTCTACCTTTAGTGAATGTTGGTAGTTCACCGTCAGTGAACGTCGGTGCTATGATATTTTCTCTCTACCTTCAGTGAAAGTTGGTAGTTCATCGTTAGTGAATGTCAATGATATTTTCTCTTACTACATTTAGTAAACGTCGGTAGTTCACCATCAGTGAACGTTGGTGATTGTTATCTTTTTGCTACCTTCAGTGAATGTTGGTAGTTCACTGTCAGTGAACATCGGTGCTATGATATTTTCTCTCTACCTTCAGTAAAAGTTGGTAGTTCATCGTCAGTGAACATCAATGATATTTCATCTTACTACCTTCAGTAAACGTTGGTAGTTCACCATCAGTGAACATTGGTGATTGTTATCTTTTTGCTACCTTCAGTGAATGTTGGTAGTTCACCGTTAGTAAACGTCGGTGCTATGATATTTTCACTCTACCTTCAATGAAAGTTGGTAGTTCATCGTCAGTGAACGTTAATGATATTTTCTCTTACTACCTTCAGTAAACGTTGGTAGTTCACCATTAGTGAATGTTGGTGATTGTTATCTTTTTGCTACCTTCAGTGAACGTTGGTAGTTCACCGTCAGTGAACATTGGTGCTATGATATTTTCTCTCTACCTTCAGTGAAAGTTGGTAGTTCATCGTCAGTGAACGTCGATGATATTTTCTCTTACTACTTTCAGTAAACGTTGGTAGTTCACCATCAATGAACGTTGGTGATTGTTATCTTTTTGCTACCTTTAGTGAACGTTGGTAGTTCACCATTAGTGAACGTTGGTGTTATGATATTTTCTCTCTACCTTCAGTGAAATTTGGTAGTTCATCATCAGTGAACATCGATGATATTTACTCTTACTACCTTCAGTAAACGTTGGTAGTTCACAATCAGTGAATATTGGTGATTGTTATCTTTTTGCTACCTTCAGTGAACTTTGGTAGTTCATCGTCAGTGAATGTTGGTGCTATGATATCTTCTCTCTAACTTCATTGAAAGTTGGTAGTTCATCGTCAGTGAACATCGATGTTATTCTCTTACTACCTTTAGTGAACGTTGGTAGTTCACCTTTAGTGAACGTGGGTGTTATCTTTTTACTACCTTCAGTGAAAGTTGGTAGTTCATCGTCAGTGAACGTCGATGTTATTCTCTTACTACCTTCAGTGAATGTTGGTAGTTCACCTTCAGTGAACGTGGGTGTTATCTTTTTGCTACCTTCAGTGAACGTTGGTAGTTCACCGTCAGTGAACGTCGGTGCTATGATATTTTCTCTCTACCTTTAGTGAAAGTTGGTAGTTCATCGTTAGTGAACATCGATTTTATTATCTTACTACCTTCAGTGAACATTGGTAGTTCACCTTTAGTGAATGTGGGTGTTATCTTTTTGCTACCTTCAGTGAACGTTGGTAGTTCACCGCCAGTGAACGTTGGTGCTATGATATTTTATCTCTAACTTCAGTGAAAGTTGGTAGTTCATCGTTAGTGAACATCGATGTTATTCTCTTACTACCTTCAGTGAACGTTGGTAGTTCACCTTCAATGAACGTGGGTGTTATCTTTTTGCTACCTTCAGTGAACGTTAGTAGTTTACCGCCAGTGAATGTCGGTGCTATATTATTTTCTCTCTACCTTCAGTGAAAGTTAGTAGTTCATCATCAGTGAACATCAATGTTATTCTCTTACTACCTTCAGTGAACGTTGGTAGTTAACCTTCAGTGAAAGTAGGTGTTATCTTTTTGCTACCTTCAGTGAATGCTGGTAGCTCATCACCAGTGAACGTCGGTGCTATATTTCTTTTCTTTCTACCTTCAGTGAACTTTGGTAGCTCACCGTTAGTGAACGTCGGTGTTGTTATTCTCTTCTCTTTCTACCTTCAGTAAACGTTGGTGGTTCACCACCAGTGAACGTCGGTGCTATATTTATTTTTTTTCTATCTTCAGTTAACGTTGGTAGCTCACCGTCAGTGAACATCGGTGTTGCTATTCTCTTCTCTTTCTACCTTCAGTGAATGTTGGTAGTTTCACCTTCAGTGAAAGTTGGTGTATCCTTTGATCTTTTACCATCATCTATGAGTCAGTATCTTTTTGATATTCTACCTTCGACTATTGAGTTGGTAGTTCACAGTTAGTTGTCAGTCACTTTTATCCTGTACTATTTCCTCTTTAGCTGGGTTGATGCTACCTTATCTCTTCTTTAGATGTTATACCAATAGAGTTGGGTCTTTTGATTCACCAGTGATTTATTTTCCTGGTTGGGTTTCTCTTTTGATCCTTATTTCCTTTTCCACATCCTCAGTGGTGTTTTGCGTCCCTTTGAGTTTGTTCATATGCATTCATATTCATAAGCATTGCATGGCATCTTAGGGCCAAAAATAGGGTTTGTTTTATATTTAAGTATCTTCGATCATGTCGACATGAATATTTTTAACCTTCGTATCTCTGGATAGAAGAAACTTAAATAAGGGCAACAGTTATACCCTAATTTCCCCCCCTAATATTCCTCAATCTTCTCATACCATCACAATAAAATCAGATCACAAATTAGGGTTTGGGGTTTATCTTCTACTGCATCATGTCTTAGGGTTTGCCTATGGAATCACCAAGCACCTTGAAGAGCCTTGAATTGTGTACTTTGTATATGTATGCTTTTAACTAACCTCAAAGTGTGTATATTTTGTCCCTTGGAATATTATCTTGTAGGTCATGGCAGAAATTGCAGTCATCTCACCATCTCCTAGTACAGATGATCAAAACTAGGGTTTGAAGTTTAATCAGGAGATCTCTGGATTTTTGGGCAATTATTGATCCCATACTTCTCTACATAGTCATGAGTATCTATCATTGGAAGTTTGATCATCAACTTTGGCTTGAAGGGGTTCAATTGATGAAAAGGGATAAAATGGTCAGTTTGTCATAAGACAGTCAAAATCAGTTGTTGACCAAGTGGACATTTGGTCAACCATCAATTTAATATCCCTATTCTCATATTTCATGGTCAATGGTGCAAAATATAAAGAGGAAGTGTGAATTGGAGTTAACTTGTCAAGGAAGTTATTTGAAGTTTTGAAATTTTTCTTAGTATCCATAATGTTGAATTTTGACTGGCTACAACTTTCTCAATTTTTATTGAAAATGTGCAAACTTTATATGCCTAGAAAGAGGATGAAAAATTCTCCAACTTTTTAGGAGTGGCCACAAGTCCAAAAAATGAAAGAAAAAAAAGTTATGAAGCTTGGAAAATTTTGACACTTAGTGAAATTTTGGTTAAAAATGCAAAAATTTGACTTCTTCATGTCCATTTTTGAATGACCATTTGTACTCAAATCAAAAAGTTGGAAACATGAAAGTTGTATATTGGAATTTTCTCTTCATTTTTCATTCAAGAATCATCTCAAATGGTTAAGTGTAGAGAAAGATATGATGATTAGGATTTTGAGCTGAAAACTGAATTTTTGCCCAGCACAAGGCAAGGCACGCCCAGGCAGGCAAGGCATTTTATCAAACATGTTGTGGGCGCGCATTCATCATCACTTTTCTATGTGAAATATTCATTATTTTGAAAAATGTCCAACATCAAAGTTGAAGCTCTAAATGTGAGGAACAACTTTGCTTCAGAAAGTTTCTCCAAATTCTTCCTATATTTTGAGATATAATTTTGAGAAGTAGGCACCATACATGCTGAATTTTCTGCCCAACAAGCCATCACGCGCGTGCAGCCAGCCCAACCAGGCCTGGAATTTTATTAAACAGTTTGTAATTACGTGTTCATGGCCAAATATCTCATTGATTCAAGCCTCATTTTGAAAAAATTTGAACATGAAAGTTGGAGTATGAAGTGTCCTCTCCATTTTTTATTCAAAGTTTGTTACGTTTCATGCACCATAGAGAGAGATATAAGGGAGTAAAGAAGTGTTTATAGAATGATGAAATTTGCATGAAAATGCATAGAAAAATTTGTGCAACCCAAGACCAATTTCCAGCTCACACTCCAACACTTCTCACATACTCAAGAGCACGTGATTTGCATCCAAAAACAACATGAAAAATGTAACACCTCACTCACTCCCTCATTTCTCATTTTTCCCACTCTCTCTTTCCACACTCTATATAAAGCCATCAAATTCAACAAACAAAGGGGTTGATTGGAAGATTGCAAGTAAGTAGCAAGCTATTATCTCCCTCTCTCACACGAAATCCCCTCTCTCTCTTTAAATATCAAGCTTCCTCCATTGTTGTCAAAAGCTCACTTCCATAATTTTTCAAATTTCTTCACATCTCTCTCCATTTATTATCTCTGCAAATTCAAGAAAGCTTCTCTCCATTACTAGCTCTTTATTTGAGCTCCAACATCATCAAACTCATTGCAAGGTAGTAGATCCAATTTCTCTCTCCTATTGAAACCTTGTATCATTCTTTGAATCCATGAGTTTTTTTAAATCTAAGAGCATGTTCATAATCCTTGCATTTTTCTGATCAATTTTCATTCTTGGATCATTTAATTTGGTGGATAATTGAGGGAGAAAATCAAGCTTGAAAATTGTTTGATGTAATATGCAAATTAAAAAAACTGTTCATGTAGCATTTTCACGCGCGATCTTCTCACTTATCCATGCATCATTTCGTGAATTTTTTTATCCTAGCATGTTCTAGTAATTTCAATCTTGAACTTTGGTGTTGGAATTTTTGGATTTCATCAAGAAATGAGTGAGCTATGGTGATCTGAAAATGAGGTTTCAAAGCTGAAAAACGTGAACAACATGGTTGTTTGGTAGGGATGATTGTTGTACCCAAAATTTGCCCTCCCATATTTCTCAAGACATTGCAAGAAAAATCTCCAAGTGGCTCAAGGTTGCTCAAGTATTGGTCAGACAAACTATCTCTTAAGGCAGTCTACCCCAAATTAGGGTTTTGTGTTGCATCAAGATCCTTGAGTACAAATGACCTCAAGTTCTCCCCAATGTCCTAATATGTTCTCAAGATCATCCATGTCAAATTTCAAGCCTTGCAGAGGAAGTTTGCTCAGTCAATTGCTCAAAGGTCCAAAAATCGACTGTGTTAGGGCAAAAGTCAACTGTGACCTACAAACATTCAAACTTCAAGATTTTTTGTCAATATTCTCATTTTGAAGGATATTTTATCATTTTATCAAGGTTTGATCATGATTCATCAAGGATTGCTCAAAATTCATCAAGATTCAAAAGTTGCTAAATTAGGGTTTTGTAGGAAAAGTCAACTCAACTTTAGCCAAGCATAACTTTCTCATACTTTATGAGAAATGACCCATCCAAAGCTCATTTTGAAGAGGATGCAATTCCCTACAATCCATATTCATACCCCAAGATCAAAAAATTCACTCATAAGAAGTTATGAATTTGGACATTATAGGTCATTTTTGAAAGTCAACAAAATCACCTTTTTTGTCAAAGCTTATAACTTGAGCTTGGAATATAAAAATGATATTAGACCAAAAGGGTTGGTTAGAGGACATCTCAAGCTTTCTAAAAAGTACAAGAACACCTCCAAAAGTTCAAAATTGAAGAAGTTATGCATTGTTGAATTTGGACTTTTTTTGCAAAATTGCCAAAAGTCAACTATTCCCAAAACTTCAAATTTTGCCAAATGGGCCATTCTTTTTCACTTGATTTGAGTTTACATTATGTCCCACGTGCCCTAGCTTCAGCCATGTGCCCATATCTCATTTTTATTATTTAATTTGATTTTTATTTGAATTTATTGATTTTAAATCAAATAAAATCATATAAAATCCAAGGAATTGATAACTCATGATTTTCTGGTTGTTTTAGGCTTTGATCACAGCTAGCATTGCAATAAAATTGGTATCAAAGGCATTGGTTACAAGAATATATGATTTGGATCAAATTTTGAAAGGTTTTCATGAAGAATCAAATCAAATATGCAATCATTGATAGAGCAAGATTTGAATCAAATTTGTTAACCTAATGCAATGCACAATACATAAGCAAGCCAAAGACACGAAAATAAGGGTTAGAGAGCATTGGTAGAGGTAGAACTGACTTTGCAAAAATCACAAAAAAACTTGAGATCGAAATCCAGGTTGGAGGCATTTTCAAGGCCTGAGACATATCCCAATCGCTTCCTGGCCATTCTCACAAGCTAAACCAATCACAACCAGGTGTTTTCCAGCCCCCATACGCACTGTAAGTCTCACGCAACTCACCCCTGTTCTTGATTTCGATTTGAGTCATTCTGGCATCATTTGAGTAAACTAATAGCATATTTGTGATCACAAGGACATTTGCAAGCTTTTGGCATTAACGAATTTCATTTATATGATCTGTAACAAGAATCACCATAGTTAGGGTTATATGAGTTTTTTGGGGGTTTTCTGTTTCAGGTGCAATTGGTCCATATGAAGGACATGGTTGTGATCAGGAGATCATGACGAACTCAACCCTAGCCTTGAAAGTCATTTTTTTTTGCCTGAGGAAGGTTTTGGAATGATGCTGCGTTTTTAGTTGCAGATGGAAATCCGCATGTAAATTTACAGGGGTTGTGAGGACAGGGATGAACTCGTGTCATCCGTCTATTGGCAAGTTCGAATATTTTGCGCTTTTTTTTTGTTTTGCTGGCAACTGTTTTGTTTTGATATATTATTATTAGTACATGTTATATTAACAATTGAAGCAGCTTGGCGTAGTGGTAGACATAGCGTGTGTATTCCCTTCAGGACCTGGGTTCGAATCCCAGGTCCCCCACGTTCTCAATGATTTTTGTTTTCAGGTAATTGCATGCGTACTCAGGCTTGATCCATATCATACGCCCTCATCAATCCAAGCGCCAGATGGCCAAGGGCCAGATCTGGTGGTCCATGTTGGAGGTCCACCAAAAGCTAAGTCAATGCATGCCTATTGGATCAGAGAAAGTCAAACGAGCCAGCTTCTATTGGGCCTACAAAATTGCTATCTACACCATCCAAAACAGGCCCAATCTTTCTACTTTTTTATTTTGCTTTGTTTATTTAATTTATTTGTTTTATTTTATTTAACTAATTTTCTAACCAATAACAAAATTCTTTTTTATCAAATAAAATCACAAAAAATACTTTTTTTATCCAATCAAATTTTAAAACTTTTATTTTTATTAATAAACTTATTAATTAATTAGGATATTAATTAGGAAACTTTAATTTATTTTGTAAATATTAAAATTAATTAGAATTAATTAGGTTTTAACTACTAATTTAATTATTTTAATTTCTTCCTTAAATAATCAAAAACTCCAAAAATAATTTATTTCTCATTTAATTAACTTATTAATTTAATTTAGTTATTTGATTTAAGATTTAATTTCTTTTCTTAAATAAAAAAACAACAAAAAAGCAATTTTCTTTCAAAAGGGTCAAAACCCTAAATTTCGCACTCGATTTAATTTCCCGCGCGTTGTATCTATTTTTATCATATTAATGTATCTGCTTCCGGATTGTAATAGTTAAATAAGACATTTAATTATTTTTATCGCTTTATTTTATTTTTCAAAGGGTTTGTCTTTGGCGATGTAAATACCCGACGCCTTGTAATTTAATTTTCGCATTTTATTTCTGCAAATTATAACTGCTAGATGTTTGATAATAGGGCTTCCATGACAAGAATGAATGCTTAATCTAAAATCAAATCAGATCACCCTTAACATGTGCAAAGATAAAATAACTGAAAACGACACACTCGCACATGCGCACTCTTAGGGTACACCCCACTTGGTTGCCTTTGTACACAGTCATTGAGTATAGGTCGTTTTAGAGGTCGTCCTCTTGTCTAAAAGATCATAGTCGCCTCGAAATGGTTGCCTCGGATATTGTTGCCTCAAACAAATGATCTAAGACATTAGGGTTACCGCTAAGGCGACCTAACATTGCTTTAGTGACCGTCTGTCCCTTATTCGAATTGACCCTCAAACTCCAACGACGGTGATACCTACTCATTAATAGTGGGATAGCATTGTCTAACAGACATTAGCATGGAACGATTCCTTTTTCGAGTAGGTAGATTAGCTTTTAGATACTTGCTCTTTCAAAACAAAACTCTTCACACTTACACTTTTCGAATAAAGTTTTCAAAAATCTTCATTACACTCTTGAGGACAGAAGCAAGAGTTAAATCGAAGTTTTAAACAAAAACTTTTTCAAACCCACAAGCACAAAGAAAACAATTTTGAAAACAATTGAGCAAGTACCTAAGAGCCTGTAGATAACTACGGATAGAAAGGGTGCTAATACCTTCCCTTTCTATAATCTACCCCCCGAACCCGAGAAATATCTCAAAAAAAGGAATTTTTCTGTGCTTTTTTACTTTTCTTGTTGGATAAAATAAAAGTCGGTGGCGACTCTTGCTTACCGCGACATTTTGCGAAAACAAACGCAAAACGCAAACCAGCATTCCAAAAAAACAGTCAGTTCTTCCCACCGTATCACAATGATGATGTGTCATGTTTTAATTGAACATGGCTTCAGTTCTTTTTACAGCGCGTTTTTGCAAAAACAGGTGTAATAGCCTTTGAATATTAATTCTTCTTTTGTTTTCTCAAATTTTATTTTAATATTTCTTTCACTTCAAAAATTATGAAAAAATTATTTTAGACTTCTTTTTAAATATATTTTCATATTTTGATTTTTATTTTATTTTTTTTATCATTCTTCTTGATTAAATAAAATCATGTAAATAATTAGGATTTTAATATTTCTTTAAAATCTTGAATTTTATTTTCCTATTTCTATTACGTAAAAAATCCATAAAAAATATTTTTGGACTCCTCTCTGAGTTTGTTACTTGGAAATATTTTTTTTCCAATTTTATAAAAAAATTGGTTACATTTTAAAAATCATTTGGACATAATATCTTTTATTTGCATTAATTTTGTTAGTTTGTGTAAATCATTTTCTATTTCTTTTTTCCTTTTTAGATAAAATCCAAGAAAAATATGTTTTCTGATCCTTAGAGTTTTCTTAACATTTAGGTTATTGTAAATCAAATTTATTTAACCTTTGGATCTAATTGATTAATTTTTAAACTTATTTTCCTTTTCTAAGGTTTTAGTTTGATCATGCACATTAATGGATTTAAATTTCTAACTTCCTATACCTATAAAATCATAGATGAACTTTTTTGGAGTACTTGAATATGTTATACCTATAAAATCATAGATGAACTTTTTTGGAGTACTTGAATATGTTGAGGCCATAAAAATAATTTTTCTGGAATTTTACAATGTGATTTCATATTTTTCACAAATTATTCCAAAACAATCTAGTTTAAGGCTTAAACTTACTAGTTTCCAAGTTTGCATTTATAAAGCAAATTTCCACCTCAATCCAGGGATTCCAAATTTTATTTCTAACTTTTATAGGATGTTAGGAAGTTAGAGTTTTAATTTCATAATTTTTCAAGTCATTTTAATATTTTAAAACTATTTTTTACCTAAGATTGCATTTAGGGTTTTCCCTTTGAACAATGTTTGTAAATTGAAAACTTTTGTACATGATTCTTGTTTGATTCTTGAAATAGCATGTGGTACTGACTTGGAGCATATCTTGAGACAAATTTTTCAACATCATTGGGTCTTGGGTGTTGATAGGTTGATAAACCAAATCCATTAAAATAGACGAATGATGTTGATGATATTTGAAACTCTAATCCCTTCCCTCTTCATCTTATTCCCCTTTCTTATTGTATTACATATTATGGAATAATGATCTCTATATCATTTATCCAAACATGAAATACATAGATTGCTATTGACCAGCCTCAAAATAGGTGCGACTTCTACATAAGTCCATTTTCGATTACTTAACATAGCACTAAATTTTATCCTGATTCGAATAAATGATCATTTGTGGCCCAAACCTATGTTTGTAAGCCCAAGTATGTTAATTTGATTCCTTTTATCCAATAACCTTGAGATATATTCTGTGGAGGCTTTGGTTCTACCAATCCTCTAATGGATCTTTATAAATTTTGGTCAACACGGATCACTTAAACATCGTTGATCATTAAATGTTGCATTGAGAATTCTTAAATGGATGATATACTTGACAAAAAGCAAATGCAACTTGTTGTTGAGAGGCTTTGGTTCTACCAATCCTCTAATGAGTTCTAAATGTAAGTTTAAAGACGGTCATCCAACTAACCACTAATTCTTAACAATTGACTTTACTTTATGCTTTTATTTTTGTGCTTTTACTTTATGTACTATTTACTTTAGCATTTATATTTCATGCTATTTTCATCTTTTCTCACTTGAGCATTTACTTTTATGTCATTTTTATTTTTCTCACTTGAGCTTTTCTTTTCTTTTTAAAGATACTTAATAATCAACATAAACCATAAAGACTTTAATGATACTTGGACTATTTGGTTACTATCCTTGGCATTATGGAGTATTGGACTTCTTGGACTTAGAAATAGAAACATTGGCCTATATTGGAGACCTTGTGACCTTAATTGATATTTTGTCTAGAGTTCTTGAGGTTTACCTCAAGATATTGGGTTGTTTGTTTGTTTTGTGTGCAGATTATTATGATTACATACTTTGTTTGTAATCTGGAAATCACCTGTATACTGCCGTTACTCTGCCCAATTTTTATGAAGACTTAATACACTTGAAGTTTGGTTTTCTCAAGAGGTCTAGTATCTTTGCTTGCTTAGTTTCAATCCAAAGAACGGGAATTATATCTTGACTCATAATGTCAAGTGTTGGCTTCTTGTTGGTTAGATGGTTCTTCTCCCTAGCTTTTACCTCATGCTTTAGGATAGTCTCTTCTTCTCCTCCCATCTTCTTTAATTTAAAAAATCTTCTCCCTCCTTTTGAAAATTCTTCTTGTTTTTTAAACTTGAACCATTTTCATAATAAACTTGGACCTAGGTCCATGCATTTTCAAAACCTTTTCATAAATAAAATTCAATCAACTTAATAATACCTTGACATTTTTTATGAGAATACTAAAAGTCAATCAATCTCATTTCAAACCATTTTGCCACTTTGGCTTTTACTTTAAAACTTTTCTCAAAAGATTGGACTCTTGTCAATCCTTGTAGTGATGCAAACGACTATACTTCTACAATATGTAGTGAAATGAGATATTTTCCACTTGGGTGTTGAGTGAGGCATTGTTGATTTTAAAATCCAAGCCATATCCTCCACTTTGAGATGATGCAAATTCTCTTTTCTCAGGATTGCGGGTAGTAAGTATGTTTTTGCACACGGACAATGACAATGATGTCTTATCTCATAAAATTAACCAACACACTTGTGTTTTAAAATTTTAAAAAGGTGAACTATGTGTACCCTGATCCCCTATTGCACGGAAGGTGGTACGTAGGCACTAAAGATTTGCAACATCGGCGGGTGAAAAAATCATAAAAAATACTTCTTTTCTCACCTCTACCGTCTATTTTTTATACAACATTTTATAGCCAAAATATACAAATTTTACAAAGAGGTTCCTGCGGAGTACCGTAGATGTTTAGGGTGATAATACCTTCCTTTTACATAACCAACCCCCTTACCTTGAATCTTTCCCCCTCTTTTTGGGTTACTCGCTCTTTTCACATTCCTTTGGAAACAATAAAGCGCGGTGGTGATTTTTATTTTGATTTGTATAAGTCTAGTCAATCCAATGGCTTAGCCTTAAACATTTCTACCGCTACATACACCTGCTGACACAATGTTCCAAGATCTTGTAGGACATTAGTTCCCTTCCTCTGGAACTCACAAAACAAAGCTTGCTTCTGAAGCCTAGCACTGCTTCCAGAAAACAAATAACCCCTGATCACCTTCAAGGTCCTCAAAAATATTCCAAGCTCCAAAAATACCAAACAACAACAAGACTTAGAGTCACTTTCCTAATTAGGTCAAGTATTAGGAAGACTCTACTAGAAGCCAAAATAAGTGGCTCTAAATTGTCAACAAACTCATCAAAAAGGCCTTTATGAGTAGACTTGAGAAATAAAACTTAAGTATCGTTGGCAACTTCAGAGTTAGTTGAGGCTATCTTGCATACACTACATTGTCACACACCAAACCTGTTGAGGAGATCAAACCCTAATGTCAAGCCAACCAGGGTTACAACAGACACCATACAACAGAAACACATACCAAATGCTCCTTAACATCCTTCAGTCACCTATAACAACCTTGCACACAATCACCACAGTCAAAGTGCAAGCAAAACAATCGTAGGGTTTGAAAATAAATTAAACCAAAACATAACAACTTACCACCAAAGCTACATTCCTGATAACAACAGACGTGTCCAATACACACCCTGTCATGAATAGTCCATCCTCCAATTCAAGAATCATTAAAAAACAATATGAACTATCCAAGTTTAAATAGATTTTCAGTAGAAACTTTCTACCTTGCGCATAAACTAGAAAGTATCCCTTGTGGATCTCATCCAGAAACAGAAAGGATGCTTGCTCTAATACCAATTGAAATTATGGCATGATAGAACTCAGATGTCCTATGATATGTTGGGACATCTGATCTGACTTAAACAAACAGGCAAGGTATAAACATATTAAAACAGTATTGAAAAGCAATAAACAACACACATGAATTATTAACCTAGTTCAAAATAACCTTCCTACTTTGGGGGCATACCAAGCAAGGGATACGTCTACTAAAATAGTATCAATTTATAGACCCTACAACAAACCTCCGGTTTATGGCCTAATCACTTAATCACTATCCTTGCTAGAGTTTTATCTAAGACTCACCTAGATATAAGGCCCTCCTCAATCCCTCATCAATCACAGACAGCGACCGGACAATAACAATTCTGAACAAACAGGAAAACACACTTCTATGACAATACTTAGTCAATACCTAAAGATAAACTCCACAATTTACAACTTTACTCCTAACTAAGTACACAACTTAGAGTTGCTTAAAAGCTTCCTCCAAGAACGATACTTAACTCATTACTTCATAACTTCTGAGTGAGAACACAATGACCATCTCACAACCCGAGTGGTTCACTTACACTAACTCTCCTAGAGAGGGGTTATAGACTCAACCCTAATGATTACATATTTTCAAAACACGGCTGGTCCAAATCCTAGGTTACAATACTTATATTTATAACCTATACCCAACTGGACTTGGACCTTCAAAACACAACATATTCCCTATTACAAATCAGCAGAAACATTTGCTACAAACAAGGTCTTCAATCATTAGTTTCCTATTATATCTCCATATTTAGAAACTGCATATTCTTCAATATTCTTCTTGACCTATAAAATAGCGCCACATAGGATAATATAATATCCTTAAAATATAATTTGTTTTTTTCGTGACTTAACATAATATAACAGTCAGTTCAGCTCAGGCGCGATGTTGTATGCTTCTTCATAGGACATCTTATACAACATGTTATTCCAGATGATGAGAACCTCTCATCTTAACATGTCTCAACATAAGATAGGACTTCTTGCTCAACCTGTTCCTGTTAGCAAGTTAATACATCATATCTAACATATCGCTGCTATATTAGTTTTACCAAACATAATTCCAATCACATAATTTATAGAATTAACACATTCTAGATTCAGAATTCTGTTTCCATGTCTGATTTATCTATTTGTGACATTCCTAAAAAATCAGACTTTACAAGATTGTTGAAAATAACTAAGTTGATTATATGGGATGAGGCGCACATGGAAAACAAATGGTGTTTTGAATTCCTTGACAAGTCATTGAAATATATTATGGGTACTACTGAATATCCATGTGAACAAATATTTAGAGGTAAGGTTGTTGTCTTTGGTGGTGATTTCAGAAAAAATTCTACTTGTTGTACCAAGAAAAACTAGGTCTGATAATGTGCATTCAACAATAAATGCCTCTTATATTTGGGAACATTGCAAGGTTCTAACATTTACAAAAAAAATATGTGTTTGGTATATGGATCTAACTCTAACAATGTTGAAGAGATTGGAAGTTTCTCTAAGTGGATTTTAGATGTTGGAGATGGTAAGCTCTCAGAATATAATTATGGGTATGCCGAAATTACTATTCCTTCAGAGTTACTTTTATCAGATTTTGTGGACCCCATTGAGGCAATTATTACCAATACTTACCCTAACCTCCTTGAAAATCTCACCAATCCTAATTACCTTAAGAGTAGAGCTATTTTGGCTTCAACTATAAAGATTGTAGATTTAATAAATGATTACATTACTAATCTTCTTCCAGGTAACAAATAAATTTTAGTTCATATGTAACTGTTGTACCCAAAAATTTTCCCTCCCTTTTCTTCAAGACATTTCTTACGAAAGATCTTAAATTCTCAAGGATTCTCAAAGAGTTGATCAGACAAGCTCACCTCCTAAGCACTGAGACCACAAATTAGGGTTTTAGTTTTCACAAGGAAAATTGGACTTCTAATGCCTCAAATGAATTTCATGGTTCATCATAGACCTCCAAGAAGGTTGATGCCAAGTTTCAAGTCTTTCATCTCAAAATTACTCAGTCAATTGATCAGATGACTGAAAATCAACTATATTGGGTAAAAAGTCAAATGTGGTCAACATACAGTTAAAATTCATGATTTTTGGCCAACATTAACATTTTGAAGTCATATTTATGAATTGATCAAGGTTTGATCACAATTCCTCAAGAAGAGCATTCAAATCATCAAAGGGGCAAAATTGTCAAAATTAGGGTTTTGATTGAAAATGACTTATTGTTGACTTTTGATCTAATACATGGCCTAATGACTTGAAGAATTATGTTAATGACTCAAACAAAATATCTTGACCTAATTTCATGGCTCAAATCATCTCAAATATGCTTTGTATCAACTGATGAAAAGTCAACTAACACACAAAAGTCAAACTCTGACTTTTTTGGTCAACATTGAATTTCAAAGATCAAGATTCATCAAGACATTCAAAAATATCAAACTTGATCATCAAGAATAAATAAAGTCAAGAAAAGTCAACAAAATTCAATATTTTTAATACTTAGAAAAAGTTCTAAGTGTTTTTTACCTTGATAATTTCACTACTTCATGACAATTTTTCACCAAGATGCAAGATGATTCAAGGAAAACTTTCAACGTGAAAGTTGTAGATCTTGGTGAACTCTACAAATTTGTACTTGAGGGTTTATGTCCAAAAAATTCTTAGATTTGAAGATATAGGCTCATGAAGTCATGACATTTTTACAAAACACTTAGTGAAAATTTTAGCAAGTTTGGTCAAATTTTTGTCCCAACTTCTTGGCAATTTTTCACCTAGTTCCAATTTTATTTAGCCAAAGTGGTCAACATGAAGGTTGTAGACAATGTTTCAAGATTTCCAAAATGTCCAAGAACTTGAAGAGATCATTTTATATCTAGGAGAATAGAAGAGAAGAAGTTGGACATCCATTCTTGAATTTTAGGTCATTTTGTGATGAACCTTATGATCCAATCTTCAAGCATGTTGTATAAATCTTGCTTTGAAGGCTTCTAACTTGAAAATCACTCCATAATTAATTGTTTACACAACTGATTGAGCTATGATTCAAGTGCTTGATCCATTGTCTAAGTGATTATTCCATTTTTAGCACAAAGCTTACATTGTCATTCTTGAGAAGTTGCTTTATACACAATGTTAACTCTCCTTGAGCCCATACATTGTTGCTTCTGATTCTAAGCAAGAAGCAACCACCTACAAGCCTGTCAACAACCCTACAAGCCGTTATACTATGCATTGAAACTATGTATTTCAAGTTTTCTTCAAAATCAAGTCACATAACCATAACATGTGACCTTTGAGTTCTGATTACTTGAGCCTCTAAAACCTTTTCTCAATAGCCCTCTAACCCCATCAAACTCCTTGAAATCATAATTGGAATTCAAAATCTCCATTGTTGCATATTCTAACCTTGAACTTCAAACTCATAATCCACTCATGTGTTTTCACTCTAAATCAATCACAAAGCTTCCATACATCACTTAGAACATATCCAAGACCCAGTTCCATCACTGTAATACCATTTGCACCATCCTCCATTTCCAAAAATAGTCACTTGCAACTTGACTTCTCCAGAAAGATTCAGGCACTTTCAGCACAAAGTAAGCATTGCGATAGCTTCCTAGGAGTTCAGTGAAGCTATCCAGATCATCACAACACCTCCAGGAGTGCTCAAACTCCAAACACGATTTCCACTTTTGAGGTAAGTTTTATCAACTTTGAACTCCTTATACAAGCATCATTAATGGTTACTTTGTGAATGAAAAATGTAGACATCATTGTCCTGAAGCTAACCATGCCATTAGTTTTCATTTATTTAACTGTACGTGGAGAATTTTGAAGTTGAACTATAAAAAAAAATAGGTTTTAATTTGGTACCAAAAAAAATTCATGCTCATCTTTGATTTATAGTTTAAGTTATTTACATGGCTGAATTAATTATGAAATTTGGAGCAACTTTCATCTTTACATTTTTTAGAATGGTTGAGAAATGAAGAAGTTACAGTTTTGAGCAATAGGGTTGTCATCCCTACGCGCGCAAAGGAGGAAGAAGATAAAGTTCAAAATTCAATAATGAGTTTATTTTATATTTAGTTGAAGTTGTATTATAAACGAATGAAACAGCCACCCCAGTGGCAGAGAAGTGCACGCTAAGGCATTTGTGTGTAGGGACCTAGGTTCGAGCCCCAGTGATACCCTTTGGTTTATTTCATATCTTCTTGTCTTAGATCATGTCCATGCAAGCTCAATGCGTGCACCATGTGCCTCTCACCATCAGCATCAGATCTACCAGCCATCAAATCCAACGCTCCACATGAGAAAGACCATGGTGCACTCTCAAGAGCGAGAAATACTGGATCTACAGGTTCTTGGACCCTTCTGTTTTGGGCCTGATGTGCATTTCTTTTCACACACCCTTCTTGCTTTCTAACACTAGCACAATTCCATTTTATTTTATTTTCTGATTCAAGCAAAAAGGGCTCATTTGGGCCCAACATTTTTTTATTTCTTTTCAACACCCATTTTAATTTTTAACACCCAAGCCCAATATTTTTTTTATTCTTTATATTTCCTTTATTTTTATTTATTTATTCATTTTTATTTAATCAAAAATACAAAAATATATTTTTTAAATAATTAGATTTATTTATTTTATTTTCCTTCATTTTTTCCCAAACAAATAAAACTTCAAAATACTTTATAAACAATAAATTCCTCTTTACATTTAGGTTTTTCTATATTTAAATTATTTCCTCTTTTAATTAATCTCTATCTTCGTTTCATTTATTTAGGCTTGCTAAATTCTTTTAACATAAAATCATTAGACTTAGGTTCTATTTTCTTAATTTCAATTAACTTAGACTTTAGATTTTGATTAAATAATTAATTAACTTCTCTTGTAATTAAAATTAATTATTTTGATTAGGTCAACCTTTAAACCTTTTCCATCAAAAACCACAAAAACAATTTATTTTTCCTCATTCATCTTTACATTTTGTGCATTTATTTATTATTCATATCCAATGGTTTGTAATAGATAATTAGGATTTATTGCTTTCTCTCCCTCATTCACAAACTTGTACCTCTCATTTACAAAGCGTTGTAATAGCGTAGGACATTTAAATTCCGCAATTTATCGCTTTCCTTATTATTGTTATGAAAAATGGGTTTGTATGACAAGATTAAAACCAACCATAGCAAAATCCTAATTCAAGATAAAATACATGAAAACAAAACACCTTGCACACATGTATCTCTGGGGTTAACCTCACTTGTTGCCTCAGATAAAAATAGTCATGTCCCTCGAACGTGAGATGCTTTAGCAAAGACCCTCGATTAAAATATCGTAGTCCCTCGATGACCCTTTGATGTTGTCTTCGGTAAACGATTTTAGTCCCTTACGACAATTGCTAAAACATCTTACAAGTTGCCTTCTATGACTGTACGACGACCCACACATGTCCCTCATATCCAATGATATGGCTCCTTACCAACCAATGTTAAAGTAGTACTATCTAAAGGAGGAGGAAAAGAAATAAAGACTTTTTGAGTAGGTATATTGCTCGTAATTTCTTGCTCACAAACTAAAACCATTCACACCTCACACTTTCAAAAACAAACATCTTTTCTAACACTCTCTTTTCGAACAAATATTTTCAAAACAAACATTTTGTATACATTCTCAACGATACGAGAATTATTGCAAAATTGTCACACCAAGGCGTTTTCAAAATATTTCCAAAATAAGCATTTTGTATACATTCTCAACGATACGATAATCATTACAAAATCACCACTTTCAAAACATCTTCAAAACATCTTTCAACTTACGCAAAACACAAAGCATTTCAAACTGAGCTAGCAATTATGAGCCTGTAGATATCTACAGATGAAAAGGGTGTTAACACCTCCCCTTTTCATAACCTACCCCCTGAACTCAAGAAAATTCTCAAAAGGTTTTTCCTATTCTTTTCACCCTTTCCTTTATTGGATAAAAGAAAAGTCGGTGGTGACTCTTGTTATCCGCCACACTTGCAATCAAGCGCAAAACACCAAGTCAGTTCTCCCACACTATTACAGAACTGGCGACTCTGCTGGGGAGTGAAATTTTTAGAAGTGGGGTTACCTTAAGAGCTAGATCACCTTTATACTTTACTTGCTTGATTTGGATGCTTTACATTTTGGGTTATACTTGGGTTTATTTCTTGTATAGATCATATACCCGGATCTGGTGCATTTTAGGTAAGTAGCAATAGATCGTGGAAACTGTATGACATAGACCGATATGGTTGAAGAGATGGCTACGTTAGTGTGACACATTTGTGGGTACCAGTGTCCCTTGAGTTAAATAAAGGAGAATACGGGGCCGCTGAGTGGTGTCATAAAGCACTAACTGACCATAGAACCTTAGTTGAACAACTTGGTCATTAGAAAGTAGTGAGATATCTAGCTTTGGTGCAGACTGAAGTTGGTTGATACTCGATGCTACACTCATTGAGATCATACTTTCGGGATATTTCAGTCACTAAAATAGAAGTTTGTGCTAAAACAATGCCCGATGAAGAAAGATTAATGATATTGAGATTCCTTAGAACCCGATTACTTCTTTTAGGATAGGTTGAACCAACTAAAACTTTAAGAGGGTACTTACCTACAAACTCTATGCAAGCCTTTAAACCTAAGTCTACTTGTGTGACTTGGTTGAATTTATGATATGACAAACTTGAATTCCTTGCAGGACTTGTTTGTAGTCATTATCCAGTAACTTGGACTTCTTGCAAGGCTTACTTGTTTTCACTACCTTACATTTTTTCTTGGTGCATAACATACACATCATAACATCATACCATATCATTCTCGCTGACCAGTTCAAGGACCACAGGGGCCATTGATGCAGGTTATCATGAACCAGGAACCTAGCAAGGGGCAGGGGGATTTATTTTCCTCTAACCAAATGCCGTCAAAGTATCATGAACCGACATCTAACAAGGGGCAAGGGGATTTATTTTCCTCTAACTAAATGTTATCAAAGACGAAAGCATGTTATCTTGAATCAAAGACTATGACCCACTCGACATGGTGAGCTTGATTCTCGTAGAAGAACGTCCAATAATACGAAGTTCTTATATCAAAACTAGTCAGATTCGACTTCTAACATTTTATTTTGTTTACCCCGTGAGATCCTTGAAAACATTGCATCTACATATCATGCATCATATCATAACAGGTTTCCCCATATAGGTTTCCTCATCTGCTTACTGTTTATTTCAGTAAAGATGGCTCTCGAACAAACCATTAGAAATATCTGAGTTCAAGACGCTCAATTCAAAGAAATGTTCCTGAACCTATCTAAGGGGAAAGAGGAATTGAAAGTGCTCCTCATTGAGAGCATGACCAAGAAGAATCCTGAAGACAACAAGGATGGCCAGTTAGAACAATTGCAAGCTGAGATGGCAACAATGAGAATCCAGATGATGAGACAGATGGCTCTTATTTAAAACTTAGCTCAGGGATAAGAAGAGTTGAGAACTCTCATCAGCAAACTTCATCAGGGTGAATACAACTATATGGGACGAACAACTAGAATTAGGGATTAAATCATTAATCAACCTCCAATGAGATAGGAAGTTGGCTTGGTTAAAAGTAGGCCATTCGGATTGCTACTACATCATAAGCCCAACAACATCCTCGCAAACAACGATAGGGGAATCAGTGTAAGCAGTATACACCTAAAAGATTATTTACCGAAATCAACATGCCATTGGCTCAAGAATTATAATACATGTTAAAGTCCAAGCTGGTGACATTAAAGGAACCTCCTCAAAAGACCAATACTTCTTCTTCCCGTCACAATCCTAATGTAAGGTGTGCATACCACTCCAACAGTCTGAGGCATGACACTGACAACTGTTGGGCATTGAAAAATAAGATTGAGGATCTGATTGACGAAGAAATAGTCGAGTTCATGCAAGATGGTAAGATCGAGTTCTTCTGTTATCCCCCAAATGCCGAGGCTATAAGGCACACCATCTAAAGTGACAAGTTCAGGCGGACAAGCTTTTTGTTCATTCGAATTTTCGTTTGTAATTTCTCTAGTTGATTCAAACATTTATCTTTATGTCAGACTTTTGGTTATCCTCATTAATGAATTTCATATGTATGTCTTGAATTAGTCCATTCGTTTTCATTATACTTAAACTATGCTTTTACTTCCTTTTTTGATATTCAACTCTCGATTAAAAGTTATAAGCCTTTATAGGGAGGATGACGAAAAAATACTGTAATCTCTACAATATGCTTTTGAACAGACCTTGCTAACGATGTACAGGTGTTGTTTCAAATCCTAAATAGTGGAGTTATAAGGAAGATAGTCCCTAGTCAACCCCTTTGAGCCTAAGAAGTATGAGTTTTCTTTTTCGTATAAATTGAAACCTTTAATCATAACCTGGGGCAGGGTAGTTTCTCAGTTAATTCAAATGTGTATTCAGTCGCAAGCTTTCACTACGTACATATCAAATAGCATCGGAGACGTCCTTCCAAATCAAAAGGACGGTGATGGTTCCCCGTAAAATAGACAATCATTATCTTTCAAAAGAAGAGCCCACTAAGCCAAAACCTATGAAGGAGACTTAAGAAAAAACGGGGGCATCCCGCTGACCGTAATCATAAAAGAAACAGTTCAGGCAAAAGGTAGGGATAATAAAATCAAAAAGAGGTCGCTACAAATCCTCAAAAAGAGAAAAATGTTACAAAAATGACTGCCTTCTCAAATAAACTTCCAGTACCCGAGCCATCACCAAAATAGCATTCCAGACTCAATTGGAATCTAAACGCACAATTAACTGAGTGTAGGGTTGAAGAATATCATGGATAATGGGTTGGGTACTGTTGTACCCCAAAATTTTCCCTCTCATTTCTCAAGGAATCACCCTGGATCCTTAAGTTTGCTTCCATCCAATTCCAAGCCTTGAACTGCATGTTTTCCAAGAAAATCACTCACAAGGGAAAAATGGTCATTTGCACACTGAGAAGTCCAACTTTGACTTTTGATCAAAATCAAATCTCAAAAATCATATTTCATCAAGACATGTTGGAATATGAAGTTTGTTTCATCAAGGAATCCAAAAGTTAAATTTTACCTTGGAGAAGTCAAATTTCTAAATACTTGGAATTTTTTCTAAGTGTTTAAGAAACATGACAATTTCAGAACTTCTGACCAGATTATCACTATAACGTTCAGCAAATTCTGGATATTCTCAAGACAGAGTTTGGTCAGAAATTCTGGGCAAGTTTTCACAAAAGTTCAGTCAGAGTTTGCCAGGGTAATTCAAAGAAGGTTAAGAAGCGTGTTGCAAGCTTTCTTCAGAACATGCTGGAGCCAGAAGATAAGAGGATCAGTCAGAGTTTGCAAGGATAAGTCAAAGAAGGTCAAGAAGCGTGTTGTTAGCTTTCTAGAAAGTATGAAAGCTCCTTCAGAACATGCTGGAGCCAGAAGATCAAAGATCATAGGTTGGATTCTACGCTGAAGCATAACTTCTGATCTAGAACTAAGCCTTGGTGTAGAATCTCACGTTGCATGATTTCTGGTTGTGATAAGTCTCATCATCATTTAATGCTCACAACCACTTTCTGAGTCTTCATCCAAAGGATTTCCCCCACGTGTACCTCTACTGTCTTGGGATATCAAACTTTGGTACTAGGCCCATGCTTTTTTTTTCTTTTCCTTAAATCCTGTTGACAACTCCAGCTTAGGCATGGTTAAAAGCTGCTAATCAGCAGCTAGTTCAGCCTACGCCTGCATCCTATAATTGCACCAAACTAGCATACGAAAACAGTGATGAAAAAGCAAGGGAATAGGATGCAAAAAAAGTTTAAATCCCATTTTGTTTTTCCCCCCAAAACCACAACAAATTCACCTATAAATAAGTTGCTCCATCACACTCTCAAGGGGCTGGCCTTTAGAAAGAGAGAACTATCAAAAGAGAAAAAGAAACCTGTGAAACCCTTCATAAAAATCCAGATTTCCTAAACTGAAAACCAAAACCTTTGTTCTTCCTTTTGAATCAAAGAGCTTGGCATTTCCTATTATGTTTCTCTTGCTGACTCATAACATCCAAAGGCAGCAACTCAAAGCTCCAAGCACGCCCAAGGTTCAAGGTAAGTCTTTCTGACTTTGCTTGTTTTTCATTCCGAACATCATTAACATGTAAATATCATAGTATTAATGTTGTACATATCATTGCTTAAGTAGAAAAACTGTGGATCACAACTTCTTGATTAGGGCTAGACTCAGATTTAGGATTAGAACTTCTATAAATTGTTGTTATATTATCCTTCTGATTTGCTGTTTATTAAGAACTGAATAAATTGCTGATGTGTTGATTAAGAGTTGAAATATGGCATAGAACTTATGATGTTCACTCACAGCTTTAGCAACACACTGAACTTCTGAGTTCTCGTCACTGTTAATGCACACTAAACTTCTGATGTTCACTCACTGTTTTAACACTTAGAACTTCTGATTTTCATACGCTGATAACATGTTGAACTGCTGATTGTTCACTCGCTGTTTTAACACTCAGAGTTTCTGATTTTTACATGCTGATAACTGTGATCGGTGGATCTGGAACTGACTGTTTAACGCTGGTTCGCGAAATGTCGCGGAAGCAAGAGTCGCCACCGTCTTTTATTTTCTCCAAATGGAAAGGACAAAAGCACAGAAAAATTCCTTATAGAGATTGCTCTCGGTTCGGGAGGTAGATTATAGAAAGGGAAGGTGTTAGCACCCTTTCTATCCATGGTTATCCATGGGCTCTTAGATACTTGCTCACTTGTGTTTTCAAAAATGGTTTGTTTTCTTTTCAACTGTGGGTTTTAAAAAGTTTCTTTGAAAATTTCAGTTCGACTCTTGTATCGGTCCTCAAGAGTGTTTGAAAAATGCTTTCGAAAGCTTTTTGAAAATGTGTTGGTGTGAAAAGTATTTTTGATTTGTTTTGTTTTGAATTAGAGCAAGTATCCACGAGTCGTCTACCTGCCCTAAGGAATTCGTCTGTGTAAATGTCCTTAAAGTAGTGCCATCCCACCATTGAGAGGTAGGTAGCACCACCGTTGGAGGTGTTCGGGTCAATTCGAGGTTCGGGACATGGTGATCACCAGAGCAATGGGAAGACACCTTAGAAGCTACCCTTATGCCAGGTTCCCGGATCATGAGGACTTACTAAGACATCCTCTACTCGACGATCACCTTTCGAGGCAAGGCAACAGTGAGACGTACCCTAGGGGTGGTGTGTGATTTGTGTGTCAGATTCATTTGCATTTATCTTGTTCATGTCAAAGTGATCTATGCGTTTGTTTTTATTTTATCATTCATTCTTGCATGCATTTATTAACAGTTAAAAAGATGCGGAAATTAAAATTCCTAAACTATTACAAAAGGCGCGGGTCCACATCGCCAAAATTAAACCAGGACCCGATTTGACATAAAATAAAGAAATAAAATGCGGGAAATATAAAATGTCCGAGTTACATGGCTTGAGCAATTACATAATATTTGAAAGAAAATAAATGTGCGAAAGAAATAGAAATAGAACGTTCGAGGGCGTTGGACCCTTTAAAGAAATTAAATGAAATTAAAAATTAATTAATTATTTATTGAAATAAAAGAAGTGTTTTTTAGGTTTTTTTTTGTATTTATGAAATAAGAAAATTAAAATTAAAATTAAAAGAAACCCTAATTCTAAGTTATTTTTAATTATTTGAGAAAAATGTTAAAGTTTAACTTAATTTACTAAAGAATTTATGTACATGTTTATTTACAAAAATAAATTAGTAGTTAATAATAATAATAATGATGAGAAAATTATTTATTAAAAAAATGATGAAAAAGTTAAAAACCCTAATTTCTACATATTTAATTTATTAAGAAAAATATTAAAGTTTTGAAACCTAAATTCATCTAATTAATTGTTTAAAGTTTATTTATAAAAATAATAATAGTAAAATTAATATTAATAAAATAAACATTTTTTGATTTTTCTGTATTTTATATTTATTATGAAAATTATTTTATGGAATTAAAAGAAAACAATTAAAAAACAATTAAAAGAATAAAAAGGAAAAACAAATAAAAATTAAAAATTGAGCAAACCATAGGGGGTGTCTGGCCTAAGGGGAGGTTTTTTGAAGTATTGACTCCTGAGTACCGTGGTCTGCATTCTTTGGCCATTGGATTGAGTTTCATGCATAAGTTGTTCCACTTTGGCCATTTGGCTTTTGGCTTTTGGCTTTTGGCCATTTGTGTTCTGGCTTCAACGTTCCTTTAATGTCTGGCTTAATGTCTGCCTCGCCATGTATTAGTGTCATGCATAAGTTTTTCTAGTCTGGCCATTTGGCTTTTGGCTTTTGGCCATTTGGCTTTTGGCCTCAACGTTCCTTAATGAACCTGCTTGGGATCCTGTCTTAATCTGCAGTGTTGAATCTCACAAACACATCAAATAAAATCATAAAATGCAAATAAAGCCAATATATGAAGAAATTTAATGTTTAGGCACAATATGGCATGTATGAATGATTATACTCTTTTGATCATGGAGATCAAATCAACCTTACCCTTACTGGAAAAGTAGTGACATGAATGCTTTTATGCCCTTTGGATCATGGAGATCAAGTCAGCCTTACCCTTACTGAAGAAGTAATAAGATGTTGGTTTGTAACTGAGATGGCTTTGTTTGTAGTGAGAGAGGGATTTGTAATAAGGATTTCAAGGTTTTAGGGTTCTTGAAAGAGTTTGATATTCCAACAGTATTGTGGCAAGGTTTTTTCTCTCTTTTTTTTCTTCCCTCTTTTTTCTTTTTTTCTCCCCTGGTTTGTGTGACAAGAAGGTGATTATATAGCGGAAATTAGGGTAAAGAAAATGGGCTTTGAATGTGCAATTGGGCCTCCAATATTCACTTGAATTCGTCACTTTCCAAGTTAAATCGCAGGGACTTAAGTGCATTTTTTGAAGTTGAAATGTTAAAACAAAATGTAGCCGGCATCGAGAACTAACTCCTGTCCGAAAATCGACTCAATCGGATAAACGGTGAATTAGTTATGAATTTTTGAAATTTCAGCTCAGACAAACTTATTTTGGACTCCAGTGTCGACTCTGACATGTTCTTCAATAAAAAGCTGGTATTGATCGGTGCATAATTTGGTCTCGACTTTTGAAGAAAAGTTGTAGATCTACAAGTCAGGGACTTTGTGTAAAAATATGAGTCCAATCCGATAAAAATTGACCGAGTTATGAATTTTCGAAGTTTCGGCCCAGATGAAATATTATTCAGCATTCAGGATTTTCAGCGTGTTATGCACTCTGAGCAAAAAATGAAGGCCTTTTGAACACCGTTTGAACTCAATACCTTCTGTGAAAATGTAGCCAACTCAATTTGTGAAATTTTGGCACTGGAACCAGCTCGATACGATGAAAATCGACCAAGTTATGATTTTTTGAACATGACGCAGATAAACTTCTGTTACAAATTTTCTGCACGAAAATACTTGATAAATCCACATTTTTGAAGACCTTCTGATCAAAATTGGCTTCCATCCGTGAGAGATGAAAACGTAGATAATGTCAAGACGGAATTTTGGCCACCGGAACGGGTTCAAAACGAGTCACGATGTTCAAGTTATGAATTTTTTTAGCGCGTAAAAACTGCACTTTCAGCACACTTTTTTACTATATTTCTTCAAGAAAACTCACACATTCGGATACCTTCTTTAAAGAATTGACTCTTGAGCCGAACCTGAATTTGAGAATATGTTATCAGAGATATCTTGGCGAAAGAACACCTGAATATAACGCGCCGGGTTGGACTTGTGAATTTTCTTGAAATGTTTTGAGAAATATGGGAGGGTAAATTTTGGGGTACAACAGTTGCCCCTGTTCAATCTTCTTAGACCTGAGGATGCAGATTGGCTGACGTGCCTTTCGTAATCCGAAGGTGGAAGATGATTGAACACTAGAGTGCCCAGAAATTTGCGCTCACATAGTAGCAGTGTGATGATGGAATGGGCTTATAGATGCCATTTAGAGGTTGCTGGATAGGATGATGGGCTTATAGATGCCATCTGGATGTTGATCGCGTAAGAGATTCCTTAGCGAGAACCTGCGTACCTGCAAAAGAAAAATGATTACCTGACACGTTGCAGGAGCTGATTTTCAGATGCTTGGTATAGAGGTGTCCTGACTGGTTACAGGAGCTGGATCTGGAGCTTCAAACGGTGATGAATGAACCAGGGATGGTTACTACCTTAGTATGAATGGTAAGAGAACCTTGGATGATTACTACCCCAACAGGAACGCTGAGAGAATCTTGGGTGTCTTCTACTGGGATAAGAATCAGGGAGATCTTAGGGTCGATCTGACTGAACCAGAGAAGGCCTTTGACTGGATAAGCATCAGGAAAATCTTAGGGTCGATCTAACTGAACCGAACAAGGTCTTGGAATATCTTCAACTGGATAAGCATCAGGGAGATCTTAGGGTCGATCTGACTGAACCAGAGAAGGCCTTTGACTGGATAAGAATCAGGAAAATCTTAGGGTCGATTTAACTGAACCGGACAAGGTCTTGGAATATCTTCAACTGGATAAGCATCAGGGAGATCTTAGGGTCGATCTGACTGAACCAGAGAAGGCCTTTGACCGGATAAGCATCAGGAAAATCTTAGGGTCGATTTAACTGAACCGGACAAGGTCTTGGAATATCTTCAACTGGATAAGCATCAGGGAGATCTTAGGGTCGATCTGACTGAACCAAAGAAGGCCTTTGACTGGATAAGCATCAGGAAAATCTTAGGGTCGATTTAACTGAACCGGACAAGGTCTTGGAATATCTTCAACTGGATAAGAATCAGGGAGATCTTAGGGTCGATCTGACTGAACCAGAGAAGGCCTTTGACTGGATAAGCATCAGGAAAATCTTAGGGTCGATTTAACTGAACCGGACAAGGTCTTGGAATATCTTCAACTGGATAAGAATCAGGGAGATCTTAGGGTCGATCTGACTGAACCAGAGAAGGCCTTTGACTGGATAAGCATCAGGAAAATCTTAGGGTCGATTTAACTGAACCGGACAAGGTCTTGGAATATCTTCAACTGGATAAGAATCAGGGAGATCTTAGGGTCGATCTGACTGAACCAGAGAAGGCCTTTGACTGGATAAGCATCAGGAAAATCTTAGGGTCGATTTAACTGAACCGGACAAGGTCTTGGAATATCTTCAACTGGATAAGCATCAGGGAGATCTTAGGGTCAATCTGACTGAACCAGAGAAGGCCTTTGACTGGATAAGCATCAGGAAAATCTTAGGGTCGATTTAACTGAACCGGACAAGGTCTTGAAATATCTTCAACTGGATAAGCATCAGGGAGATCTTAGGGTCGATCTGACTGAACCAGAGAAGGCCTTTGACTGGATAAGCATCAGGAAAATCTTGGGGTCGATTTAACTGAACCGGACAAGGTCTTGAAATATGATTGAGAATTTCAACTGCATCTTTCCTGAAAGGTAAAGGTCAGACCTATGCAATGCATGATATGGGTCAAGCAATGATATTCTCAACATAAATGAGATTTGTGAGATATGATGCGTCTATGCATGCTATAATGATGTATGTGATGTTTTATGTATATTTTTGTCTAGGAAAGTGAATCCTTGACGGGTGCCGGGAAGTCGTATCCTGGGCTGATGTTGAAGAATAGATTTTGCTTCCGCTGGGGATGATAACTGCAAGAATACCGGTAGAAGAAGATAACTCCGTTGGGGAATAAACTTGGCGAATGGAGTAACTCTGCGGGGAGGAAAGTACTCTAACGATTTTACTGGGAAGCAATACTCTGTGGGGAGAGAGAGATACTTTGCTGAGTGTTGATGATGGTTTGCTGGGGATAGGAAGACTTCGTCGACGATGCTCTTTCCGTGGCTTTTGGCTGAGGATAACCCAGTTATATCCTGTTAAGGAAATAACTCTTTACATAAATCCGGACGACGCGTTCGTGCTCTGCGAGGGGATAAGCTTCCAGAATTTACTGGGGATAAGCTTACTGTTTGGGGATATGAATTCCAATTTTCCTGGGGAAACTGGATTGGACTGGACTCTTCTGGGGAGTTTTGACTGCGGGGGAGTGATTCCTTTGAACGTTGATATGCCGTCGGGGATCAGTCTTTTAGGCCAAGACTGTCGGGGATACTTGTTAAGAATATATGCTGCTGCTGGGGAATGTTGAACTCTACGGGAGGATGCTCAATTTCCTTGAGATTTGATACTTTTGCCTGGAGAGGAATGTACTGTTTTGCTGAACCACTCTCTGGGGAATTTAAGATGTACTGGTCATGTTCTTTAGCTGAACCTACCTTGGTACCTTGGAGGATAGAACAATTAGACTGCTCAGACAACTCTTTTATTGCCCCTGTTTCTAGCGTCACCTGTAATTAATCTTTTGTTTCGTATGCAAATATTTATGAGTTAGCAAATTATTGTCAATGCATATATCACAAATTGAACCTTGGACGTTCTTCGCAAAACAAAACAGAAAAAGAAAAACACTTGGCACGTTTAACTGAAAATATATTTGTATTGATTTTGAATGGCCTGTGAATAGGCGTTTTGTGTACAAGAGGCTGGCGTCCTAGTAAGAGGAACGTCGCCGAACAAGAGAGTTTATACAAATTTTGTACAAAATAAAATAAAACAGCTGTGTGAAATGAATGATCCCACTGGGTTTCAACTCTGCTATTGCCTTTATAACTTTGAGCGTCTCATCACTTGATGACCTTGGTTGAAGGTGAAGCTGACTGATCGATGCCGTCTGAACTTGATGTAGATACCGGATTCTGGATGCAACGTGATCCAATGAGACATAGTATTACGCTTTATCCCTAATTTTTGCCTGGACTGCCCTTTCGGGTTTTCAGTCCACCGGGATACCCATTTTTGCCCAGGCCGCCTTTTCAGGTTTTCGACTTGCCGGGTGTACAGATTTTTTCATTTCATCCCTTCATTTTGCCTGAACCCTTTTGGTTCGACGGGAAGCCCTAATTTTTGCCTAGGCATGTCAGCCTAGCGGGTCTTTTTTCATGCGTAGTATCTTTTTACTATGTCTGCATTGGCGGGGTGAGGAAGGTCGTCACCATCCATGTTGGTTAATATCATTGCTCCTCCTGAGAACACATGTTTAACCACAAATGGCCCTTCGTATGTAGGGGTCCATTTGCCCCTTGGATCACTCTGAGGAAGGATTATTCTCTTGATTACCAGATCCCCAACTTGATATTCCTGTGGTCTGACCTTTTTGTTAAATGCCCTGATCATCCGTTTCTGATACGTCTGACCATGACAGATAGCAGCAAGTCTCTTTTCATCCATGAGGTTGAGTTGATCAAGTCGTGTCTGGATCCAATCATCTTCGTTCAGATTTGCATCCTTCATTATCCGGAGAGAGGGTATTTGCACTTCGATCGGCAAGACTGCCTCCATGCCATAAACCAGCGAGAAAGGAGTTGCCCCGGTTGACGTCCTAGCTGAGGTACGGTACCCATGTAGAGCGAACGGTAACATCTCGTGCCAATCTTTGTAGGTCAATGTCATTTTCTGCACGATTTTCTTGATGTTCTTATTCGCTGCTTCTACAGCCCCATTCATCTTCGGTCTGTAAGGAGAAGAATTGTGGTGCTGTATCTTGAACTGTTCGCAGAGCTCAGCGATCATCTTGTTGTTCAGATTAGTACCGTTGTCTGTAATAATCCGCTCAGGGACGCCGTACCGACAGATCAGATTGTGTCGAATAAATCGTGCCACAACAGTCTTGGTTACCGTAGCATAGGATGCTGCCTCAACCCACTTTGTGAAATAATCAATCGCCACTAGGATGAAGCGATGTCCGTTAGATGCCGTAGGTTTTATCTCGCCGATCATGTCTATGCCCCACATTGCAAACGGCCAAGGCGCAGTCAGAACATTCAGGGGAACCGGAGGAACATGCACCTTATCTGCATAGATCTGGCACTTGTGGCATGTCCTGGAGTGTTGGTAACAGTCAGCTTCCATTGTGGACCAGTAATATCCTGCCCGTAGGATTTTCTTAGCCATAGTATGCCCACTGGAATGTGTACCAAAGGTCCCTTCATGTAGCTCTTCCATGATTCTTTCCGCTTCAGTCTTATCCATACAACGTAGTAAGGTTGAATCATGGTTTCGCTTATACAAGACGCCGTTGCTAAGGAAGAACTTGGCTGCGAACCTCCTCAGGAATTTCTTATCATTGACAGAGGCACCTTCAGGGTATTCCTGAGCTTCCAGATATCTCTTCACTTCGTGGTACCAAGGCTTCTCAGTTACCAATTCAGTCTCGAGATCGCAACAGTATGCCGGTTCGTCCAGTTTCCAGATGATGATTCGGGGAGCCTCATTATCCCATTTGACCTTGAACATTGAAGACATTGTAGCTAACGCGTCCGCTAACTGATTCTCCTCTCTTGGGAAGTGTTCAAAGGTTATCTCCGTGAAGTGGGGAATCAGGGTCAACACACATTCTCTGTAAGGAATCAGGTTTGGATGTTTCGTATCCCACTCTCCTTTAATCTGATTGATCACAAGAGTGGAATCTCCGAAGACACTTAGAAATTTGATCCTTAGGTCGATCGCAGCCTGAAGACCCATGATGCACGCCTCATACTCCGCCATGTTGTTGGTACCGTTGAAACACAGCCGGGAAGTGAGTGGAGTATGAGTACCTTGTGGAGATATGATGATGGCGCCGATACCGTTACCCAAAGCATTGGAGGCTCCGTCGAAGTGCATAGACCATCGGGATCCTGGTTCAGGTCCTTCATCCGGTCCAGGTACTTCACAATTTGTCACTATCATGATGCTTTCGTCCGGAAACTCGAAGTTCATTGATTGATAATCATCTACAGCTTGATGTGCCAGGTGGTCTGCCAATACACTTCCCTTGATGGCTTTCTGGGTTGTGTACTGAATGTCGTATTCCGTCAAGATCATTTGCCATCTTGCAATTCTCCCGGACAGAGCAGGCTTTTCGAATATGTACTTTATAGGATCCATCTTTGAGATCAACAAGGTAGTGTGAGTCAGCATATACTGTCTCAGCCGGCGGGCAGCCCATACCAAAGCGCAGCAAGTTTTCTCAAGCAGTGAGTATCGGGTCTCACAGTCGGTAAACTTTTTGCTAAGGTAATAAATAGCATGCTCTTTTCGGCCAGACTCGTCATGCTGCCCCAGCACACACCCCATTGAGTTGTCAAGCACTGTCAAGTATAATATCAGAGGTCTCCCTTCAATCGGTGGCATAAGGATAGGTGGTTCTTAGAGATACTCTTTGATTCTGTCGAAGGCAGCCTGACATTCATTGTTCCAACGTACTACCTGATCTTTCTTTAGCAGCTTGAAGATTGGCTCACAAGTAGCAGTCAGATGTGAGATGAATCGAGCAATGTAGTTCAGGCGTCCTAAAAAGCCTCTGACTTCCTTCTCGGTCTTAGGAACTGGCATCTCTTGAATAGCTTTGACCTTAGCAGGGTCCACTTGAATACCTTTATCACTGACCACGAAGCCTAGCAACTTCCCAGATCTTACCCTGAAGGTGCACTTGTTCGGGTTCAATCTCAGCTTGTACAGTTTCAACCGGTCAAACAACTTCTGCAGATGATCTAGGTGCTCTTCCTCAGTCTGGGACCTTGCGATCATGTCATCCACATACACTTCTATCTCATGATGGATCATGTCATGAAATAAGGCAACCATGGCACGTTGGTAGGTTGCCCCAGCGTTCTTCAACCCGAATGGCATAACCTTGTAACAGAAGGTGCCCCACTGCGTAACAAATGTAGTCTTTTCCATGTCTTCAGGTGCCATCTTAATCTGATTGTAACCTGAAAATCCATCCATGAAAGAGAACACCTTATGTTGTGCTGTATTATCAACAAGGACATCAATGTGAGGTAAGGGGAAGTCATCCTTGGGGCTGGCCCTGTTCAGATCCCTGTAATCGACACACATTCTGACCTTTCCATCCTTCTTAGGTACCGGCACCACATTAGCGACCCACTGAGGGTAAGAAGTCACTGCAAGGAACCCCGCATCAAACTGTTTCATGACTTCGGCTTTAATCTTTTCGGACATCTCTGGACGCATCCGACGGACCTTTTGCTTAACTGGAGGGCAGTCTTCCTTAGTTGGCAAATGATGGACCACAATATCGGTATCCAACCCGGGCATGTCTTCATAGGACCAGGCAAAGATCTCCACATAATCATGTAACATCTTGGTTAACCGTTGCTTCACGCTGAACTCTAGGTTGGCACCAATCTTTACCTCTTTCCTGTCTGCCTCAGTACCCAAGTTTATGATTTCCACTGGCTCTTCATGGGGTTGAATCGCCCTCTCTTCCTGAAGCAACAGTCTTGCAAGCTCGCCAGGCACTTCGCAATCATCTTCACCTTCGTCTTCGGCTAAGTTGATCGGATTTTCGAAGTCATAATTGGCAGTAGCAGAGTTGTTATCAGTGAGATCCAGAGTGGATTGAAACCTGTACGAGTGAGTGTGTGTGTAAATACAGCTGTTTTGAAAATTATGTAAAGGAAAAAAAAGACAGAAAAGGAGCACAATATTTGCAATGCGGGAAAACGTCCAAGCTTTTCATTCATGATATATGAAATGACAGTTTGTATGCCCTCACAAATAGAACCACGGTGCCTCGGGTAAGACACCGGGCCAAAGAGTTTATTATATTGTTTATTACAAAATAACGAAACAAAGAAATTTATTACTTAGTAACAAGAGAAACAGATAAGTTGTCCTTTGCACTCCAATTGTTAGATCCACTGTCGGTTGCCGGGTAGATCCAGCTATCGAACTCAGCTTCATCAACTTCTTCCTCATCCTCAATAGCATTTACTCCATGAGCAGGTAGGGGAGCCGTCACCACATTAGGCTTCTCAGATGCCTCAAACTGTACCTCATTGGCGTCAATAAGGTCCTGCAGCTTATTCTTTAACGCCCAACAGTCATCAGTAGGATGCCCCGGGCTATCTGAATGGTAGGCACAACGAGCATTCGGGTTGTACTTGGGGGATGCAGTATTTGGAAACTTCGGCGCCTCCCTGACAGTCACTAAATTGGTGGATAGTAACTGTGGCAGGATCTGCGATAGGGTCATGCTTAACCGGGTGAATTCTCTCCAGGGTCTTTCAAACTTCTGAGGATTGTTTGGCCGGGGAGCGACAGCAGGCTTAGCAATCATTACCGCACTGACAGATTGGCGGTGCTCATGTCTCTCTGATTTCCTGGAACCATATACGGCACTAGACTCCTTCTTGAAGGGTTTCTTCTCAGAACTAGATGATGCACCCTTCGGAATTTTTCCAGACTTTAACCCAGCTTCAATCCTCTCTCCAGTCAAGATTAGATCAGTGAACCCTGCAGACGAATTCCCGATGAGATGGTTGAAAAATGGCCCAGATAGGGTCCCCAAGAACATGTCTACCAACTCCCGATCAGTCAATGGTGGCTGCACCCTGCCAGCTAGGTCTCTCCACTTCTGAGCGTACTCTTTAAAACCTTCACTTGCACCTAACGACATACCCTGGAGTTAGGTACGTGTGGGGGCAAGGTCGGCATTATATTGATACTGCTTATAGAAAGCAGTAGCCAACTCCTCCCAGTTACGAACCTTGGTCCCATCCAGCTGATAGAACCATTCGAGATGAGTCCCTGAAAGACTCTCCTGGAAAAAGTGGATCCATAAATTCTTATCCGCAGAGTACGGCTGAATTTTCCGAACATAGGACCTTAAATGCAGCTTGGGACAAGACGCCCCGTCATACTTAGAGAAGGATGGTGCTTTGAATTTGTGAGGGATGATCACACCAGTTGACAAACCCAGATCTCCGAAATCCAGCCCAGGCACCTGTTGAACCTCCATAGCCTTCAATCTGTCCTCCAGTTGCTTATATCTGTCATCAGCAGGAGGGTACTGCTCTTCATCAAAATCTGTCTCGTTGTCGGAGACTACCGGACTAGGAACCCTTGCTTCTGCCTGAGGAGAATTCTTGTCAACAGAAGAACCAGCCTCTTCCTGTTGCAGAGTATTGTTAAACCTTCGGCCCGAGTTGAACAGAACAGTTCTTCTCTTCTTCTTCTTCTCCTTCTTCAGGAGCATAGCCTTCAGTTCTTCTTGGCCTTGAGCCAGACCCTTGATTAATTCTTGAAACTGCGCGTTCTGCGCTTGAAGAGCCTTGATTGATGTCTCAGTTGATGCAGAGTCGGAATTCATGATGCTGAAATAAACAGCGAAGAACTGTAAGCAACCTGAAAAGGGGAAAGACCTGCTATGCACATGATGTATGAAATGCATATGAATTATGTTTTCAAAGACAATCGGGAATCAACTTTGTAAACAAAAAAAGAACACACTTCATTAGATTCAACTTTGCAACTGAAATTATTCAACAAGTTGCCCTTAGGCGTTACATGAAAGGAAATACTGAGAAGGAAATAAAACTGTAAGAACACATCTGAGATTCCTTATTGATCCCATGGTCTCCTCTTCTCGGTACGGATGTAGGCATTCAGAGCTCTCTCATTCTCCAACTGCTTGGTCAGCTTCTGGATCTTTGATTCCTACTCGTTGAACTTTTCCCGGTAAGAATCCCGCTCTTCTTGCAGTTACGACCAAGATCTCTTCAATGTCTCATAATCAGTAGGTATCTGAGGAGGAAGGACAGTTGGAGGAACACCATCTTTATCAGGACACTCAAGAATGACGGGTCTGACAGCTTCATACGGCATACCTAACTTCTGAGCGCGGATGCGAACCCATTTGTAGTAGGCTTCCATAGGTAAAGAAGTCTTTGGCCCTAACTCTTGTGGGTCAGCTTTATGAACCTTGTCCCAAGCCTTGATGAACCTACGACGTAGCTCGTCACTATCCACCTGAAATTCAAAACTGATGTAAGGCACCAACATCTCATGGGGACATGCTCTTCTTGCTCTCCCAAACTGACGGAGTGCTAGAAATGGGTTGTAAGAGATCCCTCCTTGGGTACCAATCAGAGGAACATTAGGGTATTCCCCACATCGATCAATAATAGCTATCTCATCCAAACCTCTGCAAGTCCAAATGATGTCCTTATCGGTGAGAGACATTAACCTATGAGCCCAATCTCTTCCTTCTTGGTTCTTTAGTATGAACTTAGGGAGGTGCGAAATAAACCACCTCACCAACAAAGGGATACAACACCATAGGGTTCCTCGTCTTCGGGTAGTACGGGCATGAAGTTGTTGCAAGATGTCACCCAAGAGAGTGGGCACAGGATTCTGAGACATAAAGATCCTTATGGCAGTGACATTGATGAAGTTGTCAGGATTAGGAAACAGGACTAACCCATAGATTAGGAGAGCCAAGATGTCTTCATATGCCCTAAAGTCCAGGTCATTCCAGAAATTGTTAGCTTTACCAATCAGAAACTTGGCCAAGAAACCCTTAACTCCGCTTCTAGTTACCCAGTTGTCTGTTACCTCTTGATGGGTCAAAGGAAGAGCTGCAGCCACATCCTCAAGCCTGAGGGTCTTTTCCCAACCAGTAAAGGGAGTCTGATTCAAGATAGGGATACCAAGCAAATCAGAGAATTCTTCCAGGGTAGGGACCAGCTGGAAGTCTTGAAAGGTGAAGCACTGGTACTGAGGGTCATAGAACTGGGTCAGAACACTCATCAACTGTTGATCCCGTTTTACAGTGACTAAACTAAGAAGGGAACCATGCCTCTGAATGAAGGAAGTGGTATTTGGGATTCTGCTAACCAACTCATCAAGTAACTCAGGTGCACGAACAAAATTGAACCGGATAGTATTCCTTCGCACAGGCATCATAATGTCCTACAAAACAGAGCAAAGGTGAAACCCTCCTGTCTTTGAAATGGTCAGTCCTTATGCAGGATGCATGCAATGCTCATGATGCTATGATGTTATGATACAACACACCACATACAGATACAAAGGCAAACATGGTAAGGCACACAAGTCACACAAGGCAAGCCCCTAAAGTTTAGGCCAGCATGAGGTCTAGGTACTACCCTTTTTCAGTTTGTTGGTTCATACCTGTCCTAATCAAAAGTAACCGGGTTCTTAGAGGATCCCAATATCATTGACTACCCTCAATCGGTCATAACTCCAGCATCGCAATCTTTTCTTGCGGCCAGAACCATCACGAGAGTTTAGCCTCAATGGGCGTAGCATACTGCTACTGTTCTAAAGGCCGAGTTGTGTCAATTAAGGTTCTAAGGTTGTTGGTGCTTAATGACTCCTTAGAAGACCCATATTCTCCTCGTTGCGACACAAGGGATATCGGTACAGACTAAGGTGCCACACCAACGTAGCCACTGTTTCACCCGTGTCGGTCTACGCCGGACAGGTCCCTCACAGCTTATGCTACCTAAACAGGGTATCCCCAGATCCGGGTTAGGATCTATGTATCTCCGATGCAACCCACAATAGTAAAGCAAGCAAATCAATACAAGTGAAAACACAGTTATGAACTAGTCCTAAGGTACACCCCACTTTAAGTTTTTTTCCCCAGCAGAGTCGCCAGTTCTGTGATCGGTGGATCTGAAATTGACTGTTTAACGCTGGTTCGCGAAATGTCGTGGAAGCAAGAGTCGCCACCGTCTTTTATTTTCTCCAAATGGAAAGGACAAAAGCACAGAAAAATTCCTTATAGAGATTGCTCTCGGTTCGGGAGGTAGATTATAGAAAGGGAAGGTGTTAGCACCCTTTCTATCCATGGTTATCCATGGGCTCTTAGATACTTGCTCATTTGTGTTTTCAAAATGGTTTGTTTGCTTTTCAACTGTGGGTTTTAAAAAGTTTCATTGAAAACTTCAATTCGACTCTTGTATCAGTCCTCAAGAGTGTTTGAAAAATTGCTTTCGAAAGCTTTTGAAAAGGTGTCGGTGTGAAAAGTATTTTTGAGTTGTTTGAAATTAGAGCAAGTATCTACGAGAACCTACCTACCCTAAGGAATTCGTCTGTGCAAATGTCCTTTAAAGTAATGCCATCCCACCATTGAGAGGTAGGTAGCACCACTGTTGGAGGTGTTCGGGTCAATTCGAGGGTTCGGGACATGGTGATCACCAGAGTAATGGGAAGACACCTTAGAAGCTACCCTCATGCCAGGTTCCCGGATCATAAGGACTTACTAAAACATCCTCTACTCGACGATCACCTTTCGAAGGCAAGGCAACAGTGAGGCGTACCCTAGGGGTGGTGTGTGCGATTCGTGTGTCGTTTTCATTTGTATTTGTCTTGTCATGTTAAAGTGTTCTACGCTTGTTTTTATTTAAGGCCATTCATTCTTGCATGCTTTCGTTAACAGTTAAAAATTGCGAGAAAGAAAAGTTCTAAAACTATTACAAAAGGCGCGGGTCTACATCGCCAAATTTAATCCAGGACCCGATTTGACATAAAATAAAGCAATTAAAGAAAATAAAGTGCGGCATATTAATTTACAAGGCTTTGGGAGAGGTACATAATTATTAAATGACATAAAAATAATAATGCGAATTAATAAGAAATTAAGAGCGAAACGAGGGCGTTGGACCCTTTTGCAAAATTAAAATTAATAAGGAATTAAAATTAAAATTTAGAGAAAATGTTTTTGGTATTTTTTAGTATTTTGAGATTTAATAAAAAAGAAGGAATTAAGTAAAATTAACTACTTTCCCTAATTCTACTTTATTTTAATTTATTAAGAAAACATTAAAATTCAACCTAAATTAAACCTAATTTTTTATGTACAATTTTAATTATGAAAATAAATAAAATAAATAACTTTATGGTGAAAAAGAAAAAATTAAAAGGAATAAAGCAATTACTAAACCTATTTCTACACTTTTTAGATTTTTTATGAAAAAGAATTAATATTGCAAACCCTAATTTAAACTAAATTTATTTACATGCATTTATTTATGAAGATATTAGAAATAAAAATTATTTATTATATTTTTTATCTTTTCTGATTTTTAGGCATTTTTTGTATTTTGTAAAAATAATTAATTGAACCAAAATAATAAAGCAAATAAAACAATAATTGAAAAATAAAATATAAGAAAAAATAAAAAGAATTGCAAACCAGGGGGGTGGAAGTCCCAAATTGGAGGTATGGATCCAAGAATCCTGGCCCAACAAGCTTCAGGTCCATTGACTTTTTTGAGTAACGTGCTGGCAAGTTGACTCAAGCGTAGGGTGTACTTCAGATCTAGGCCTTTGGTTTGATCTCCAGATGGGCGTGGATGGCTGATTCTGGAAGTGTATGGTAGTCCTCAGCAAGTAGAACAGCATGTGAACCTGAATTGAAAAATATTATGAAGAATAATGCAGACCTGGGGCTCGAACCCAGGTCTTAGACGTCAATGCAATGAGCGCTTGCCAGCTGAACCATGAAACTCGTTTGATATATTAGAAACAAATAAATAATATAAAAGAAAAGCAAAACGTTAATGGATTAAAGCGCGAAATATTTAAACATGCCAATTAGCGTGTGACACGGCTTCATCTTCTTCACTATCCCTGAAACATAAAATATGAGGCAACGGTTTTATGTGCGTTTCATTAGGCCGGCTATAGGAAAATAACGAATAGGCCTTAGAGGGTCAATAAATTAGGCGCGATGGCATGTTTAGGATCGTCCAGGTGCACTGATTACAACCATGGCATTCTTGAAGGCCAATTTTTCGTTAAATAAGAAACCTCAATTTTGAGGTCCTGCAAACCCTAGAAAGCAAGCATGGTGAAATCTCATATACAGTATAAAAACGCAATTAAACGCATTGGTTAGTTTGCAAATGTTTCACTGATCATGAATATACAATTAGAATGCCATGAATGTTCATAAATTTTGAAACACGATAGTGAAAAAAAATGGAACAAAAGGGACTTCTGTATACCGTTCCAAAGCGTGAAGCTTGAGGTTCTTGATTGGAATATGTTCAATAGACCTTGAGGAAGCTATTGGAATAGCTTTTGTGCCTTGAATCGCCTTGTAGAGGTGTTTACAGTATTGATTTTTTTTGCAAATTTTTCAAGTTGTCAATGGCTTTCTTGCGCAGTTTTTGTGTCTAGTATGATTAGGTTTCTGATCAAGTATATGTAGTGAGTCTATTAGGTTAACAAAACTCAATCAAATCCAATGCAATAATGGTTTTTGGAAATTTGATTTTAAGGATCTTTTCATATCTTTTTCCATGTGTTCTTTGTGTCAATTAGGATCCAATCACTCCAAATCTTTCCACATTTAGCTAAGCACGAAATATTGAGTCCAAAACATGTATAAAAAGATTGGTTAGGTCATATTAGATATTTTTCATATATTTAAATGATTTAAATGAATTAATATGAATAATAATTCAAATAAATAAATAAAAAATGAGAAAATACTTCCCTTTGGGCCAAGTGGTCGTGCACATGCTTGGAATGATGAATCATGGAAGAAAAATGGGCCCATTAGCAATTTTAGGTCATTTAGATCAAAGTTGACTTTTCAAAATATCCAAAAATTTCCCAACTTCCACAAGGCATAACTTGCTCAATTTTTAAGCTTTTCTCATGTTCTTGGACATTTTGGAAAGGTCTTTGAGTCCTCTAACCAATTCCTTTGGTTCCATGTCATTTTGATTTACCAATATCAAGTTATGGCCTTTGACTTAAAGTCCCTTTTTGTTGACTTTTGAAAATGACCTATAATGTTGAAATTGATAACTTTTTGTGAGAGCATTTCTTGGACTTGAAGTATGAAGAGGAGTTGTAGGAAATGTCTTTCTCTTCAAAATGAGCTTTGGATGGAATTTTTCTGATAATCCATGTGAAAGTTATGCCCTGGTCAATTTCAGTTGACTTTTTCAACTGTCCAAATAAGGAAACTTTTGCATCTTGATGATTTTCTGAGCCAAATTTTGAGAATCATGATCAAGCATTGATCAAATGATGTTTGTGGCTTTAAAATGATATGTTGACCAAAAATTTGAACTTTTGACTGCCAAATGACCATTTTGCCCCTTACAGTTGACTGTAGTGCAATTTAGGGTTTTGACTGTGCAATTTTGAGCTGAATGCCTTGAAACTTGATATGAGGATACTTGACCATATTTGTAGGCATATGAGACTTGGTTGGGCCCTTGAAAACTTCCTTTTCTTTATTAGACTCAAAACCCTAATCTTGACTGTATAGGAGACCTTTGCACTGTGCAACCCTTGGGGAATTTTGCAGCTTGACTTGGCAATTTCTTGAAGAATATGGGAGGGCAAATTTTGGGGTACAACAGTTGATACAGAAGGCCACCGATCACTGCCCCTTGAAAACTTCCTTTTGTTGAAATCTGTCTTCTGGGGTAGTGATCCCGCACAAATTCAAGGCACCGGCCTTTGCAAAGTACGACGGGGCATCCTGTCCAAAGCTGCATCTCACGTCATACATGAGGAGGATCCAACCCTACACGGCCGACAGGAACTTATGGATCCACTTTTTCCAGGAGAGTCTTTCAGGGACTCAGCTTGACTGGTTCTATCAACTGAATGGAGCCAACATCCGTACCTGGGAAGACTTAGCCACTGCATTCTACAAGCAGTACCAGTACAATGCCGACCTCGCTCCCACGCGCACTCAGCTTCAGGGGATGTCTATGGGTACGGGTGAAGGTTTCAAAGAATATGCCCAAAAATGGAGGGACCTTGCTGGAAGGGTACAACCACCTCTGACTGACCGCGAGCTCGTCGACATGTTCTTGGGGACCCTGTCTGGTCCATTCTTCAACCACCTGATTGGGAATTCTGCTGCTGGGTTTACAGATCTGATCTTGACCGGGGAAAGAATAGAAGCCGGCATCAAGTCAGGGAAAATATAGAATGGTGACTCCTCGAACACTGAGAAGAAACCATCCAAGAGAGAATCTAGTGTTGTCAACGCAGTAACTATTGCAAAGCCGGCCGGTGCTCCTCAGCGTCACCGTCAACAAAGGGAAGAAAGACCTAAGAGGCAATTTACTCCCCTCGGCATGACCTTGTCACAGATATTGCCACAGCTGCTGGAAACCAAGTTGGTAACTCTCATGGATCCCCCGAAGAATCCTAACAGGACACCTTCAAGGTACAATCCCAATGCTCGCTGCGCCTATCATTCCGACAGCCCGGGGCATGCTACAGATGACTGTTGGACTTTGAGAAATAGGGTTCAAGATCTGATTGACGCAAAGGAAGTCCAGCTCGACTCTCCAGAAGCTCCCAACGTGATCACTGCTTCCATGCCAAAACATGGCTAGGATAGAAAGCACTTTTTTTGTTCATTTGAATTCAAGTTGTAATTTTCTTTTGATTGTTCAAACATTTACTCATGTTAAACATTGTTATTTCTTTAATGCATCGCATATGTCTATTTTGAAACCATATATTCGTATTCACTCTATGCAAATTATTTTCATATTTTTTCTGATGATCAATTCTCAATAATTCTAAGCCTCTTGAGGGAGGATGACGAAAACGATACCATAATCTACAGTATGCTTTTGAACAGACCCCGCTGATGAGGTACAGGCATTGTTTCAATTCCTAAACACTGGAGTAATAAGGAAGATAATCCCTCGTCAACCCCTCTGAGCCAAAGAAGTAGGAGTTTTTCTTTTCGAAATTTAAAACCCTTAATCATAACCTGGGGCAGGGTAGTCTCTCAGTTGATCCAAGTGCATAACGAATGGCACCAAAGAGGTCCTTACAAAACGAAGAAAGACAGTGATGGTTCCGAATAATCAATAAAGACAGGCAGTCATTATCAAAAAAAAAAAGTTCATAAATGAAAAGCCCAAAAAGTCAAAACCTATAAAGGAGACTTACGAAACTGGGGCATCCCGCTGACTGTAATTCCAAAAAAGGAAACAGTTCAGGCAAAAAATTCAGGGATAGCAAAATCAAAAAGAAAGAGGTCTTACAAACCCTCAACAAAAAAGGAAATGACTGCCTAATCAAAATATACTGTCAATATCTGAATCATCATTGGAACATCAGAGCAAAGACTCAAACAAGGTCTAACGTATGATCAACTGAGTTTAGGTTTGGAGAACACCACGAAGAGCGGGTGGGTACAAATAATTTGAGCCTTTATCCTTTGTTTCTTAAACCGTGAACCAAGCCACGTTATAACCCTTAAAAGTCCTAGCTGAAGCAGGGGTTAGTTCGAAAGCATACTGTTACAAAGGTATCCTGACTCCTTAAGGCTCGCAGTAAAATAACGAGTTTGACATCACGTTTTACAAACATTCACTTGTTTTATGAAAAATGCATTTTCAAAATCTTCAAGACAGACATAAGCTTTGCATTTTTGATATAACATTGTTTGCATATGACCTTTTGTTTGAACAGCAGAAGTTCGCACGACGAATGCCTAATGAACAGAAGTACCTCCAATCAAGGGGCATGACATGATCATTGCCCGTCATCTGGGGCAATCCAGTCAAGATTCGGAGAATCTCTCAAAGGCCAAATAGCCTGGCGCAAATCTCCGCATGAGTCACCTGGGGCATTTCAACAACGAATCTTGCCTGATCAAACACCTTCTGGTGGCATGACAAAATACTTCTAACAGGGGCAACTCCCTATATTCTGAGAACATGGACATAGTCGAAAAGATACTACGCATAATCAAAGACCCGCTAGGTTGACACACCTAGGCAAAAAAAAGGGCTTCCCGGCGAACCAAAAGGGTTCGGGCAAAATGAAGGGATGAAATGGAAAAATCTGTACACCCGGCAAGTCGAAAACCTGAAAAGGCGGCTTGGGCAAAAATGGGTATCCCGGTGGACCGAAAACCCGAAAGGGCGGTCCAGGCAAAAGTTAGGGATCAAAGCGTACGACTATGTCCTGTCATCTTGTCACCTGCCTATCAGAAGAAGCTTGGTCTATCAACAACTATCAACCCCTCACAGGTCTTCCTCTCCCACCTCAGAAACAGGGGCAATGATGAGTTGTCCAAACAATCTAATCGCTCTGTCCACCAAGGTATCAAGGTGAGTTCATCTAAAGAACATAACCAAATATCTTAATTCCCCAGAGAGTAAGCCAGCAATCAGTGCATTCTTCTCCGAGCAGAGTTATCAGATCTCAACATTCCCCAGCACATCATTCTTAAACAAGCATCCCCGGCAGCCTTGGTCTAAAGATTGTTCCCCGGCGGCATATCAACATTCAAAGGAATCACTCCCCCGACATAGTTCAAAACTTCCCCAAGAGTCCAGTCCAATCCAGTTCCCCAGGAAAGATGGAATTCATATCCCTAAGCAATAAGCTTATCCCCAGTAGATTCTGGAAGCTTATCCCCTTGCAGAACACGAACGCGTCGTCCGGCTTGATTTAAAGAGTTATTCCCTTAACATGATATAACTGGGTTATCCTCAGCAAAAAGCCACGGAAAGAGCGTCGTCGACAAAGTCTTCCTATCCCCAGCAAACTATTATCAACACTCAGCAAGGCATCCCTCTTCCCACAGAGTATTGCTTCCCAGCATGGTCGCTAGAGTATCTTTTCTCCCCGCAGAATCCTTCATTCGCCAAGTTTATTCCCCAACGGAGTCATCTTCTCCTACCGGTATTCTTGCAGTTATCATCCCCAGCGGAAGCAAAATCTATTCTTCAACATCAGCCCAGGATACGACTTCCCGGCACCCATCAAGAATTCACTTTCCTAGACAAAAACATACATAAAACATCACATGCGTCATTATAACATGCATAGACACATCATATCATACAAGTCTCATTTATGTTGAGAACATCATTGCTTGATCCATATCATGCGTTGCATATGACTGACCTTTACCTTTCAGGAAAGATCTAGTTAAATTCTTAGCTATCTTTCAAGACCTTCTCTGGTTCAGTCAGATCGACCCTAAGATCTCCCTGATGCTTATCCAGTTGAAGATATTCCAAGACCTAGCCTGGTTCAGTTAAATCGACCTTAAGATTTTCCTGATGCTTATCCAGTCAAAGGCCTTCTCTGGTTCAGTCAGATCGACCCTAAGATCTCCCTGATGCTTATCCAGTTGAAGATATTTCAAGACCTAGCCTGGTTCAGTTAAATCGACCTTAAGATTTTCCTGATGCTTATCCAGTCAAAGGCCTTCTCTGGTTCAGTCAGATCGACCCTAAGATCTCCCTGATGCTTATCCAGTTGAAGATATTTCAAGACCTTGTCCGGTTCAGTTAAATCGACCCTAAGATTTTCCTGATTCTTATCCAGTCAAAGGCCTTCTCTGGTTCAGTCAGATCGACCCTAAGATCTCCCTGATGCTTATCCAGTTGAAGATTCCAAGACCTTGTCCGGTTCAGTTAAATCGACCCTAAGATTTTCCTGATGCTTATCCAGTCAAAGGCCTTCTCTGGTTCAGTCAGATCGACCCTAAGATCTCCCTGATTCTTGTCCAGTTGAAGATTCCAAGACCTTGTCCGGTTCAGTTAAATCGACCCTAAGATTTTCCTGATTCTTACCCAGTCAAAGGCCTTCTCTGGTTCAGTCAGATCGACCCTAAGATCTCCCTGATTCTTATCCAGTTGAAGATATTTCAAGACCTTGTCCGGTTCAGTTAAATCGACCCTAAGATTTTCCTGATTCTTATCCAGTCAAAGGCCTTCTCTGGTTCAGTCAGATCGACCCTAAGATCTTCCTGATTCTTATCCCAGTAGAAGACACCCAAGATTCTCTCAGCGTTCCTGTTGGGGTAGTAATCGTCCAAGGTTCTCTCACCGTCCCGTTGAAGTAGTAACCATCCATAGTTCATTCATCATCTTTCGAAGCTCCAGACCCAGCTCCTGCAACCAGTCAGGATATATCTATACCAAGCATCTAAAAATCAACTCCTGCAACGTGTCAGGTACTCATGTTTCTTTTGCAGGTACGCAAGTTCTCTCTAAGGAATCTCTTACGCGATCAACATCCAGATGGCATCTATAAGCCCATCATCCTATCCAGCAACATCTAAATGGCATCTATAAGCCCATTCCATCATCGCACTGCTACTATGTGAGCGCAAATTTCTGGGCACTCTAGTGTTCAATCATCTTCCACCCTCGGATTACGAAAGGCACGTCAGCCAATCTGCATCCTCAGGTTTAAGAAGATTGAACAGGGGCAACTGTTGTACCCCAAAATTTGCCCTCCCATATTTCTCAAAAAAACATTTCAAGAAAAATTCACAAGTCCAACCTGGCGCGTCATATTCAGGTATTCTTTCGCCAAGATATCTCTGATAACGTATTCTCAAATTCAGGTTCGGCTCAAGAGTCAATTCTTTAAAAAAGGTATCCGAATGTGTGAGTTTTCTTGAAGAAATATAGCGAAAAAGTGTGCTGAAAGTGCAGTTTTTACGCGCTAAAAAATTCATAACTTGAAGATCGTGACTCGTTTTGAACCCGTTCTGGTGGCCAAAATTCCGTCTTGACGTTATCTACGTTTTCATCTCTCACGGATGGAAGCCAATTTCGATCAGAAGGTCTTCAAAAATGTGGATTTATCAAGTATTTTCGTGCAGAAATTTGTGACAGAAGTTTATTTGCGTCATGTTCAAAAAATCATAACTTGGTCGATTTTCATCGTATCGAGCTGGTTCTGGTGCCAAAATTTCACAAATTGAGTTGACTACATTTTCACAGAAGGTATTGAGTTCAAACGGTATTCAAAAGGCCTTCGTTTTTTGCTCAGAGTGCATGACACGCTGAAAATCCTGAATGCTGAATATTATTTTATCTGGGTCGAAACTTCGAAAATTCATAACTCGGTCAATTTTTATCGGATTGGGCTCATATTTTTACACAAGGTCCCTGACTCGTAGATCTACAACTTCGCTTCAAAAGTCGAGACCGGATTATGCACCGATCAATACCAGTTTTTTATTGAATAACGTGTCAGAGTCGACACTGGAGCCCAAAATAAGTTTGTCTGAGCTGAAACTTCAAAAATTCATAATTAATTCACCGTTTATCTGATTGAGTCGATTTTCGGACAGGAGTTAGTTCTCGATGTCGGCTACATTTTGTTTTCACATTTCAACTTCAAAAATTGCACTTAAGTCCCTGCGATTTAGCCTGGAAAGCGACGAATTCAAGTGAATATTGGAGGCCCAATTGCACATTCAAAGCCAATTTTCTTTACCCTAATTTCCACTATATAATCACCTTCTTGTCACACAAACCAAGGAGGAGAAAAAAAGAAAAAAGAGAGGAGAAAAAAAGAGAAAAAACCTTGCCACAACACTGTTAGAATATCAAACTCTTTCAAGAACCCTAAAACCTTGAAATCCTTATTACAAATCCCTCTCTCATTACAAGCAAGCCATCACAGTTATAAACCAATACCTCACTACTTCTTCAGTAATGATAAGGCTGGCTTGATCTCCATGATCCTAATCTTCCAGTAAGGCATAAAAGCATTCAGGTCACTAATCTTCCAGTAAGGGTAAGATTGATTTGATCTCCATGATCAAAAGGGTATAATCATTCATACATGCCATATTGTGCCTAAACATTAAATTTCTTCATATGTTAGTTTTATTTGAATTTTTATGATTTTATTTAATGTGTTCATGAGGTTCAACACTGCAGATTTAGACAGGATCCCATGCAGGTTCATTAAGGAACGTTGAGGCCAAAAGCCAAATGGCCAAAAGGCCAGAAGCCAAATGGCCAAAACAGAACATTTTACACATGACACCAATACATGGCGAGACAGACATTAAGCCAGACATTAAAGGAACGTTGAAGCCAGAACACAAATGGCCAAAAGCCAAAAGCCAAAAGCCAAATGGCCAAAGTAGAACAACTTATGCATGAAACTCAATCCAATGGCCAAAGAATGCAGACCACGGTACTCAGGAGTCAATACTTCAAAAAACCTCCAATTGGGGACAGAACCCCATAAGGTATTGTATTTCTTTTCTTTTCTTTATTTTATTTGTTTCAATTATTTCTTTTTTTAATTAGTTCCTTTAATTTTATTTATTTTCATAAAAAAATAAAACAATATAAAAATCAGAAAAAAGACAAAAAATAAGTATTTTTATTTAATGTTATTTTTTTGTAAATAAATATCACTAATTAATTTTAGCTTTGTAAAATTAGGTTTAATTCAAATATTTTTCTTAATAAACTTAAAATTGGTAGAATTAGGTTTTAATCAATTTTTATCCTTTTTTTCTTTTCTTTCACAATAATTAATTATTAAATATTATTTTTGTAATTAAATTACCATGTAAATAATTAGATTAATCTTAGGTTTAATTTTAATATGTTTTCTTAATAAATTAAAAAACAACTAGAAATAGGGTTAGATTTCATTTAATTCTCCCATTAAAAACATAAAATACTAAAAAATATAAATAAAAAAAACAATTTCTTTTCTCTCTTAATTAATCAATTCCATCATTTAATTTAATTTTGCAAAAAGGGTCCAACGCCCTCGTTTTTAATCCTTATTCGCATATTTATTTTATTTCGTTTAATATTAATGTAATTCTCCCAAAGCCTTGTAAACTCGGACATTTTATTTCTCGCACTTTACTTCTTTATTTTCTGTCAAATCGGGTCCTGGTTTAATTTTGGCGATGTGGACCCGCGCCTTTTGTAATAGTTTAGGAATTTTAATTTCCGCATCTTTTTAACTGTTAATAAATGCATGCAAGAATGAATGATAAAATAAAAACAAACGCATAGATCACTTTGACATGAACAAGATAAATGCAAATGAATCTGACACACAAATCACACACCACCCCTAGGGTACGCCTCACTGTTGCCTTGCCTCGAAAGGTGATCGTCGAGTAGAGGATGTCTTAGTAAGTCCTCATGATCCGGGAACCTGGCATAAGGGTAGCTTCTAAGGTGTCTTCCCATTGCTCTGGTGATCACCATGTCCCGAACCTCGAATTGACCCGAACACCTCCATCGGTGGTGCTACCTACCTCTCAATGGTGGGATGGCACTACTTTAAGGACATTTACACAGACGAATTCCTTAGGGTAGGTAGACGACTCGTGGATACTTGCTCTAATTCAAAACAAAACAAATCAAAAATACTTTTCACACCAACACATTTTCAAAAAGCTTTCGAAAGCATTTTTCAAACACTCTTGAGGACCGATACAAGAGTCGAACTGAAATTTTCAAAGAAACTTTTTAAAACCCACAGTTGAAAAGCAAACAAACCATTTTTGAAAACACAAGTGAGCAAGTATCTAAGAGCCCATGGATAACCATGGATAGAAAGGGTGCTAACACCTTCCCTTTCTATAATCTACCTCCCGAATCGAGAGCAATCTCTTTAAGGAATTTTTCTGTGCTTTTGTCCTTTCCATTTGGAGAAAATAAAAGACGGTGGCGACTCTTGCTTCCGCGATATTTCGCGAACCAGCGTTAAACAGTCAGTTCCAGATCCACCGATCACTACCCCACAAGTCCTATCAATTGTCACCAGTTCTGTGATCGGTGGATCTGGAACTGACTGTTTAACGCTGGTTCGCGAAATGTCGCGGAAGCAAGAGTCGCCACCGTCTTTTATTTTCTCCAAATGGAAAGGACAAAAGCACAGAAAAATTCCTTATAGAGATTGCTCTCGGTTCGGGAGGTAGATTATAGAAAGGGAAGGTGTTAGCACCCTTTCTATCCATGGTTATCCATGGGCTCTTAGATACTTGCTCACTTGTGTTTTCAAAAATGGTTTGTTTGCTTTTCAACTGTGGGTTTTAAAAAGTTTCTTTGAAAATTTCAGTTCGACTCTTGTATTGGTCCTCAAGAGTGTTTGAAAAATGCTTTCGAAAGCTTTTTGAAAATGTGTTGGTGTGAAAAGTATTTTTGATTTGTTTTGTTTTGAATTAGAGCAAGTATCCACGAGTCGTCTACCTACCCTAAGGAATTCGTCTGTGTAAATGTCCTTAAAGTAGTGCCATCCCACCATTGAGAGGTAGGTAGCACCACCGTTGGAGGTGTTCGGGTCAATTCGAGGTTCGGGACATGGTGATCACCAGAGCAATGGGAAGACACCTTAGAAGCTACCCTTATGCCAGGTTCCCGGATCATGAGGACTTACTAAGACATCCTCTACTCGACGATCACCTTTCGAGGCAAGGCAACAATGAGGCGTACCCTAGGGGTGGTGTGTGATTTGTGTGTCAGATTCATTTGCATTTATCTTGTTCATGTCAAAGTGATCTATGCGTTTGTTTTTATTTTATCATTCATTCTTGCATGCATTTATTAACAGTTAAAAAGATGCGGAAATTAAAATTCCTAAACTATTATAAAAGGCGCGGGTCCACATCGCCAAAATTAAACCAGGACCCGATTTGACATAAAATAAAGAAATAAAATGCGGGAAATATAAAATGTCCGAGTTACATGGCTTGAGCAATTACATAATATTTGAAAGAAAATAAATGTGCGAAAGAAATAGAAATAGAACGTTCGAGGGCGTTGGACCCTTTAAAGAAATTAAATGAAATTAAAAATTAATTAATTATTTATTGAAATAAAAGAAGTGTTTTTTAGGTTTTTTTTTGTATTTATGAAATAAGAAAATTAAAATTAAAATTAAAAGAAACCCTAATTCTAAGTTATTTTTAATTATTTGAGAAAAATGTTAAAGTTTAACTTAATTTACTAAAGAATTTATGTACATGTTTATTTACAAAAATAAATTAGTAGTTAATAATAATAATAATGATGAGAAAATTATTTATTAAAAAAATGATGAAAAAGTTAAAAACCCTAATTTCTACATATTTAATTTATTAAGAAAAATATTAAAGTTTTGAAACCTAAATTCATCTAATTAATTGTTTAAAGTTTATTTACAAAAATAATAATAGTAAAATTAATATTAATAAAATAAACATTTTTTGATTTTTCTGTATTTTATATTTATTATGAAAATTATTTTATGGAATTAAAAGAAAACAATTAAAAAACAATTAAAAGAATAAAAAGGAAAAACAAATAAAAATTAAAAATTGAGCAAACCATAGGGGGTGTCTGGCCTAAGGGGAGGTTTTTTGAAGTATTGACTCCTGAGTACCGTGGTCTGCATTCTTTGGCCATTGGATTGAGTTTCATACATAAGTTGTTCCACTTTGGCCATTTGACTTTTGGCTTTTGGCTTTTGGCCATTTGTGTTCTGGCTTCAACGTTCCTTTAATGTCTGGCTTAATGTCTGCCTCGCCATGTATTGGTGTCATGCATAAGTTTTTCTAGTCTGGCCATTTGGCTTTTGGCTTTTGGCCATTTGGCTTTTGGCCTCAACGTTCCTTAATGAACCTGCCTGGGATCCTGTCTTAATCTGCAGTGTTGAATCTCACAAACACATCAAATAAAATCATAAAATGCAAATAAAGCCAATATATGAAGAAATTTAATGTTTAGGCACAATATGGCATGTATGAATGATTATACTCTTTTGATCATGGAGATCAAATCAACCTTACCCTTACTGGAAAAGTAGTGACATGAATGCTTTTATGCCCTTTGGATCATGGAGATCAAGCCAGCCTTACCCTTACTGAAGAAGTAATAAGATGTTGGTTTGTAACTGAGATGGCTTTGTTTGTAGTGAGAGAGGGATTTGTAATAAGGATTTCAAGGTTTTAGGGTTCTTGAAAGAGTTTGATATTCCAACAGTGTTGTGGCAAGGTTTTTTCTCTCTTTTTTTTCTTCCCTCTTTTTTCTTTTTTTCTCCCCTGGTTTGTGTGACAAGAAGGTGATTATATAGCGGAAATTAGGGTAAAGAAAATGGGCTTTGAATGTGCAATTGAGCCTCCAATATTCACTTGAATTCGTCACTTTCCAGGCTAAATCGCAGGGACTTAAGTGCATTTTTTGAAGTTGAAATGTGAAAACAAAATGTAGCCGGCATCGAGAACTAACTCCTGTCCGAAAATCGACTCAATCGGATAAACGGTGAATTAGTTATGAATTTTTGAAGTTTCAGCTCAGACAAACTTATTTTGGGCTCCAGTGTCGACTCTGACATGTTCTTCAATAAAAAGCTGGTATTGATCGGTGCATAATTTGGTCTCGACTTTTGAAGCAAAGTTGTAGATCTACAAGTCAGGGACTTTGTGTAAAAATATGAGTCCAATCCGATAAAAATTGACCGAGTTATGAATTTTCGAAGTTTCGGCCCAGATGAAATATTATTCAGCATTCAGGATTTTCAGCGTGTCACGCACTCTGAGCAAAAAATGAAGGCCTTTTGAACACCGTTTGAACTCAATACCTTCTGTGAAAATGTAGCCAACTCAATTTGTGAAATTCTGGCACTGGAACCAGCTCGATACGATGAAAATCGACCAAGTTATGATTTTTTGAACATGACGCAGATAAACTTCTGTCACAAATTTTCTGCACGAAAATACTTGATAAATCCACATTTTTGAAGACCTTCTGATCAAAATTGGCTTCCAGCCGTGAGAGATGAAAACGTAGATAATGTCAAGACGGAATTTTGGCCACCGGAACGGGTTCAAAACGAGTCATGATGTTCAAGTTATGAATTTTTTTAGCGCGTAAAAACTGCACTTTCAGCACACTTTTTTACTATATTTCTTCAAGAAAACTCACACATTCGGATACCTTCTTTAAAGAATTGACTCTTGAGCCGAACCTGAATTTGAGAATATGTTATCAGAGATATCTTGGCGAAAGAACACCTGAATATAACGCGCCGGGTTGGACTTGTGAATTTTCTTGAAATGTTTTGAGAAATATGGGAGGGCAAATTTTGGGGTACAACAATAACGCACTGAACTGCTGATGTTTGCTCACTGTTTTAGTGTAATACAAAACTTCTGACTTGTGGCCCAATGTCTGAATACCACCCAGAACTTCTGTGTTTTCCCCCTAACGTGTCTTGCAGGACCTCAGAGTTTACCAATCCAGAACCTTTGAATCCACTTACATTCCTTTCTGAGTCATCACGCGCCTGGCTTCAAAACTTCTGATCCTTGTTGTTTTGCTTGCAGCAACACTGTTTCTATCTTTCATTTATTTTCTTTTTCATCATTTTAAATATTAACTCCTTTTTTTATCAACATAAAAAAAAACATAAAAATATTTTCCTTTTAATTTATTTCCTTAAGACAAAAAACATCTTCTAAACAAGTCCATTTCTTTCTTATATTGTACATTTCAATATGGTTGTAATAGTAACTTAGGACTTATTTTTACTGCAATCCCCATTCATAAATATGTACCCCCGTCCCCTAAATATTGTAATAGCGTAGGACTTTACATTTCTGCAACTTATTGCTTTAAAATAAATGCTAGTAATTAGGGTGTGTATGGAAAACATGAAATTGACAAATAGATCACCATAATCAAGACTAGAATGCATGCGATCAAACACACTTTGCACACATGCACCCTTAGGGTAATCTCACTTGTTACCTATCGGAAAATAGTCATGTCCCTCGAACATGGGTGTTTTAGCAAAGACCCTCGATAAAAGATCTTAGTCCCTCGATGACCCTCAATGTTGCCTTCGGTAAACGATTTAGTCCCTAAAACGACATTGCTAAAATGTTCCATGGGTTGCCTTCTATGACTATACAAACGTCCCAACGTCCGTCCCTTCACATCCAACGATGGGGCTTCTTACCAAATCAATGGTAAGATAGCAACATCTAAAGGAGGAGGAAAAGCACATTTAAGACCTTTTGAGTAGGTAGGTTCGCTCTCAGTTACTCGCTTGCTCACAACAAAAACATTTTATGCACCAACACTCTCACTTTGAAACATTTTCAAAAGATAAATACTTTGTACGCGTTCTTATAGAGACAAGAACCATTACAAAGAATACACCTTTTCAAAATACTTTCAAAACACATCTCACAAACACCTCTTTGAACTATTTTCGAAACAAACACTTTGTATGCGTTCTTATAGAAACGAGAATCATTACAAAATTACATTTTCAAAATACTTTCAAAAACCATATCACAAGCACACATTCAAACAAAAGCAAGTGATCTAGCAAGCAACTAAGATCCCATGGAAAACCATGGATGAAAAGGGTGTTAATACCTTCCCTTTTCATAATCTACCCCCCGAACTCAAGAAAACATCTCTAAAGGTCTTTCCTGTGCTTTTTCACCTTCCTTATTGGATAAAAGAAAAGTCGGTGGCGACTTTTGCTAAACCGCAACATTTGCGAACACAAACGCAAAACATCTCAAGTCAGTTCTTCCACCACATCACAGAACTGGCGACTCTGCTGGGGAAATATTTTAAAAGTGAGGTTACCTTAGGGTTAGATCACATTTACTTGATTTTTTGTTTAATTTGTATGCTTTACATTACGGTTCTCTGTTTGGGCTTGCTTTGATCCTCCACCCGGATTTAGGGCACCTTTTTAGGTAAGTAGCAATAGATTGTGGAAAATGTACGGCGTAGACCGATATGGTTGAAACAATGGCTACGTTAGTGTGATGCATTTGTTGGTACCGATATCCCTTGTGTTGAAACGAGGAGAATGCGGGGCCGATGAGCAGTGTCATGAAGCACTAACTGACCTTAGAACCTTACTTGACCCACTTGGCCATTAGGACGTAGTGAGATAACCGGTTTCGGTGTAGAGCTAAAAATTGGTTGATACTCGACGCTACACTCATTGAGACTGGACTTTTGGGATATCTCGGTCGCAAGAAAAGATTGATTGAGCTGAGACAATGCCTAAAATAAAGGTCAGTGATATTGAGATCTCTTAGAACCCAGTTACTATTAACTAGGACAGGTTGAGCCAACTAAACTTCAAGAGGGTACTTATCTACAAACTCCATGCAAGCCTAAACCTAAGGACTTGCCTGCTTTATGTGAATATGATTATTTGTATATGAACTTGCTTACTTTGCACACTTGTACATAACATCATGAAATCATACCATAGAATTTTTCAATAACATTGAACCATAGCATTTCAAGGATCTCGAGGGTCTTTGATGCAGGGTCACATTGAACCAGACGTCTATCAAGGGGCAAGAGGATTTATTTTCCTCTAACCAAACACTGTCAAGACCAAAGCACGGTAACTTGAGTCAAGGGTTATGACCCACTTGATATGGTGAGCTTAATTCTCGTGGAAAGACATCCACCGATACAAAGTTCTCCAACCAAAGTTGTAAGTGAATACTAACATTTACCCCGCGAGATCCTTGAAAACATGCATCCACATATCAAGCATCATATCATGACAGGTTTCTCCGACGCAGTTTTCCTTATCTTCCTATTGTTTATTTCAGTAGAGATGGCCCTAGAACAGACCATCAAGAGCATCCAGATTCAAAACACTCAACTTCAAGAGATGTTCTTGAACCTATCTAAGGGACAATAAGAGGTCAAGGTGCTCCTCACCAGGGGTATGATCATGGGAAATCCTGGGGACGACAGAGATGACCAATTGGAGCGGCTATAAATCGAGATAGCCGTAATAAAAGTCCAGATGATGGGACAACTGGTGGGCCAGATGGCTCTTATTCAAAATCTGGCACAAGGACAAGAAGAGTTGAGGGTCCTCATTAACAAGCTTCATCGAGATGAATGTAACCAAATAGGGAAAACATCTAGGATTGGGGATCAAGTCATCATTCAGCCTCCCATGAGACAAGAAGCCGATTTAAGGGAGAGAAGACCTTCCCAATTTTCTTCCACGTTACAAGCCCAACAACGACTTCGTCAACATCAACCGAAAAATCAACAAAGGAAAAGCAAGCCCAAAAGACAGTTTACCAACATCAACATACCACTGTCTCAAGCTTTGCAACACATGCTGAGGATGAATCTGATTACACCAATAAGACCTCATCCAAATCCCAAAACTTATTCTCCTAGCTACAATCCTGATGCCAGCTGTGCTTATCATTCTGATAGTCATGAGCATAATACAAACGACTGTTGGGCTTTGAAAAATAAGATCCAAGACTTGATTGATAGAGGAATGCTGGAGTTCACACAAGATGGCCAGACTGAATTCTTCAGCCGTCTCTCAAAGGCTCACCACCTAAAGTGACAAGTTCAGACAAATAGGCTTCTGTTCATTTGAATTTTTAGTTGTAATTTCTTTTGCTTGTTCAAACACTTATCTATTAATGTCAAACTTTGTTTAATTAATGCATTGCATATGTTTGTCTTGATTTGATCCACTCATTTTCATTACATTTAAACTATGCTTTTTACTCACTTTATGACATTCAACTCTTGCTAAAAGTTACAAGCCTTTAGAGGGAGGATAACGAAAACAATGCCATAATCTCATACTGTATGCTTTTTGACAGACCTTGCTGACGATGTACAAGCATTCTTTCAAATCCTAAACACTGGAGTTATAAGGAAGATAATCCCTAGTCAACCCCTTCGAGCCAAAGAAGTAGAAGTTTTCCTTTTTTTTCACAAAAAAAAATTGAAACCTTTAATCAAAACCTGGGGCAGGGTAGTCTCTCAGTTAATTCAAACGCGCGTTAAGCCGCAAACTCTCATCTCGTAATACAACGAATGACATCAAAAACATTCCTCTGAAATCAAAAGATGGTGATGGTTCCCTATCACATAGGCAGTCACTATTTCTCAAAAAAGTAAAGCCCACTAAGTCAAAACCTACAAAGGAGACTTAAGAGAACTGGGGCATCCCGCTGACTATAATCTTAAAACAAGAACAGTCAGACAAAAATCAGGGATAACAAATCAAAAGAAAGAGGTCACTACAAATCCTGAACAACATGAAAAAGGTTGCAAAAAAATGATTGCCTTCTGATAAACTTAACTTGTCTGAACCCTCACCAAAACGTCATTCCAGACTCAATTGGAGTTCAAACGTACAATTAACTGAGTTTAGGACTGAAGAACATCACGAAGAGCGGGTGGGTACAAATATACTTTGAGCCTTTATCCTTTGTTTCTTAAACCGTGAACCAAGCCACGTTACAACCCTTCAAAAGTCCTAATTGAAGCATGGGTTAGTTCAAAAGCATACTGTTACAAAAGGTATCCTGACTCCTGTAAGGCTTTACTCAAAATCCAAAGTTGAATTACAAACTTCTTTACTTGCTAAAAACGCATTTTTCAAAATTTCAAGACAGACATAAACTTTGCATTACTTGAATATCATTGTTTGCATACGGCTATTTGTTTGACAACGGAGAAATTCACACAACGAATATCCAGTGAACGAGAGCTCTCGTAGTGAACAAAATCACTTCAAGTGGGATGACATTTCCAATGAAAAATCTCCTATCGACAAGGGGGTACGACATGTCACTATCCAGTGCACCTGGGTCAGTCCAGTCAAGATTCCAGGAAACCTCTCAAGAAAGGCAGAGTAACCAAGGGCAGGTATCCATCTCCGTCACTTGGGGCGTTGAACGTCAGATCAAGTTTCTGAGTGTCTTCGGAGATTCCGCTCTCGTGATCAGTCAGATCAAAGGCAAGTGGGATACGAAACACCCAAATCTTATTCCTTACAAGGAGTATGTGTTGACATTGCTTCCCCATTTCGAGGAAATAACCTTTGAACATTTCCCAAGAGAGGAGAATCAGTTGGCGGACGCGTTAGCTACGATGTCCTTTATGTTCAAAGTCAAGTGGGACAACGAGGCTCCCCGGATCATGATTTGGAAATTGGATGAACCTGCACATTGCTGCGATCTTGAGACCGAAGAGGTAACAGAAAAGCCTTGGTATCATGAAGTAAAGAGGTACCTCGAAGCTCAAGAATACCCCGAGGGTGCATCTGTTAACGACAAGAAGTTTCTGAGAAGGTTCGCGGCAAAGTTCTTCATCAGCAATGACATTCTTTACAAACGAAACCATGATTCAACCTTACTGCGTTGTGTGGATAAGATTGAAGCAGAAAGGATCATGACAGAGCTGCATGAAGGTACCTTCGGAACTCACTCCAGTGGACATACCATGGCAAAGAAAATCCTTCGGGCAGGATATTACTGGTCCACAATGGAAGCCGACTGTTATCAGCATTCTCGGACATGTCACAAGTGCCAGGTCTACGCTGATAAGGTGCACATTCCCTCAGTTCCTCTGAATGTCTTGACAGCACCTTGGCCTTTTGCAATATGGGGCATTGATATGATCGGCGAGATCAGACCTACGGCATCCAACGAGCATCGCTTCATCCTGGTAGCGATTGATTACTTTACGAAGTGGGTTGAAGCAGCTTCCTTTGCCACCGTAACCAAGAACTTCGTGGCACGATTCATTCGGCACAACCTGATCTGTCGATATGGTGTACCGGAGAGGATCATTACGGATAATGGTACCAATCTTAACAACAAGATGATCACTGAGCTCTGCGAGCAATTCAAGATACAGCACCACAACTCTTCTCCCTACAGGCCGAAGATGAATGGGGCTGTAGAAGCAACTAATAAGAACATTAAGAAGATTGTGCAGAAGATGACAGTGACCTACAAAGATTGGCACGAGATGTTACCATTTGCTCTTCATGGGTACCGTACCTCAGCACGGACGTCAACAGGGGCAACACCCTATTCCTTGGTATACGGCATGGAGGCAGTCTTGCCCATTGAAGTTCAGATACCCTCTCTCTAGATTATGAAGGATGCAGGGTTAAGTGAAGACGAATGGATCTAGACCCGGCTTGATCAACTGAATCTAATCGACGAAAAGAGACTCACTGCTATTTGTCATGGTCAGACGTACCAAAAATGGATGATCAAGGCATTCAACAAGAAAGTCAGACGACAAGAGTATCAAGTCGGGGACCTGGTAATCAAGCGCATCATTTTACCTCAAGGTGATCCCAGGGGAAAATGGACCCCTACGTACGAAGGGCCATTTGTGGTTAAGAACATCTTCTCAGGAGGAGCGATGATTCTAACCACCATGGATGGTGACGACCTTCCTCACCCCGTCAATGCAGACATAGTGAAAAGATACTACGCGTAATTAAAGACCCGCTAGGTCGACTGGCCTAGACAAAAATAAGGGCTTCCCGGCAAACCAAAAGGGTTCGGGCAAAAATAAGGGATGAAAATAAAAAAAATCTGTACACCCGGCAAGTCGAAAACCTGAAAAGGCGGCTTGGACAAAAATGGGTATCCCGGTGGACTGAAAACCCGAAAGGGTGGTCCAGGAAAAAGTTAGGGATTAAAGCGTAACACTATGTCTCATTGGATCACCTCGCATCCGGACTTAGGTATCGACTATCAGGCTCAGACGGAACCAATCAATCAGATTCATCTTCAACCAAGCAGCAAAGTGATGAGATGCTTGAAGATATAAAGGTGATAGCTGAGTTGGAACCCAGTGGGATTATTCACATAGCTGTTTTGTTTTCTTTTTACAAATTGTATAAATCCTATTTGCCCGGCGGCATTCTCTTACTAGGACGTCAGCCTCTTGTACAAAAGCGCCTATTTACGGGCAAGGTTCAAAATCAATACAAGTTCGTTTTTCAGACAAAATTGCAAATTGTTTTTTCTTTATCTGTTTTGTTTTGCAAAGAACGTCCAATGTTCATTTTTGATATATGCATTCGACATTAATTGCTGCTCATAAATATTTACATGCGAAACAAAGGACTAATTACGGGTGACATCAGAAGTAGGGGCAATAAGAATTGTCTAAGCGGTCTAGTTGCTCTGTCCACCAAGGTACCAATGTAGGTTCGGCTGAAGAATATGACCAAGATACCTTCACTCCCCAAGAGTAAGACAGTAATGGAAGCTCTCTCCACTGAGACTTGCAACTATGAACAAATCAGCAATACTCTCCCCAAGCAGAGTTGGTCTACTATCAGCCCCAAAAAGTTGGGTATCCCCAGTAGGTCTTAATATTCCCCATCGGAGTATACAGATATTCCTCGGCAAGCATCCCCGACAGTCTTAATATTCCTCAATGGAATATAAGAATGTTCCCCGGCGGAATACAAGATACCCCCAGTGGAGCCATTTCCCAACGCAATCTAAAAAAGCTTCCCCGCCAGGGTTGAATCATCTTCCCCAGTAGATTCTGGAAGCTTGCCCCCTGTAGAGTACAAATGTATCTCCCCAGCCATATTCAGAAGGTTATCCCCACAAGAGTCTAACTGGGTTATCCTCAGCAAGTTGCAACGGAAAGATCATCCCCAGCGAAGTTCTTTCTATCCCCAGCGGAGTTCATCATCAAAATCCCCAACAAAACTTATCAACGGAATCCCCAGCGGAGTTATCGTTAAAATCTCAGCAAAGCATCTCTTCCCACAGAGTAATTCCCCGCAGAGTAATCTCTTCACCAGGTTTATTCCCTAACGAAGTTGTCTTCTCCTACAAGTTTATTCTCACAATCATCTTCGTTCATCATCCCCAGCGGAAATGAAGAACTCAACACTATTCTCCAGCAACTCCGGGATTTATTTTCCCCAACTAAAAACATCACATCTTCATACATTATGACATGCATACGCATCATACAATACAAATCTCATTCATTTTGAGAACATCACGACATCACACATTTCATACATCATGACATTGCATACAACTAATGTTTTACCTTTTCAGGAAAAGGTCAATCCAAAGATGATTACCATCAACCTTTTCAAGTCCCAGTTTAATACCTGTAACAAGCCAAGAAAATATATGTGGATGACTGATTGTAGATCGATACCTGAAACCAGCCAAGAAAGTTATCTACATGAAGAGATTGAAAGTTAATACCTGTAACAAGCCAGGAAAACTACTTTTCTTTCTTAGGTCAGAGATTAATACCTGAAACCAGACAGGACAACTATCTCGTCAACCAAACTTTCTTAAGTTCCAGATCAATACCTGTAACAAGCCAGGAAAATATCTGTGGATGACTGATCGTAGGTTAACACCTGAAACCAGCCAGGAAAACTATCTACACGAAGAGATTGAAAGTTAATACATGTAACAAGCCAGGAAAACTATTTTTCTTTCTCAGGTCAGAGATTAACACCTGTAACCAGCCAGGACAACCATCTCATCGGCCAACCTTTTCAAGTTCCGGATTAATACCTGTAACAAGCCAGGAAAATTCTGTGGACGACTGATTATAGGTTAATACCTGAAACCATCCAGGAAAACCACCTACACGAGGAGATCGAAGATCAATACCTGTAACAAGCCAGGAAGACTTTCTTTCTCAGGTCAGAGGTTAATACCTGAAACCAGACAGGACAACTATCTACTTGACCATCATGAAGCAACCCTACGCCGGTTCCTTTACTTTCAGATGCAGTTTCACACGGACTCATCATCGGGCAACCCTATACAGGTTCCTTCTTTCAACTTACAAAGTTACAAGTCTACCAACAATCCCCATATGGCATCTATAAGCCCATCCTCCCACCAACAATCTCCAAATGTCATCTATAAGCCTATTCCCGACATCACAATACTGATACCACACTATGCGAGTGCAAATTTCTGGGCACTTTAGTGTTCAATCATCTCCCACCTTCGGATCACGAAAGGCACACAAGCCAATCTACATCCTCAGGTTTAAGAAGATTGAATAGGGGCAACTGTTGTACCCCAAAATTTGCCCTCCCATATTCCTCAAGATATGTCAAGAATCACCTCTAAATGGTTCAAAATGGCTCAAGGGTTTTACAGTCAAATCACTTCCTAAGGCAGTCAATTCAAAATTAGGGTTTTGGTTCTTTCAAGGAATTTGGGGCTCTCAATGATTCAATCAAGTCTCATAGGCCTCTATGCATTCTCAAGCACCTACATGCCAAGTTTCAAGACTCACAGTGCCAATTTGCACAGTCAAAAGCTCAATTTGGTCTACAGTCAACTGCAAGGGCAAAATGGTCATTTTGCAGTCAAAAGTCAGAATTCTTGGTCAACATCTTATTTTGAGTTCACAATCATCATTTGATCAAGTCTTGATCATGATCCCACTAGAATAGCTCAAAAAATCATCAAGAGGCAAAAGTTACTATTTTTGGACAGTAGAAAAGTCAATTGTACCTTGACCAAGGCATAACTCTTTCATGGTTCGTCAGAAAAATTACATCCAAAGCTCATTTTGAAGAGGATTCAATTTCCTACAATCCATCTTCACACTCCAAGATCAATAAATGCTCTCACAAAAAGTTACCAATTTTTACATTATAGGTCAATTTCAAAAGTCAACAAAAGTACACTTTGAGTCAAAGGCCATAACTTGAGATTGGTAAATCCAAATGACATGGGACTAAAGGAATTGGTTAAAGGACTTCAAGGGCTTTCCAAAATGTCCAAGAACATGGTCATATGATCAAAATTGAGCAAGTTGTGCATTGGAGAAGTTGGGAAATTTTCATGAATTTGCAAAAGTCAACTTTGCTCAAAACACATTCTTTTTGCTAATGGGCCTCAAATCTCTTCTTGAAACTTCACCCATGACTTATGCACGACCCACCAAGCTAAATGGGATTTATTTTCTTAAATTTATTGATTAAATGGATTTTTAATATATATTAATTCATTTAATTAATTTAAATTGTAAGAAAATAGAAGATTTGTTTTTTTAAATCAATTTGTGAAGCAAATATGATCAAGATATGCTGACCAATTCGTGCACAATCAAAAGATACAAAAAAAATCCAAATTTGGCAACTTTGTTCAATCAAAAAAATCAAGAATCTTTGATTTGTCAATCAAGGATTTAATCTTCAATGCACATGGGTTGGATCCAAAATTTTGACCTAATTTGTTTCCCTTATACATAAGCAAGCCAACACTAACCTGATACACGATTGAAAGCTGCAGAAACAACCCTGTCAATTTCAAGAAATTCCAAGAAAACTCAAAACCTGTTCTTGCATTCTAGGCCAATTCAAGGCGTTTTGTTCATCCAAGTACATTGCAGGAGGTCCCAGGATTGATTTGCAATCAAAATCAGGCATCAAAGCTCAAGGAATCGCTGCATACAGTCCCACGGTTTACACTTCTTATTCAGAATTATATCTCCTAATTCATGCGCATTTAACATGTGTTTGTGATTGTTTTGCATTGCTAGAGATCATACAAAGCTAATGGCATGATTGAATTGAACTGTAACGCCCTGAATCGAAAGATACCATGACTGAATTTCTAGGGTTATTGAGCTTTTAAATGGGGCTTTTCAATCCAAGAAAAATTGGGACTAATAGGATACATGGTTGAAATCGTGAGGCCAAGACGAACACAACCCATACCTCGCGAAATATTTATGCTTGCTATATTTCCATTCGCTATTTTTCCTTGCAGGAGGTAGCGGAGGTTAAAAACCCCCGCTATCTGATGTTATTTACACAGGACAAAGGTCGAAGACGATGATGTGTTGATATCTGGTTGGCCAATTTGAAAAAGCGCGCGTTTTAATTTTTATTTACTGCATTGTGATTGTTTTCATGTATATTAATTTCTTATCATTATAATATCAATTGAAGCATGATGGTGTAGTGGCAGGGACGCTGGCCTGGAAGCATTGGGACCTGGGTTCGAATCCCAGGTCCCCCAAAACATTTATTCAATTTTTCTTCACATATTCATATGCAGCATCCCACGCGTGGTCCACCATACACCTCCAATTCCCAAGCGCCAGATGTCTTCAAACTCAGATCCAGTGGCCAAAGTTGAAGGACCACCATACTCCCTGGTCAGCGCATGTGTAGCAAGTCCAAAAAAGTCAAACAAGCTAATGAATAATGGGCCTAGAAATTGCTGACTCTACCACAAAATTGGGCCCAACACCCCCCTTCAAGTTTATTTCTTTTCTTTTCTTTTTTATTTCTTTCATTTAATTATTTTTTATAATTATTATTTTCACTAACAAATTAATATTTATTTTCATAATAAAAATCAGAAAAACATAAAAAATATAATATTTTTACTTATTAAATTTAATTAGTTGTTTTGTAAATAAATAAGTAATTAATTAATTTAGTTTTAATTAGGTTAATTTTAACTTTTTGCAATAATTTAAAATTAATGTAGAATTAGGGTTTTAATAACTTTTGACCATCTTTTATTTTTTTCCTTAAAAAACATAAAAAAAAACCAAAAAATATTTCTTTTTATTAATTAATTAGTTTAGGTTTAATTTACTTAAATGCAAAATAATAAAAAATCTCTTTCTCAAAAAAGGGTCAAAACCCTAAGAACTCCCCGATTCAATTTTTCTCGCGCGTATGATTATTTTTGATCCATTTTATCATATAATTGTAATTGCTCTGAGGATGTAATAGATTTAAATTAGGACTTTTTTATCGCTTTTATTTATTTCCCGCAATTTACTTTTCAAGGGTTTGTTTTTGGCGATGTAAATACCCGACGCCTTGTAATAGCTTAGTTTTATTTTCCGCAACTATTAACTGCTAGATGTATGCTAACTAGGCTATGCATGACAAGACTTATCTTAAATTTAAATTAATCGTAGCTCACCATAACATGTACAAAGATAACATGACTGAAACCTGACACACTCGCACATGTCACTCCTAGGGTACGCCTCACTTGGTTGCCTCGACGTGGTCATTGAGTATAGGGTGTTTTAGAGGTCGCCCTCCTGTCTAAAGATCAAAGTTGCCTCGAAATGGTTGCCTCGATAAAAAAGTGATCTAAGACACTAGGGTTACCGCTAAGACGTCCTACCATTGCTTTAGTGACCACATGTCCCTAAAATCGAATTGACCCAGAAACTCCAACGACTGTGCTACCTACTCCTCAATAGTGGGATAGTGTTGTCTAAAGGACATTTACACAGCTTAATTTCTTTTGAGTAGGTAGTGGTTCTCAGGTACTTGCTCTTTCAAAACAAAACAACTTTTTCGCACTTACACTTTTTGAACAAAAGTTTTCAAACAACACTTCATACACTCTTGAGGATAGAAACAAGAGTTAAATCGAAGTTTTCAAACAAAACTCTTTTCAAAACCCACGAACACAAGAAAAGCAAAACTTTTTGAAAACACAGTGAGCAAGTACCTAAGAGCCTGTGGATAACCACGAATAGAAAGGGTGCTAACACCTTCCCTTTCTATAATCTACCTCCCGAACCCGAGAAAACATCTCGAAAAGGAATTTTGTTGTGCTTTTGTCCTTTACTTGTTGGATTAAATAAAAGACGGTGGCGACTCTTGTTTACCGCGACATTTTTCAAAAACAAACGCAAACGCGAACCAGCATTAAAAAAAAGTCAGTTCTATTTCCACCGATCATAGAACTGGCGACTCTGCTGGGGAGATTAATAAGTGAGGTGTACCTTAGGATTAGATCACTTGTGTTTTCAATCGTATGCTTTGTATGCTTTAAACTTTGTGGGCTTGTATCGGAGTTTTATAAATCCTAACCCGGATCTGGGGATACCCTTTAGAAGTAGCAACAAACTGTGGGGGAACTGTGCGGGGTATACCGACATGGTTGAAGCAATAGCTACGTTGATGTGGCACTTTGGTGAGTATCGGTAACTCTTGAGTCAACTTAAGGAGAGTACGGGGCCACCGCGTGGTGTCGCGAAGCATCAACTGACCTTAGAACCTTACTTGACCATCCTGGCCTTTTTTAGGGGTAGTGAGATGACCGACTTTGGTGCAGTCCGAAGTTGGTAGATACTCGATACTACACTCATTGAGGGTTGTTTTCTTGGAATATTTTGGTCGCCAGTTAAGTGGCTAAATCAAAACAATGAACATAGAAAACAATCCAATAATATTGAGCTCCTTAGAACCCGGTTACTATTTATAGGACAGGTTTTGAGCCAACTAACTTTAAAAGGGTACTTATCTACGAACCCCATGCAAGCCTAAACCTAAGGACTTGTTTGCTTTGTGTGAATATGACTGTCTGTATATACACTTTCTTACTTTTGCATCCATGTACATAACATCATAAAGCATCATATGCATCTGCTAACCATTTCAAGGGTTCGGATCTTCATCTTTGTTCTTGTTTTGTAGGACATGAGGTCTCTCCGCAGGAAAACAATTCAGGTCAACCTTGTAAGGATCCCTCCTCAACTCAAGGAGCTTACATCCAGGATTTCCGAGAACTCTCTCTTCAGTGAAAGACATGGTAGACTCCTCAGCTTGGTCAACACCAACATTGAAGAAGATATGATAAAAGTTCTCTTCCATTTCTTTGACCCCCTACACCATTGTTTTACATTCCCTGATTATCAATTGGTGCCTACTTTGGAGGAATTTTCTCAACTTCTGAGAATTCCTATTCTTAGTCAACTACCCTACAACGGTACGGAAAAGGAACCAAAACTTGAAGATGTTGCTCAAGCATTACGTCTGCAACCATCTGACATCAAGGGGCATTGGGAAATCATAAGTGGTATCAAGGGATTCTTGGCAAAGTTTTTGTTTGAGAAGGCACAAGAATGTTGGAATTCTCTTGATCTACAAGCCTTTGAGGAGATTGTGGCACTCCTTGTCTATGGGTTGGTGTTGTTCCCAAATCCTGATCAACTTATAGATGTGAATGCTGTCAAGATTTTCATGTCCAGGAATCCCTACATTGCTTGGGGACATCCTCCACTCATTTTACACACGAACAATGAGAAAAAGAGGTGTTCTCATGTGTTGTACTCCTCTCTTGGCAAGGTGGTTTATTTCTCACCTTCCACAATCAGTTTTGAAGAATGAGCAGGGTTTAAGGTGGTCACAACGATTGATGACCCTCACACATTCTGATGTACATTGGTGTTCTCGGTCCAGAGAAAATGTCACTATCATTGATCATTACGGAGAATTTCCTAATGTTCCTTTACTTGGAATTATAGGAGGCATTACCTACAACCCCTGTCTGGCTTTGAGACAATTTGAATATGCTCAAAGGGATGGCCCTCATGACATGCTGATTCCTGACATAGTTTTTGACTTCGACAACGATGCGCAAGGACTTCGACAAAGGTTCATCAGAGCTTGGAGGATGCCTAACAAGGTAGATAGTAAGACACTGGGGCACAAGAATTCCACCCCCCCCCCCCCCCTTGAGCCTTACCTCAAGTGGGTACGAACCCGCTCCTAGAATCTTATGATGCCATATCCTCACATTCTCCCCGTGATCAAAGAGCCTGTTATGGAAGGAGGGGTTCCATACACCATTCTACATCCTGACATGCCAACATCATGGGAAGAAATGCAAAAGAGCTGGATCTAACTCAAGGAAGAACGGAATGCTTTTGAAGCCAGCTTACATGCCAGTGAGAAGAAGGTCTTGGAGCTCACCCTCCGACTTCACGAGGAAGAGACCCTTAACACTTAGATCACTCAGAAAAGGATGCGCAATGTCTTTTTACATTAAGTATTTTGTAATATTTCGCCCATGAGGCACTGATGTACTAAACAAATTACTTCTCAATATGACGTGTGTTCCGTTTTTGTCTGCAACGAATTTGAATTTTCGAACCCTTTAATGCATTACATAAATAGCATATCATTCATCATATGCATAACAGGTACCCTTTTTACAGGTCACTTATCTTCTTCGCTGTTTATTTCAGCAATCATCATGTCTACTGAACCTTCCACTGAGCAAGCTATCAAGGCCCTCCAGGCCCAGAATGCCCAGTTCCAAGAGTTGGTTATGAGCCTAGCCAAGGATCAACGGGATTTGAAGACCCTGATTCTGAAGGAGAGGAAGAAGAAGAAGAGGACCATCTTGTTCAACACTGGACGCAGGTTTGGAAATGGACTGCAGAATAAAGCTGAGCTAACCACCTCATCTTGAGGGAAGGATATCCCACAAGAGAGAAGGGTTCCTAGCCCCGTGGTCTCCGACAACGAGACGGATTATGATGAAGAACAGTACCCTCCTGCTGAGGATAGGTACAAACAGTTGGAGGACCGCTTGAGCGCTATGGAGATACAGAATGTGCCTGGGATGGACTTCGGAGACCTAGGTTTATCCTATGGGGTGGTGATTCCCCATAAGTTTAAGGCACCTGCCTTTTCCAAATATGACGGAGCTTCCTGTCCAAAGCTGCACCTCCGGTCGTATGTAAGGAAGATCCAGCCTTACACAACTGACAAGAATTTGTGGATCCATTTCCTCCAGGACAGTCTTTCAGGGACTCAGCTGGAATGGTTCTATCAGTTGGATGGAGCCAGTATCCGTAACTGGGAGGATTTGGCTACTGCGTTCTATAAGCAGTATCAATATAATTCCGACCTCGCTCCTACGCGTACCCAACTCCAGGGTATGTCAATAGGGACGGGTGAAGGATTTAAAGAGTATGCTCAAAAGTGGAGAGACCTTGCCGGAAGGGTGCAACCACCTTTAACTGATTGTGAACTTGTTGATATGTTTCTGGGGACCCTGTCTGGTCCGTTCTTTAACCATTTGATTGGAAACTCTTCAGCTGGGTTTACAGACCTTATCTTGACCGGTGAAAGGATTGAAGCTGGTATCAAGGCCGGGAAGATACAAAAGGGTGCCTCCTCGAGCACTGAGAAGAAGTCGTTCAAGAAAGAATCTAGTGTTGTCTATGGTTCAAGGAGACAGAATAGATCTGAACACCGCCCAGTTGTCAACGCGGTGGTTATTTCAAAACCTGTTGGTGCTCCTCAGCATCACAACCAACAGAGGGGCGAGAGACCTCGAAGGCAATTCACTCGCCTCAGCATGACCTTGTCCCAGATATTGCCGCAGTTATTAACGACTAATCTGGTGACTCTAAAAGAAGCTCTGAAGATTTCAAACACAACATCCCCAAAGTACAATCCTAACGCCCGCTGCGCTTATCACTCTGACAGCCCGGGGCATAATACAGATGATTGTTGGGCTTTGAAGAATAAGGTTCATGACCTAATCGATGCAAAGGAAATTGAGTTCGAGGCGCCTGAAAGGCCTAATGTTGTGACTGCTCCCATGCCCAAACATGGAGTAAATGTTGTAGAGGAAGACTTGTTTGTAGCCTCTGTGGATGATATTTTTACCCCGCTGATGACCGTCAAAAGGAACCTGTTTCTAGCCGATTTATTTCCGAGATGTAGTAAAGGTTGCCATCTATGTTCTGTTTCACCTACTGGTTGTCCATCTTTAAAGTCAGGCATCCAAGACCTGATGGATAATAAAGAAATCCTGTTTGAGAAGGTTGTTGTTCCTGCCACCCATACTGAAGAAGTTTCCATTGTTACCATTTTCAACAATTCTCCCAAGGCTCCCTCGAGGAAGCTTGTCAAAATTACGCCTGTTCAGAAGATTTCACCCATAATCATCACTGTTCCGGGGCCTATTCCCTACACCTATGACAAAGCTGTCCCTTGACACTATGGGGCAGATGTTTATGTCCTTGGGGTTAAGCAAGAGTTTGATACTAATACCGGCATCAGCAACATCACCGGGCCTGCTAAAGTCACCTGCAGTGGCAGACTTTTCTCACCCGATATTGTGCCACCAACTATCCAGAGACCTATTGTCATCACACCTGCAAGTGTGCCTAATTCCATCCCTGGCCAAGTTCTTAGTTTTACCCCTGTCGCCGAGTCATCTGACGCTCGGGGTAAAGGGATCGCCACTGATATGCCTGCCCAGACGGAGGCACCAAAGACCATCAATGTTGAAGCTTCCAAACAGGAGATGGAAGAGATTCTGAAGATCATCAAGAAGAGTGATTATAATGTAGTTGAACAGCTGGGGTAAACCCCCTCCAAGATTTCTATGTTATCACTGTTGTTGTGTTCAGAGGCCCATGCCAAGGCTCTGATTACCTTCCTGAAGACGGCCCACGTGCCACAAGAGACATCAGCTGATCAGTTTACCGATTGTGTGGCCAATTTAACTACTGATAATGGATTGGGTTTCTCCAACGCTGATCTGACTGCTAAAGGGAAGAACCATAATGATGCCCTGCATGTCTCCATTGAATGCAGGGGCACTACTCTTGCACATGTGTTGGTTGACACTGGTTCCTCATTGAACGTCTTGCCCAAGAAAGCTCTAGACAGGTTGGATTGCGAAGGGTTGGAGCTAAAGCCAAGTAACATTATTGTCCGGGCCTTTGATGGGTCGAAAAGGATGGTGCATGGTGAGGTTGACATTCCAATCAGAGTTGGTTCTCAGGTATTTGATTCTACATTCTACGTGATGGACATCCGACCGTCCTATTCTTGTTTGCTGGGTCGTCCATGGATCCATAAAGCTGGAGCTGTGACCTCCACACTCCATCAGAAGATGAAGTACTCAGTCAGAGGAAAGATTGTGACAGTGCAGGGGGAGGAAGAATACATGGTCAGCCACCTCAACTCGTTCCGGTACATAGAAATGGATAGGGAGTTCATTGAGACCCCCTTTCAACACTTTGAAGAGGTTCCTCAAACATTGGCATCAGCTGAGACTGTGGTTGAAGATTCTCCGTTGAAGATGGCTTCCTTAAAGGATGCCCGGGCTGTTATTGAGAAGGGTGAGTATGCAAACTGGGGCCGACTTCCTGATTTCACTCAGAAGACTAACAAGTTTGGTTTGGGTTTCACTGCAGAGGCTCAGAGGGCTGTTCGTAGTACAAGGATTGGAAGACCTCTTGTGTTCATCAGCAACTCGGGAGTAAATGCCATCGAAGAGGACGTGGAGGAATCTGAATTCGACAGCTGGATCTACCCTACGACTAACGGTGGACCAAACAACTGGACGACAAAGGACTTCGTCCCTATTACTTTTGTCACTCAGTAATGAACTCTTTTGTTTTAAATTTGTAACAGACTACATTGTGAAACTTTACGGCCCGGTGTCTTACCCGGGGCACCGTGGCTTCATTTGTGAGGGCTTTTGTGTGTCATTTTCATATATCATTAATAAAAGCATTGGATGTTTTTTGCATTTCAAATCTTGCGCTCCTTGTCTTTCTTTATTATATATTGCGAAACAGCTATTTACACACACTCACATATACAGGTCCCAATACACTCTGGATCTCACTGGTAATGACTCTGCTACTGCCAGTTATGACTTCGAAAATCCGATCAACTTAGCCGAAGACGAAGGTGAAGATGATTGCGAAGTGCCCGGTGAGCTTGCAAGACTGCTACTTCAAGAAGAGAAGGCCATTCAGCCACATGAAGAGCTAGTGGAAACGGTAAATCTGGGTACTGAGACAGACAGGAAGGAAGTCAAGATCGGTGCAAATCTGGAGCTTAGTGTGAAACAACGGTTGATTCAGATGTTGCATGACTACATGGAAATCTTTGCCTGGTCTTACGAAGATATGCCTGGGTTGGATACCGACATTGTGGTTCATCACCTGCCTACCAAGGAAGAGCCCTCTGGTAAAACAGAAGGTTCGCCGTATGCGCCCAGAGATGTCCGAGAAAATCAAGGCCGAGGTTATGAAACAATTTGACGCTGGTTTTCTAGCAGTAACTTCTTACCCTCAGTGGGTCGCCAATGTGGTTCCAGTGCCGAAGAAAGATGGTAAGGTCAGAATGTGTGTTGATTACAGGGATTTGAACAGGGCGAGCCCTAAGGATGACTTCCCTCCACCTCACATCGACGTTCTGGTTGACAACACTGCTCAACATAAGGTATTCTCCTTCATGGACGGTTTCTCCAGTTATAATCAGATAAAGATGGCTCCCGAAGACATGGAGAAGACCACTTTTGTTACTCAGTGGGGTACCTTTTGCTACAAGGTCATGCCTTTTGGGTTGAAAAATGCTAGGGCAACATATCAGTGTGCCATGGTTGCTCTGTTTCATGATATGATCCATCATGAGATCGAAGTATACATCGACGATATGATTGCGAGGTCCCAAACTGAGGAGGAACACCTTGACCATCTACGTAAGTTGTTTGACCTATTGAAGCTGTACAAGTTGAGATTGAACCCAAACAAGTGCACCTTCGGGGTGAGATCTGGAAAACTACTAGGTTTCATCGTAAGCGACAAAGGTATTCAAGTGGACCCTGCCAAAGTGAAAGCCATACAAGAGATGCCATCTCCCAAGACAGAGAAAGAAGTCATAGGCTTTCTAGGACAGTTGAACTACATTGCTCGATTCATCTCGCATCTAACTGCTACTTGTGAACTAATCTTCAAGCTACTGAAGAAAGATCAAGTAGTATGTTGGAATGATGAATGTCAGGCCGCTTTCGAAAGAATCAAAGAGTATCTCCAAGAGCCACCCATTCTTATGCCACCGGTTGAAGGGAGACCTCTAATCTTATACTTGACAGTACTGGACAATTCAATGGGATGTGTGTTGGGTCAGCATGACGAGTCTGGCCGAAAAGAGCACGCTATTTATTACCTTAGCAAAAAAGTTTACCGACTGTGAGACCCGATACTCACTGCTCGAGAAAACTTGCTGCGCTTTGGTATGGGCTGCTCGTCGGCTAAGACAGTATATGTTGACTCACACTACTCTGTTGAATTCAAAGATGGATCCAATCAAGTACATCTTCGAAAAGCCTGCCTTATCCGGAAGAATAGCAAGATGGCAGATGATCTTGACTGAGTATGACATCCAGTACACGACTCAAAAAGCAATCAAGGGAAGTGTGTTGGCAGATCATTTGGCACATCAGGCAGTGGAGGATTACCAGTCTATGAACTTTGAATTTCCAGATGAGAATATCATGGTAGTGTTGTACCCCAAAATTTGCCCTCCCATATTCTCAAAGAAATTGCCAAGTCAAGTCACAAAAATTCCCCAAGGGTTGCACAGTCAAAGGTCCCCTATACAGTCAAAACTAGGGTTTGTGTTCTGATCAAGAAAAGGAAGTTTTCAAGGGCCCAATCAAGTCTCACATGCTCACAAATATGGTCAAGTATCCTCATATCAAGTTTCAAGGCATTCAGCTCAAAATTGCACAGTCAAAACCCTAAATTGCACTACAGTCAACTGTAGGGGCAAAATGGTCATTTGACAGTCAAAAGCTCAAATTTTTGGTCAACATATCAATTTGAAGCCACAAACATCATTTGATCAATGCTTGATCATGATTCTCAAAATTTGGCTCAGAAATCATCAAAGATGCAAAAGTTACTATATTTGGACAGCTGAAAAAGTCAACTGAAATTGACCAGGGCATAACTTTCACATGGGTTATCAGAAAAATTCCATCCAAAGCTCATTTTGAAGAGAAAGACATTTCCTACAACTCATCTTCATACTTCAAGTCCAAGAAATGCTCTCACAAAAAGTTATCAATTTCAACATTATAGGTCATTTTCAAAAGTCAACAAAAAGGGACTTTAAGTCAAAGGCCATAACTTGAGGTTGGTAAATCAAAATGACATGGGACCAAAGGCATTGGTTAAAGGACTCAAATACCTTTCCAAAACGTCCAAGAACATGAGAAAATCTTAAAAATTGAGCAAGTTATGCCTTGTGGAAGTTGGGAAATTTTTGATATTTTGAAAAGCCAACTTTGATCCAAATGACCTAAAATTGCAAATGGGCCCATTTTTCTTCCACAATTCATCATTCCAAGCGTATGCACGACCACTTGGCCCAAAGGGAAGTATTTTCTCATTTTTTATTTATTTATTTGAATTTTTATTCATATTAATTCATTTAAATTACTTAAATATATGAAAAATATCTAACTTGACCTAATAAATCTTTTCATGCATATTTTGCCTTCAATATTTCGTGCATAGGTCAATAGGGAAAGATTTGGTCTGATTTGAGCTAATTGATACAAAGAACACATGAAAAAGATTCAAAAAGATCTTAAGAAAATCAAATATGCAAAACAATGAATGCCTTGGATTTGTGCTAGTTTTGTTAACCTAATGCCTTCCATACAAATACTGGATCATAAACCTAATGCTAAGGGACGAAAAGCTGCGCTCTAGAACACATTGTAAACTTGGAATTTTCATTAAAAAACTCAAAACTGAAAACAGCTTTCCAGGTTGATTCAAGGCGCAAAGCCTATTCCAAAAGCTTCCTTGGCAATCCCTGAACGCATTACAATCAAAAGCATCAAAGATAGTCCCTTGAAACGCTGTACAGAAGTCGCTCTTTTGCCATTTTTTTTATTATCGTGCTTTGCATTTTAGACACTTTCATAACATTTGATTCATGGATTTATATCTCTTATGATGTGCTGATGCTAACCAATGCCTTTAATTGCATTTTTATGACATACACGCGATTTCACCATGTTAGCTTTCTAGGGTTTGCAGGTTGTTGAATTAGGGGTTTCCACCCAAAGCAAAATTGGACCACCACAGTTCCATCATTGTACTCAGCGCATGGAGACGAAGAAGAATTCACCCTCGCGCCTAATTTATGTTTAGAGATGAGCTAATCGCTATTTTTTGTAAACCGGCCTAAGAACACGCCATAGAAACCGTTGCCATATGTTTTTGTTTTCAGGAACGCATGGAGAAGATGGAGTCGTGGCATCAAGTGATTGGCTTGTTTAAAAATTTGCGTGCGTTTCCATGCGTTGATCCATTTTCTTTTATAATATTTGTTTGTCTAATATATGTAAAACGCGTTAATTGGCACAGACGGCAGGCATAAGGATTGGCATAGCTCAAGACCTGGGTTCGAATCCCAGGTCTACATTATTTCTATATCATTTTGCAAAGCGTCTTCCTATGAAATTTCAAAGGTGGAGCGCATGATATACCACCATCATCCAGACGTCCACGTGCCTATGAGAATTAATCAGAGTGCCACGATCAAAGGTGTACCATAAACGCAAGTCATCGCGTTAGCACACAAACTGAAAAGTCAAACGGATCAAAAAGCTTGCTGGGCCAGAATTTCACATTTAACCTCCACTTTGGGCCCTGAACCCCCCCTGGTTTGCAATTTCATTACATTTTATTTTTTTTCAATCTATTGTTTTATTTTTGCTTTATTGTTTTAATCAAATTAATTAATTTTCTTTTTTTTTACAAAATATAAAAACATCATAAAAAACAGAAAAGGCAAAAAAAAAATAATATAATAAATACTTTATTTTAATTATTTTTCTAAATAAATGCTTGTACATAAATTTAGTATTAAATAGGTTTTAATTTTAATTCTTTTTAATAACTAAAAATCCAAAAAATGTAGAACTAGGTTTAATTGATAATTTCTATTCCTTTTAATTTTTCTTTTTTTTTCATAATAATAATATTACTTATTTTATTTTCATAATTAAATTGTACATAAATTAACTTAGGTTTAATTTAGGTTATATATTAATATTTTCATAATAAATTTAAAAGCCATTAGAATTAGGGTTTGACGTTTTATTTTAATTTTAATTAATTCTCTTTTTCTATTAAATCTAAAAAACACTAAAAATACCAAAAACATCTTGCTTTTAACATTAATTTTAATTCCTCGTTAACTTTAATTTTTTGCAAAAAGGTCCAACGCCCTCGTTCGTAATTTATTTAATTCGCGCATTTATTTTATTTCGTTTAAATAATTATGTATCTCTCCCAAAGCGTTGTAACATTAACTTCTCGCACTTTACTTTTATTTGCTTTATCTATTTTCTGTCAAATCGGGTCCGGTTTAATTTTGGCGATGTGGACCCGCGCCGTTGTAATAGCTTTAGATTTAATTTCCGCATCTTTTAAACTGTTAACAAAAAGCATGCAAGAATGAATGGACATAATAAAATCAAGCGTAGATCACTTTGACATGACAAGACAAATACCAATGAAAATGACACACAAATCACACACCACCCCTAGGGTACGCCTCACTATTGCCTTGCCTCGAAAGGTGATCGTTGAGTAGAGGATGTCTTAGTAAGTCCTCATGATCCGGGAACCTGGCATGAGGGTAGCTTCTAAGGTGTCTTCCTATTGCTCTGGTGATCACCATGTCCCTAAAACTCGAATTGACCCGAACACCTCCAACGGTGGTGCTACCTACCTCTCAATGGTGGGATGGCACTACTTTAAAGGACATTTACACAGACGAATTCCTCAGGGTAGGTAGATTCTCGTAGATACTTGCTCTCTTCAAAAACAAATCAAAATCTTTTCACACCGACACTTTTCAAAAGCTTTCAAAACAATTTTTCAAACACTCTGACGCACGAGTCGAACTGAAACTTTCAAAGAAACTTTTTAAAACCCACAGTTGAAAAGCAAACAAACCTTTTTGAAAACACAATGAGCAAGTACCTAAGAGCCCATGGATAACCATGGATAGAAAGGGTGCTAACACCTTCCCTTTCTATAATCTACCTCCCGAACCGAGAGCAATCTCTATAAGGAATTTTTCTGTGCTTTTGTCCTTTCCATTTGGAGAAAATAAAAGACGGTGGCGACTCTTGCTTCCGTGACATTTCGCGAACCAGCGTTAAACAGTCAGTTCCAAATCCACCGATCACAGAACTGGCGACTCTGCTGGGGATATCTTATAAAGTGAGGTGTACCTTAGGATTAAGATCATTGTGTTTTCAATTGTCTTCTTTGCTTGCTTTACTATTGTGGGTTGTATCGGAGTTACATAGATCCTAACCCGGATCTGGGGATACCCTGTTTAGGTAGCATAAGCTGTGAGGGACCTGTCCGGCGTATACCGACATGGGTGAAGCAGTGGCTACGTTGGTGTGGCGCCTTGGTCTGTACCGATATCCCTCGTGTCGAAACGGGGAGAATATGGGTCTTCTAAGGAGTCATTAAGCACCAACAACCTTAGAACCTTAATTGACACAACTTGGCCTTTAGAATTATAGCAGTATGCTACGCCCATTGAGGCTAAACTCTCGTGATGGTTCTGGCCGCAAGAAAAGATTGCGATGCTGGAGTTATGACCGATTGAGGGTAGTCAATGATATTGGGATCCTCTAAGAACCCGGTTACTTTTAATTAGGACAGGTATGAACCAACGAACTGAAAGAGGGTAGTACCTAGACCCCATGCAGGCCTAAACTCTAAGGGCTCTCTGTGTGACTTGTGTGCCTTCAAACTTGGATTACTTGCATGCTTGTTATCTGACATCTGAACTTCTTGCAGGTTTTGTTTATAGTCCTTAGCTAGGACTCATAATAAAGTTTACTGAATTTCCTGCAGGTTTTGGTCATAGTCCTTAACTAGGACTCATAACAGGGCTTACTAAGTTTCTTGCAGGACTCATAACAAAGTTTACCGAGTTTCTTGCAGAGTTTGTTTTAGTCCTTAATTGGGACTCATGACAAGTACACTGAATTTCTTGCAGGGTTTGTTTATAGTCCTTAATTGGGACTCATGACAGGGTTTACCTACATCATCCCATGCATACCATAACATCATACCATTGCATGCATCCTAACCTATTTCAAGGACCTCAAGGGCTTGTGATGCAGGTCATGGTGAAGCAGCTATCCCAACAAGGGGCAAAGAGGATTTATTTTCCTCTAGACAAAGTTGTCATGGGCTATGACCCACTGGATATGGTGAGCCTTTGACCCTTGAAGAAGGGCTCTCTACAACAGGAAGTTCCTTCAATCAAGTTGCCAGTTTCCAATTCTAACAAGTTTCTCTGTTCACCCTGCGAGGTCCTTGAAATCATTGCATGCATGTCATACATCTCATTGCATTGCAGGTGACCCTTTTGACAGGTCACTTACCATCTCCGCTGTTTATTTCAGCAATGGCTTGCCATCCAGATAACCAGGACCTTCTTGCTCAAGAGACTCGGTTCGGGGAAATCCTTCTGAATCTATCCAAGGGGTAGGAGGAGCTAAGGACACTTCTCGTGGAGACTATGGTCAGGAACAGTGCTGAGGATGAACGGCTGAAACACCTGCAAATTGAGATGGATGCAATGAAAGCCCAGATGCTGGGGCAGGTGACTGCTATTCAAGGGTTAGCTCAAAGACAAGATGAGCTCGGGGTTCTTATCAACCAACTGCTTCAGAATAACCAACTGGGGCAAACATCTAAGGGTAAAAAGCCATTCATCATCCAATCATCCTCGAGACAAGAGGATAAGGGGAAAGCTCCTCAAATGACTCCAGTGCCACAAATTCAGCATCAACCTCGCCAATTTCAGCCAGACAAGCCCAGGAGGCAATTCACCCAGCTCAACATGTCGCTATTTCAAGCTTTGCAACGCCTATTGAGGTTGAATCTGATCACATTAAGGGCTCATCCCCGGAACCCCAACACAGCATCTCCTGCCTATGATCCCAATAAGAGGTGTGCCTACCACTCTGCTAGCCCAGGACATGATACCAATGAATGCTGGGATCTGAGGAACAAAATCCAGGACCTGATCGATGAAGGGGCATTGAAGTTCACACAAGATGGACAGGCTGAATTCTTCTACCATTCCTCCAAGGCTCACCAGTTGAAGTGATAAGCTCCGAGACTAGGAAACTTTTGTTCATTCGAATGTTCAAGTTGTGTTTTCTTTTGACCGCTCAAACATTTATTCATGTTAAAACATTGTTATCCCATTAATGCATCGCTTATGTCTATTTTGAATCAATATATTCGCATTCACTATATGCAAACTGTTTTCATATTTTTTCTGATGTCAACTCTCGTTAATTCTAAGCCTCTTGAGGGAGGATGACGAAAACGATACCGCAATCTTTACAGTATGCTTTTGAACAAACCCCGCTGATGAGGTACAGGCATTGTTTCAATCCCTAAACACTGGAGTTATAAGGATGATAATCCCTCGTCAACCCATCAGAGCCAAAGAAGTAGGAGTTTTTATTTTCGAAAATCAAAACCCTTAATCATAACCTAGGGCAGGGTAGTTCTCTCAGTTGATACAAGTGCACAATGAATGTCACTAAATGAGTTTTTCAAAAACAAAAGACAGTGATGGTTCCGAACAATCAAAAGGACAGGCAGTCATTACCAAAAAAAAAAAATCATAAACGAAAAGCCCAAGAAGTCAAAACCTATAAAAAGGGACTTATGAAACTGGGGCATCCCGCTGACTGTAATTCCAAAAAGAAACAGTTCAGGCAAAAAATAAGGGATAACAAAAACCAGACAAGAAAGAGGTCTTACAAACCCTCAACAAAAAGGAATGACTTCCTATTCAAAATAAGCTATCAACATCCGAATCATCACCAGAAAATCAAAGCAAAGACTTAAACAAGGTCTAACGCACGATCAGCTGAGTTTAGGTTTGAAGAACATCACGAAGAGCGGGTGGGTACAAATAAAATTTGAGCCTTTATCCTTTGTTTCTTAAACCGTGAACCAAGCCACGTTATAACCCTTAAAAGTCCTAGCTGAAGCATGGGTTAGTTTGAAAGCATACTGTTACGAAAGGTATCCTGACTCCTTAAGGCCTACGGTAAATACGGAATTGACATCATGTTTTACAAACATTCACTTGTTTTATGAAAAAGAATGCATTTTCAAAATCTTCAAGACAGACATAAGCTTTGCATTTTAACATAACTTTGTTTGCATATGACTTTTTGTTTGAACAGCATAGAAATTCGCACGACGAATGCCTAATGAACAAGAGTACTTCCAATCAAGGGGCATGGCCTGGCTATTGTCCATCATCTGGGGCAGTTAAGTCAAGATTCGGAGAATCTCTCAAAAGGCCAACCAGCCTGGGGCAAATCTCCACCTGAATCACTTGGGGCATTCCAACAACGAATCTTGCCTGATCAAACACCTTCTGGTGGCACGACAACACAACAACAGGGGCAACTCCCTACATTCTGAGGGCGTGGATATAGTCGAAAAGATACTACGCAAAATCAAAGACCCGCTAGGTTGACATACCCAGGCAAAAATAAGGGCTTCCCGGCGAACCAAAAGGGTTCGGGCAAAATGAGGGATGAAAAAAAAAATCTGTATACCCGGCAAGTCGAAAACCTGAAAAGGCGGCTTGGGCAAAAATGGGTATCCCGGTGGACTGAAAACCCGAAAGGGCGGTCCAGGCAAAAGTTAGGGATCAAAGCGTACGACTATGTCCTGTCATCTTGTCACCTGCCTACCAGAAGAAGGTTCGACCCTCAACAACTATCAGCACCTCACAGGTCTCCCTCTCCAATATCAGAAACAGGGGCAATAAGAGAGTTGTCTAAGCAATCTAATTGTTCCGTCCTCCAAGGTATCAAGGTGATTTCAGTTGAGGAACATAACCAGGTATCTCAATTCCCCAGAGAGTAAGTCAGCAGTCAATGCATTCTTCTCCAAAGCAGAGTTATCAAATGGAAATTGAGTATCCCCCCATAGATCTCAATACTTCCCCAGTAGCATGTATACATATTCTTAACAAGCATCCCGGGCAGTCTTGATCTAAAGACTGTTCCCCGGCGGTATATCAACATCCAAAGGAATCACTTCCCTACAGTTCAAAATCTCCCCAGGAGAGTCCAACCCAGTTTCCCCAAGAAAGTTGGAATTCATCTCCCCAAGCAGTAAGCTTATCCCCAGCAGATTCTGGAAGCTTATCCCCTCGCGGAGCACGAACGCGTCACCCGGCTTTATTCAAAGAGTTATTTCCTTAACAGGATATAACTGGGTTATCCTCAGCCAAAAGCCACGGAAAGATCGTCGTCGACACCGTCTTCTTATCCCCAGCGAAATCTATCAACACTTCCAACAACAAGGGTATCCCCAACAAATTATCATCAACACTCAGCAAGGCATCCCTCTTCCCACAGAGTATTGCTTCCCAGCATGGTCGCTAGAGTATCTTTTCTCCTCGCAGAATCTTCCATTTGCCCAGTTTATTCCGCAACGGAGTCATCTTCTCCTACCGGTATACTTGCAACTATCATCCCCAGCGGAAGCAAAAATCTATTCTTCAACATCAGCCCAGGAGTGACTTCCCGGCACCCGTCAAGGATTTATTTTCTTAGACAAAAATACATTCATAAACATCACATCCTCATACATCATAGCATGCATATGCATCATACTACACGAATCTCACTAATTTTTGAAAACATACAGTTCATGCATCATGACTTTGCATACAAGTATGTTTTGCCTTTTCAGGAAAAAGATCAATACAAAAATGATTACTATCAACTAACGCAATTCTTTCTAGATATAGTTTCAGATATGATCCAGAGATGGTGACGTTCTGATGCTGCTTCCAGATTTCCTTCTAGATATAGTTTCAGATATGACCCAGAGATGGTGACGTTCTGATGCTGCTTCCAGATTTCCTTTTCAGATGTTTCCCTCTCCGACGATGAGTGTGAGGTGATAGTCTCTTATGGTTCCCTCTCCGACGGTGTGTGAGGTGGTAAGTCCTTTTCAGATGTTTCCCTCTCCGACGATGAGTGTGAGGTGATAGTCTCTTATGGTTCCCTCTCCGACGGTGTGTGAGGTGGTAAGTCCTTTTCAGATGTTTCCCTCTCCGACGATGAGTGTGAGGTGATAGTCTCTTATGGTTCCCTCTCCGACGGTGTGTGAGGTGGTAAGTCCTTTTCAGATGTTTCCCTCTCCGACGATGAGTGTGAGGTGATAGTCTCTTATGGTTCCCTCTCCGACAGTGTGTGAGGTGGTAAGTCCTTTTCAGATGTTTCCCTCTCCGACGATGAGTGTGAGGTGATAGTCTCTTATGGTTCCCTCTCCGACGGTGTGTGAGGCGGTAAGTCCTTTTCAGATGTTTCCCTCTCCGACGATGAGTGTGAGGTGATAGTCTCTTATGGTTCCCTCTCCGACGGTGTGTGAGGCGGTAAGTCCTTTTCAGATGTTTCCCTCTCCGACGATGAGTGTGAGGTGATAGTCTCCTATGGTCCCCTCTCCGGCAAGTGTGTGAGGTGGTAATTCCTTTTTCAGATGTTTCCCTCTCCGACGATGAGTGTGAGGTGATAGTCTCTTATGGTTCCCTCTCCGACGGTGTGTGAGGTGGTAAGTCCTTTTCAGATGTTTCCCTCTCCGACGATGAGTGTGAGGTGATAGTCTCTTATGGTTCCCTCTCCGACGGTGTGTGAGGCGGTAAGTCCTTTTCAGATGTTTCCCTCTCCGACGATGAGTGTGAGGTGATAGTCTCCTATGGTCCCCTCTCCGACAAGTGCGTGAGGTGGTAATTCCTTTTTCAGATGTTTCCCTCTCTGACGATGAGTGTGAGGTGATAGTCTCCTATGGTCCCCTCTCCGACAAGTGCGTGAGGTGGTAATTCCTTTTTTAGATGTTTCCCTCTCCGACGATGAGTGTGAGGTGATAGTCTCCTATGGTCCCCTCTCCGACAAGTGTGTGAGGTGGTAATTCCTTTTTCAGATGTTTCCCTCTCCGACGATGAGTGTGAGGTGATAGTCTCTTATGGTTCCCTCTCCGACGGTGTGTGAGGTGGTAAGTCCTTTTCAAATGTTTCCCTCTCCAACGTTGAGTGAGGTGATCATTCCTTTCAGATTATAATTGCCTATGGTTCTCTTCCCAATACTGCGAAGATAATAATTCCCATCAAGATTTTCTCAACGAGCGTTGTTGAAGTTAAAGTCACCCAAGATTTTTCTCAACGAGCGTTGTTGAAGTTAAAGTCACCCAAGATTTTTCTCGACGAGCGTTGTTGAAGTTAAAATCACCCAAGGTTATCTGGTTCATTCATCATCATGTGAAGACTCCAGACTCAGCTCCTATAACCAGTCAGGACATATCTATACCAAGCATCTGAAAACAGCTCCTGCAACATGTCAGGTACTCATTTTTCTTTTGCAGGTATGCAGGTTCTCGCTAAGGAATCTCTTACGCGATCAACATCCAGATGGCATCTATAAGCCCATCATCCTATACAGCAACCTCTAAATGGCGTCTATAAGCCCATTCCCATCATCACACTGCTACTATGTGAGCGCAAATTTCTGGGCACTCTAGTGTCCAATCATCTTCTACCCTCGGATTACGAAAGGCACGTCAGCCAATCTACATCCTCAGGTCTAAGAAGATTGAACAGGGGCAGCTGTTGTACCCCAAAATTTGCCCTCCCATATTCTCAAAGAATTTGCCAAGTCAAGTCACAAAAATTCCCCAAGGGTTGCACAGTCAAAGGTCCCCTATACAGTCAAAACTAGGGTTTGTGTTCTGATCAAGAAAAGGAAGTTTTCAAGGGCCCAATCAAGTCTCACATGCTCACAAATATGGTCAAGTATCCTCATATCAAGTTTCAAGGCATTCAGCTCAAAATTGCACAGTCAAAACCCTAAATTGCACTACAGTCAACTGTAGGGGCAAAATGGTCATTTGACAGTCAAAAGCTCAAATTTTTGGTCAACATATCATTTTGAAGCCACAAACATCATTTGATCAATGCTTGATCATGATTCTCAAAATTTGGCTCAGAAATCATCAAAGATGCAAAAGTTACTATATTTGGACAGCTGAAAAAGTCAACTAAAATTGACCAGGGCATAACTTTCACATGGGTTATCAGAAAAATTCCATCCAAGGCTCATTTTGAAGAGAAAGACATTTCCTACAACTCATCTTCATACTTCAAGTCCAAGAAATGCTCTCACAAAAAGTTATCAATTTCAACATTATAGGTCATTTTCAAAAGTCAACAAAAAGGGACTTTAAGTCAAAGGCCATAACTTGAGGTTGGTAAATCAAAATGACATGGGACCAAAGGCATTGGTTAAAGGACTCAAAGACCTTTCCAAAACGTCCAAGAACATGAGACAAGCTTAAAAATTGAGCAAGTTATGCCTTGTGGTAGTTGGGAAATTTTTGATATTTTGAAAAGCCAACTTTGATCCAAATGACCTAAAATTGCAAATGGGCCCATTTTTCTTCCACAATTCATCATTCCAAGCGTATGCACGACCACTTGGCCCAAAGGGAAGTATTTTCTCATTTTTTATTTATTTATTTGAATTTTTATTCATATTAATTCATTTAAATTACTTAAATATATGAAAAATATCTAACTTGACCTAATAAATCTTTTCATGCATATTTTGCCTTCAATATTTCGTGCATAGGTCAATAGGGAAAGATTTGGTCTGATTTGAGCTAATTGATACAAAGAACACATGAAAAAGATTCAAAAAGATCTTAAGAAAATCAAATATGCAAAACAATGAATGCCTTGGATTTGTGCTAGTTTTGTTAACCTAATGCCTTCCATACAAATACTGGATCATAAACCTAATGCTAAGGGACGAAAAGCTGCGCTCTAGAACACATTGTAAACTTGGAATTTTCATTAAAAAACTCAAAACTGAAAACAGCTTTCCAGGTTGATTCAAGGCGCAAAGCCTATTCCAAAAGCTTCCTTGGCAATCCCTGAACGCATTACAATCAAAAGCATCAAAGATAGTCCCTTGAAACGCTGTACAGAAGTCGCTCTTTTGCCATTTTTTTTTATTATCGTGCTTTGCATTTTAGACACTTTCATAACATTTGATTCATGGATTTATATCTCTTATGATGTGCTGATGCTAACCAATGCCTTTAATTGCATTTTTATGACATACACGCGATTTCACCATGTTAGCTTTCTAGGGTTTGCAGGTTGTTGAATTAGGGGTTTCCACCCAAAGCAAAATTGGACCACCACAGTTCCATCATTGTACTCAGCGCATGGAGACGAAGAAGAATTCACCCTCGCGCCTAATTTATGTTTAGAGATGAGCTAATCGCTATTTTTTGTAAACCGGCCTAAGAACACGCCATAGAAACCGTTGCCATATGTTTTTGTTTTCAGGAACGCATGGAGAAGATGGAGTCGTGGCATCAAGTGATTGGCTTGTTTAAAAATTTGCGCACGTTTCCATGCGTTGATCCATTTTCTTTTATAATATTTATTTGTCTAATATATGTAAAACGCGTTAATTGGCACAGACGGCAGGCATAAGGATTGGCATAGCTCAAGACCTGGGTTCGAATCCCAGGTCTACATTATTTCTATATCATTTTGCAAAGCGTCTTCCTATGCAATTTCAAAGGTGGAGCGCATGATATACCACCATCATCCAGACGTCCACGTGCCTATGAGAATTAATCAGAGTGCCACGATCAAAGGTGTACCATAAACGCAAGTCAACGCGTTAGCACACAAACTGAAAAGTCAAACGGATCAAAAAGCTTGCTGGGCCAGAATTTCACATTTAACCTCCACTTTGGGGCCTGAACCCCCCCTGGTTTGCAATTTCATTACATTTTATTTTTTTTCAATTTATTGTTTTATTTTTGCTTTATTGTTTTAATCAAATTAATTAATTTTCTTTTTTTTTACAAAATATAAAAACATCATAAAAAACAGAAAAGGCAAAAAAAAATAATATAATAAATACTTTATTTTAATTATTTTTCTAAATAAATGCTTGTACATAAATTTAGTATTAAATAGGTTTTAATTTTAATTCTTTTTAATAACTAAAAATCCAAAAAATGTAGAACTAGGTTTAATTGATAATTTCTATTCCTTTTAATTTTTGTTTTTTTTTCATAATAATAATATTACTTATTTTATTTTCATAATTAAATTGTACATAAATTAACTTAGGTTTAATTTAGGTTATATATTAATATTTTCATAATAAATTTAAAAGCCATTAGAATTAGAGTTTGACGTTTTATTTTAATTTTAATTAATTCTCTTTTTCTATTAAATCTAAAAAACACTAAAAATACCAAAAACATCTTGCTTTTAACATTAATTTTAATTCCTCGTTAACTTTAATTTTTTGCAAAAAGGTCCAACGCCCTCGTTCGTAATTTATTTAATTCGCGCATTTATTTTATTTCGTTTAAATAATTATGTATCTCTCCCAAAGCGTTGTAACATTAACTTCTCGCACTTTACTTTTATTTGCTTTATCTATTTTCTGTCAAATCGGGTCCAGTTTAATTTTGGCGATGTGGACCCGCGCCGTTGTAATAGCTTTAGATTTAATTTCCGCATCTTTTAAACTGTTAACAAAAAGCATGCAAGAATGAATGGACATAATAAAATCAAGCGTAGATCACTTTGACATGACAAGACAAATACCAATGAAAATGACACACAAATCACACACCACCCCTAGGGTACGCCTCACTATTGCCTTGCCTCGAAAGGTGATCGTTGAGTAGAGGATGTCTTAGTAAGTCCTCATGATCCGGGAACCTGGCATGAGGGTAGCTTCTAAGGTGTCTTCCTATTGCTCTGGTGATCACCATGTCCCTAAAACTCGAATTGACCCGAACACCTCCAACGGTGGTGCTACCTACCTCTCAATGGTGGGATGGCACTACTTTAAAGGACATTTACACAGACGAATTCCTCAGGGTAGGTAGATTCTCGTAGATACTTGCTCTCTTCAAAAACAAATCAAAATCTTTTCACACCGACACTTTTCAAAAGCTTTCAAAACAATTTTTCAAACACTCTGACGCACGAGTCGAACTGAAACTTTCAAAGAAACTTTTTAAAACCCACAGTTGAAAAGCAAACAAACCTTTTTGAAAACACAATGAGCAAGTACCTAAGAGCCCATGGATAACCATGGATAGAAAGGGTGCTAACACCTTCCCTTTCTATAATCTACCTCCCGAACCGAGAGCAATCTCTATAAGGAATTTTTCTGTGCTTTTGTCCTTTCCATTTGGAGAAAATAAAAGACGGTGGCGACTCTTACTTCCGCGACATTTCGCGAACCAGCGTTAAACAGTCAGTTCCAGATCCACCGATCACAGGTAGTAACTGATTGTGAAATACCTGGACCGGATGAAGGACCTGAGGAAGGATCCCGATGGTCTATGCACTTTGACGGAGCCTCAAATGCTTTGGGTAATGGCATTGGCGCTGTGATCATATCTCCTAAGGGCTCTCATACTCAACTTACCGCCCGGCTATGTTTCAACTGCACCAACAATATGGCGGAATATGAAGCATGCATCATGGGTCTTCGAGCTGCAATTGACCTAAGGATCAAGTTTTTGAGTGTCTTCGGAGATTCCGCTCTCGTGATCAGTCAGATCAAAGGCGAGTGGGATACGAAACACCCAAATCTTATTCCTTACAATGAGTATGTGTTGACATTGCTTCCCCATTTCGAGGAAATAACCTTTGAACATTTCCCAAGAGAGGAGAATCAGTTGGCGGACGCGTTAGCTACGATGTCCTCTATGTTCAAAGTCAAGTGGGACAACGAGGCTCCCCGGATCATTATTTGGAAATTGGATGAACCTGCACATTGCTGCGGTCTTGAGACCGAAGAGGTAACAGAAAAGCCTTGGTATCATGAAGTAAAGAGGTACCTCGAAGCTCAAGAATACCCCGAGGGTGCATCTGTTAACGACAAGAAGTTTCTGAGAAGGTTCGCGGCAAAGTTCTTCATCAGCAATGACATTCTTTATAAACGAAACCATGATTCAACCTTACTGCATTGTGTGGATAAGATTGAAGCAGAAAGGATCATGGCAGAGCTGCATGAAGGTACCTTCGGAACTCACTCTAGTGGACATACCATGGCAAAGAAAATCCTTCGGGCAGGATATTACTGGTCCACAATGGAAGCCGACTGTTATCAGCATTCTCGGACATGTCACAAGTGCCAGGTCTACGCTGATAAGGTGCACATTCCCCCAGTTCCTCTGAATGTCTTGACAACACCTTGGCCTTTTGCAATATGGGGCATTGATATGATCGGCGAGATCAGACCTACAGCATCCAACGGGCATCGCTTCATCCTGGTAGCGATTGATTACTTTACGAAGTGGGTTGAAGCAGCTTCCTTTGCCACCGTAACCAAGAACGTCGTGGCACGATTCATTCGACACAACCTGATTTGTCGATATGGTGTACCGGAGAGGATCATTACAGATAATGGTACCAATCTTAACAACAAGATGATCACTGAGCTCTGCGAGCAATTCAAGATACAGCACCGCAACTCTTCTCCCTACAGGCCGAAGATGAATGGGGCTGTAGAAGCAGCTAATAAGAACATTAAGAAGATTGTGCAGAAGATGACAGTGACCTACAAAGATTGGCACGAGATGTTACCATTTGCTCTTCATGGGTACCGTACCTCAGCACGGACGTCAAAAGGGGCAACACCCTATTCCTTGGTATACGGCATGGAGGCAGTCTTGCCCATTGAAGTTCAGATACCCTCTCTTCGGATCATGAAGGATGCAGGGTTAAGTGAAGACGACTGGATCTAGACCCGACTTGATCAACTGAATCTAATCGACGAAAAGAGACTCACTGCTATTTGTCATGGTCAGACGTACCAAAAATGGATGATCAAGGCATTTAACAAGAAAGTCAGACGACAAGAGTATCAAGTCGGGGACCTGGTAATCAAGCGCATCATTTTACCTCAAGGTGATCCCAGGGGCAAATGGACCCCTACGTACGAAGGGCCATTTGTGGTTAAGAACATCTTCTCAGGAGGAGCGATGATTCTAACCACCATGGATGGTGACGACCTTCCTCACCCCGTCAATGCAGACATAGTGAAAAGATACTACGCGTAATTAAAGACCCGCTAGGTCGACTGGCCTAGACAAAAATAAGGGCTTCCCGGCGAACCAAAAGGGTTCGGGTAAAAATAAGGGATGAAAATTAAAAAAAATCTGTGCACCCGGCAAGTCGAAAACCTGAAAAGGCGGCTTGGACAAAAATGGGTATCCCGGTGGACTGAAAACCCGAAAGGGTGGTCCAGGCAAAAGTTAGGGATTAAAGCGTAACACTATGTCTCATTGGATCACCTCGCATCCGGACTTAGGTATCGACTATCAGGCTCAGACGACACCAATCAATCAGATTCATCTTCAACCAAGCAGCAAAGTGATGAGATGCTTGAAGATATAAAGGTGATAGCAGAGTTGGAACCCAGTGGGATTATTCACATAGCTGTTTTGTTTTCTTTTTACAAATTGTATAAATCCTATTTGCCCGGCGACGTTCTCTTACTAGGACGTCAGCCTCTTGTACAAAAGCGCCTATTTACGGGCAAGGTTCAAAATCAATACAAGTTCGTTTTTCAGACAAAATTGCAAATTGTTTTTTATTTATCTGTTTTGTTTTGCAAAGAACGTCCAATGTTCATTTTTGATATATGCATTCGACATTAATTGCTTCTCATAAATATTTACATGCGAAACAAAGGACTAATTACGGGTGACATCAGAAGTAGGGGCAATAAGAATTGTCTAAGCGGTCTAGTTGCTCTGTCCACCAAGGTACCAATGTAGGTTCGGCTGAAGAATATGACCAAGATACCTTCACTCCCCAAGAGTAAGACAGTAATGGAAGCTCTCTCCACTGAGACTTGCAACTATGAACAAATCAGCAATACTCTCCCCAAGCAGAGTTGGTCTACTATCAGCCCCAAAAAGTTGGGTATCCCCAGTAGGTCTTAATATTCCCCATCGGAGTATACAGATATTCCTTGGCAAGCATCCCCGACAGTCTTAATATTCCTCAACGGAATATAAGAATGTTCCCCGGCGGAATACAAGATACCCCCAGTGGAGCCATTTCCCAACGCAATCTAAAAAAGCTTCCCCGCCAGGGTTGAATCATCTTCCCCAGTAGATTCTGGAAGCTTGCCCCCTGTAGAGTACAAATGTATCTCCCCGGCCATATTCAGAAGGTTATCCCCACAAGAGTCTAACTGGGTTATCCTCAGCAAGTTGCAACGGAAAGATCATCCCCAGCGAAGTTCTTTCTATCCCCAGCGGAGTTCATCATCAAAATCCCCAACAAAACTTATCAACGGAATCCCTAGTGGAGTTATCGTTAAAATCTCAGCAAAGCATCTCTTCCCACAGAGTAATTCCCCGCAGAGTAATCTCTTCACCAGGTTTATTCCCTAACGAAGTTGTCTTCTCCTACAGGTTTATTCTCACAATCATCTTCGTTCATCATCCCCAGCGGAAATGAAGAACTCAACACTATTCTCCAGCAGCTCCGGGATTTATTTTCCCCAACTAAAAACATCAAATCTTCATACATTATGACATGCATACGCATCATACAACATAAATCTCATTCATTTTGAGAACATCACGACATCACGCATTTCATACATCATGAAATTGCATACAACTAATGTTTTACCTTTTCAGGAAAAGGTCAATCCAAAGATGATTACCATCAACCTTTTCAAGTCCCAGTTTAATACCTGTAACAAGCCAGGAAAATATATGTGGACGACTGATTGTAGATCGATACATGAAACCAGCCAGGAAAGTTATCTATATGAAGAGATTGAAAGTTAATACCTGTAACAAGCCAGGAAAACTACTTTTCTTTCTCATGTCAGAGATTAATACCTGAAACCAGACAGGACAACTATCTCGTCAACCAAACTTTCTTAAGTTCCAGATCAATACCTGTAACAAGCCAGGAAAATATCTGTGGACGACTGATCGTAGGTTAACACCTGAAACCAGCCAGGAAAACTATCTACACGAAGAGATTGAAAGTTAATACATGTAACAAGCCAGGAAAACTATTTTTCTTTCTCAGGTCAGAGATTAACACCTGTAACCAGCCAGGACAACCATCTCATCGGCCAACCTTTTCAAGTTCCGAATTAATACCTGTAACAAGCCAGGAAAATTTTGTGGACGACTGATTGTAGGTTAATACCTGAAACCAGCCAGGAAAACCACCTACACGAGGAGATCGAAGATCAATACCTGTAACAAGCCAGGAAGACTTTCTTTCTCAGGTCAGAGGTTAATACCTGAAACCAGACAGGATAACTATCTACTTAACCATCATGAAGCAACCCTACGCCGGTTCCTTCTCTTTCAAATGCAGTTTCACACGGACTCATCATCGGGAAACCCTACACAGGTTCCTTCTTTCAACTTACAAAGTTACAAGTCTACCAACAATCCCCAGATGGCATCTATAAGCCCATCCTCCCACCAACAATCTCCAAATGGCATCTATAAGCCCATTCCCGACATCACAATACTGATACCACACTATGCGAGTGCAAATTTCTGGGCACTTTAGTGTTCAATCATCTCCCAACTTCGGATCACGAAAGGCACACAAGCCAATCTACATCCTCAGGTTTAAGAAGATTGAACAGGGGCAACTATTGTACCCCAAAATTTGCCCTCCCATATTCCTCAAGATATGTCAAGAATCACCTATAAATGGTTCAAAATGGCTCAAGGGTTGTACAGTCAAATCACTTCCTAAGGCAGTCAATTAAAAATTAGGGTTTTGGTTCTTTCAAGGAATTTGGGGCTCTCAATGGTTCAATCAAGTCTCATAGGCCTCTATGCATTCTCAAGCACCTACATGCCAAGTTTCAAGACTCACAGTGCCAATTTGCACAGTCAAAAGCTCAATTTGGTCTACAGTCAACTGCAAGGGCAAAATGGTCATTTTGCAGTCAAAAGTCAGAATTCTTGGTCAACATCTTATTTTGAGTTCACAATCATCATTTGATCAAGTCTTGATCATGATCCCACTAGAATAGCTCAAAAAATCATCAAGAGGCAAAAGTTACTATTTTTGGACAGTAGAAAAGTCAATTGTACCTTGACCAAAGCATAACTCTTTCATGGTTCGTCAGAAAAATTACATCTAAAGCTCATTTTTAAGAGGATGCAATTTCCTACAATCCATATTCACACTCCAAGATCAATAAATGCTCTCACAAAAAGTTACCAATTTTTACATTATAGGTCAATTTCAAAAGTCAACAAAAGTACACTTTGAGTCAAAGGCCATAACTTGAGATTGGTAAATCCAAATGACATGGGACCAAAGGCATTGGTTAGAGGACTTCAAGGGCTTTCCAAAATGTCCAAGAACATGGTGATATGATCAAAATTAAGCAAGTTGTGCATTGGAGAAGTTGGGAAATTTTCATGAATTTGCAAAAGTCAACTTTGCTCAAAACACCTTCTTTTTGCTAATGGGCCTCAAATCTCTTCTTGAAACTTCACCCATGACTTATGCACGACCCACCAAGCTAAATGGGATTTATTTTCTTAAATTTATTGATTAAATGGATTTTTAATATATATTAATTCATTTAATTAATTTAAATTGTAAGAAAATAGAAGATTTGTTTTTTTAAATCAATTTGTGAAGCAAATATGATCAAGATATGCTGACCAATTCGTGCACAATCAAAAGATACAAAAAAAATCCAAATTTGGAAACTTTGTTCAATCAAAAAAATCAAGAATCTTTTATTTGTCAATCAAGGATTTAATCTTCAATGCACATGGGTTGGATCCAAAATTTTGACCTAATTTGTTTCCCTTATACATAAACAAGCCAACCCTAACCTGATACAGGATTGAAAGCTGCAGAAACAACCCTGTCAATTTCAAGAAATTCCAAGAAAACTCAAAACCTGTTCTTGCATTCTAGGCCAATTCAAGGCGTTTTATTCATCCAAGTACATTGCAGGAGGTCCCAGGATTGATTTGCAATCAAAATCAGGCATCAAAGCTCAAGAAATCGCTGCATATAGTCCCACGGTTTGCACTTCTTATTCAGAATTATATCTCCTAATTCATGCGCATTTAACATGTGTTTGTGATTGTTTTGCATTGCTAGAGATCATACAAAGCTAATGGCATGATTGAATTGAACTGTAACGTCCTGAATCAAAAGATACCATGACTGAATTTCTAGGGTCCTTGAGCTTTTAAATGGGGCTTTTCAATCCAGGAAAAATTGGGACTAATAGGATACATGGTTGAAATCGTGAGGCCAAGACGAATACAACCCATACCTCGCGAAATATTTATGCTTGCTATATTTCTATTCGCTATTTTTCCTTGCAGCAGGTAGTGGAGGTTAAAAACCCCCGCTATCTGATGTTATTTACACAGGACAAAGGTTGAAGACGATGATGTGTTGATATCTGGTTGGCCAGTTTGAAAAAGCGCGCGTTTTAATTTTTATTTACTGCATTGTGATTGTTTTCATATATATTAATTGCTTATCATTATAATATCAATTGAAGCATGATGGTGTAGTGGCAGGGACGCTGGCCTGGAAGCATTGGGACCTGGGTTCGAATCCCAGGTCCCCCAAAATATTTATTCAATTTTTCTTCACATATTCATATGCAGCATCCCACGCGTGGTCCACCATACACCTCCAATTCCCAAGCGCCATATGTCTTCAAACTCAGATTCAGTGGCCAAAGTTGAAGGACCACCATACTCCCTGGTCAGCGCATGCGTAGCAAGTCCAGAAAAGTCAAACAGGCTAATGAATAATGGGCTTGGAAATTGCTGACTCTACCACAAAATTGGGCCCAACACCCCCCTTCAAGTTTATTTCTTTTCTTTTCTTTTTTATTTCTTTCATTTAATTATTTTTTATAATTATTATTTTCACTAACAAATTAATATTTATTTTCATAATAAAAATCAGAAAAACATAAAAAATATAATATTTTTACTTATTAAATTTAATTAGTTATTTTGTAAATAAATAAGTAATTAATTAATTTAGTTTTAATTAGGTTAATTTTAACTTTTTGCAATAATTTAAAATTAATGTAGAATTAGGGTTTTAATAACTTTTGACCATCTTTTATTTTTTTCCTTAAAAAACATAAAAAAACCAAAAAATATTTCTTTTTATTAATTAATTAGTTTAGGTTTAATTTACTTAAATGCAAAATAATAAAAAATCTTTTTCTCAAAAAAGGGTCAAAACCCTAAGAACTCCCCGATTCAATTTTTCTCGCGCGTATGATTATTTTTGATCCATTTTATCATATAATTGTAATTGCTCTGAGGATGTAATAGCTTTAAATTAGGACTTTTTTATCGCTTTTATTTATTTCCCGCAATTTACTTTTCAAGGGTTTGTTTTTGGCGATGTAAATACCCGACGCCTTGTAATAGCTTAGTTTTATTTTCCGCAACTATTAACTGCTAGATGTATGCTAACTAGGCTATGCATGACAAGACTTATCTTAAATTAAAACTAATCGTAGCTCACCATAACATGTATAAAGATAACATGACTGAAACCTGACACACTCGCACATGCCACTCCTAGGGTACGCCTCACTTGGTTGCCTCGACGTGGTCATTGAGTATAGGGTGTTTTAGAGGTCGCCCTCCTGTCTAAAGATCAAAGTTGCCTCGAATGGTTGCCTCGATAAAAAAGTGATCTAAGACACTAGGGTTACCGCTAAGGCGTCCTACCATTGCTTTAGTGACCACATGTCCCTAAAATCGAATTGACCCGGAAACTCCAACGACGGTGCTACCTACTCCTCAATAGTGGGATATCGTTGTCTAAAGGACATTTACACAGCTTAATTTCTTTTGAGTAGGTAGAGGTTCTCAGGTACTTGCTCTTTCAAAACAAAACAACTTTTTCGCACTTACACTTTTTGAACAAAAGTTTTCAAACAACACTTCATACACTCTTGAGGATAGAAACAAGAGTTAAATCGAAGTTTTCGAACAAAACTCTTTTCAAAACCCACGAACACAAGAAAAGCAAAACTTTTTGAAAACACAGTGAGCAAGTACCTAAGAGCCCGTGGATAACCACGGATAGAAAGGGTGCTAACACCTTCCCTTTCTATAATCTACCTCCTGAACCCGAGAAAACATCTCGAAAAGGAATTTTGCTGTGCTTTTGTCCTTTCCTTGTTGGATTAAATAAAAGACGGTGGCGACTCTTGCTTACCGCGACATTTTGCGAAAACAAACGCAAACGCGAACCAGCATTAAAAAACAGTCAGTTCTATTTCCACCGATCACAGAAACATTCTAAGCAAAACTTGAAGACACACCTACTCTTCAACAGCAGTCCGGGATTTATTAACTCCCCTAACACTTGTCAAGGATTTATTCTCCAATACAGAATAAACATCTCACATTTCATATATCATATTACATACATGACAAGTGCACACGACACAATCTCATTTATTTTGAGAACATCATTACACAATGCATACATCATGACATTGCATACAAATAACTCTTTACCTTTTCAGGAAAGATCAGTCAACAGATAAAGGTCATCATCTTTTTGGAGTAGCAATCATCTCAGATTCCTTCATCACATATCATTATCAAAAAAGACCTTCTCTTGTTAGATTTATTTCTTCCAGTTAATGACAGGCGACCAAAGATCCCTTCTAGAGATAGTTCAGATGCGATCCAGATATGGCTGACATTCTGATACTTACTCCAGATTCTCTTCTAGAAACAGTTCAGATGCGATCCAGATATGGCTGACATTCTGATACTTATTCCAGATTCCTTTTAGAGACAGTTCATATGCGATCCAGATATGGCTGACATTCTGATACTTATTCCAGATTCCTTCTAGAGACAGTTCAGATACGATCCAGATATGGCTGACATTCTGATACTTATTCCAGATTCCTTCTAGAGACAGTTCAGATGCGATCCAAATATGGTTGACATTCTGATACTTATTCCAGATTCCTTCTAGAGACAGTTCAGATGTGATCCAGATATGGCTGACATTCTGATAATTATTCCAGATTCCTTCTGGAGACAGTTTAGATGTGATCCAGATATGGCTGACATTCTGATACTTATTCCATATTCCTTCAAATATAGTCCAGATATGATCCAGATTCGGATGTCATTCTGATACTTACTCCAGATTCCTTCAAATACAGTCCAAATACGATCCAGATTCATATGTCATTCTGTCACTCATTCAAAATACAGTCCAAATACGATCTAGATTCGGATGTCATTCTGTCACTCATTTAAATACAATCCAAATATGATCCAGATTCAGATGTCATTCTGTCACTCATTCAAATACAATCTAGATACGATCAAGATTTGGATGTCATTCTGTCACTCATTCAAATACAGTTCAGATACGATCCAGATTCGGATGTCATTCTATCACTCATTCAAATACAGTCTAGATACAATCACCTTCAGATGGCATCTTTAAGCCCACTCCTCACATAATCAACTAACACATCTTCGAGTGCAAATTTTCTGGGCACTCTAGTGTTCATTCATCTTCCACCTTCAAATCACAAATGGCAGAATTACCAATCTAATTCTTCAGGTGTAAGAAGATTGAACAGGGGAAGTTGTTGTACCCCAAAATTTGCCCTCTCATTTCTCAAGGAATCACCTTGGATCCTCAAGTTTGCTTCCATCCAATTCCAAGCCTTAAACTGCAAATTTTCCAAGAAAATCACTCACAGGGGCAAAATGGTCATTTGCACATTGAGAAGTCCAACTTTGACTTTTGATCAAAATCAAATCTCAAAAATCATATTTCATCAAGACATGTTGGGATATGAAGTTTGTTTCATCGAGGAATCCAAAAGTTAAATTTTACCTTGGAGAAGTCAAATTTCTAAATACTTGGAATTTTTTCTAAGTGTTTAAGAAACGTGACAATTTCATAACTTCTGACCATATTATCACCATAACACTCAGCAAATTCTGGATATTCTCAAGACAGAGTTTGGTCAGAACTTCTGGGCAAGTTTTCACAAAAGTTCAGTCAGAGTTTGCCAGGGTAATTCAAAGAAGGTTAAGAAGCATGCTGTAAGCTTTCTTCAGAACATGCTGGAGCCAGAAGATAAGAGGATCAGTCAGAGTTTGCAAGGATAAGTCAAAGAAGGTTAAGAAGCATGCTGCAAGCTTTCTAGAAAGTCTAAAAGCTCCTTCAGAACATGCTGGAGCCAGAAGATCAAAGATCAGAGGTTGGATGCTACGCTGAAGCAGAACTTCTGATCCAGAACTAAGCCTTGGTGTAGAATCTCACGTTGCAGGATTTCTGGTTGTGATAAGTCTCATCATTATTTAATGATCACAACCACTTTCTGAGTCTTCATCCAAAGGATTTCCCCTATGTGTACCTCTACTGTCTTGGAATAGAAAACTTTTGTACTAGGCCCATGCTTTGTTTTGCTTTTCCTTAAATCCTGCTGACAACTCCAGCTTAGGCATGGTTAATAGCTGCTAATCAGCAGCTAGTTCAGCCTACGCCTGCATCCCATAATTGCACCAAACTAGCATACGAAAACAGTGATGAAAAATCAAGGGAATAGGATGCCAAAAAAGTTTAAATCCCATTTGTTTTTCCCCCCAAAACCACAACAAATTCACCTATAAATAAGTTGCTCCATCACACTCTCAAGGGGCTGGCTTTTGGAAAGAGAGAACTATCAAAAGAGAAAAAGAAACTTGTGAAACCCTTCATAAAAATCCAGATTTCCCAAACAGAAAACCAAAACCTTTGTTCTTCCTTTTGAATCAAAGAGCTTGGCATTTCCTCTTCCGTTTCTCTTGCTGACTCATAACATCCAAAGGCAGCAATTCAAAGCTCCAAGCACGCCCCAGGTTCAAGGTAAGTCTTTGTGACTTTGCTTGTTTTTCATTCCGAACATCATTAACATGTAAATATCATAGTATTAATGTTGTACATATCATTGCTTAAGTAGAAAAACTATGGATCATAACTTCTTGATTAGGGCTAGACTCAGATTTAGGATTAGAACTTCTATAAACTGTTTTGCTATTATCCTTCTGATTTGCTATTTATTAAGAACTGAATAAATTGTTGATGTGCTGATTAAGAGTTGAAATATGGCATAGAACTTCAGATGTTCACTCACAGCTTTAGCAACACACTGAACTTATGAGTTCTCCTCACTGTTAATGCACACTGAACTTCTGATGTTCACTCACTGTTTTAACACTTAGAACTTCTGATTTTCATACGCTGATAACATGCTGAATTGCTGATTGTTCACTCACTGTTTTAACACTCAGAGTTTCTGATTTTTACATGCTGATAACGCACTGAACTGCTGACGTTTGCTCACTATTTTAGTGTAATATAGAACTTCTGACTTGTGGCCCACTTTCTGAATACCACCTAGAACTTCTGTATTTTCCCCCTAACGTGTCTTGCAGGACCTCAGAGTTTACCAATCCAGAACCTGAGTCCACTGACGTTCCTTTCTGAGTCATCACGCGCCTGACTTCAGAACTTCTGATCCTTGTTATTTTGCTTCCAGCAACACTGTTTCTATCTTTCATTTATTTTCTTTTTCATAATTTTTAATACTAACTCCTTTTTTTATCAACATAAAAAAAACATAAAAATATTTTCCTTTTAATTTATTTCCTTAAGACAAAAAACATCTTCTAAACAAGTCCATTTCTTTCTTATATTGTACATTTGAATATGGTTGTAATAGTAACTTAGGACTTATTTTTACTGCAATCCCCATTCATAAATATGTACCCCCATCCCCTAAATATTGTAATAGCGTAGGACTTTACATTTCTGCAACTTATCCCTTTAAAATAAATGCTAGTAATTAGGGTGTGCATGACAAAACATGAAATTGACAAATAGATCACCCTAATCAAGACTAAAATGCATGTAATTAAACACACTTTGCACACATGCACCCTTAGGTTAATCTCACTTGTTGCCTATCTGAAAATAGTCATGTCCCTCGAACATGGGTGTTTTAGCAAAGACCCTCGATAAAAGATCTTAGTCCCTCGATGACCCTCAATGTTGCCTTTGGTAAACGATCTAGTCCCTAAAACGACATTGCTAAAACGTTCCATGGGTTGCCTTCTATGACTATACAAACGTCCCAACGTCAGTCCCTTCACATCCAACGATGGGGCTTTTTACCAAATCAATGGTAAGATAGCAACATCTAAAAGAGGAGAAAAAGCACATTTAAGACCTTTTGAGTAGGTAGGTTCTCTCTCAGTTACTCGCTTGCTCACAACAAAAACATTTTATGCACCAACACTCTCACTTTGAAACATTTTCAAAAGATAAATACTTTGTACGCGTTCTTATAGAGACAAGAACCATTACAAAGAATACACCTTTTCAAAATACTTTCAAAACACATCTCACAAACACCTCTTTGAACAATTTTCGAAACAAACACTTTGTATGCGTTCTTATAGAAACGAAAATCATTACAAAATTACATTTTCAAAATACTTTCAAAAACCACATCACAAGCACATATTCAAACAAAAACAAGTGATCTAGCAAGCAACTTAGAGCCCGTGGAAAACCATGGATGAAAATGGTGTTAATACCTTCCCTTTTCATAATCTACCCCCCGAACTCAAGAAAACATCTCTAAAGGTCTTTCTTGTGCTTTTTCACCTTTCCTTATTGGATAAAAGAAAAGTCGGTGGTGACTCTTGCTAAACCGCAACATTTGCGAACACAAACGCAAAACACCTCAAGTCAGTTCTCCCACCGCATCACAGGTACAAATAAAATTTGAGCCTTATCCTTTGTTTCTTAAACTGTGAACCAGACCACATTACAATCCTTAAAAGTTCTAGCTAAAGCATGGGTTAGTTTGAAAGCATAATGTTATAAAAGGTATCCTGACTCCTGTAAGGCTTACTATAAATCCTGAGTTGAATTCATATCCTAACAGAATTCTGTTGTTTACTAAAAATGCATTTTTAAAACTTCAAGACAGGAATAAATTTTTCATTTATGATACCACTGTTTGCATATAACTAATTGTTTGACAACAGAGAAATTCGCACGACAAATGTCCAATGAACGGAAATCCTCTCAGTAAATGGAATCACTTCAAATGGAAAGACACTTCCAATGACAAACCTTCCATAATCAAGAGGCATGACATGTTATTGTCCAACTCATTTATGGCTGTCAAGTTAAGATTCAAAGAATCTCTCAAAAGTGTTGAATATCCAGGAGCAAAGCTCCATCTGAATCACTTGTGGCATGTTACATAGATCAGGGGTTCCAACAAAAACCACTTTGAAATTTGAATCTTTGGTATCATCAAATTGCTTTTTTGTGCTAGTAGTATCATATGGTTTCGGTATTATGTCTTCGGATCCTTCCATGACAATTCTTAGAAAAATATTGAGGAAGGTCAAGACTATCAGAAACTTGATCAAAAAATTCAAACATCAGGTGCACCGGACTAACCCCAGGGGCAAACAGGCTCCCAAATACGAAGGGTCACATACGACCAAGCAAACGTTTCCGGCAGTGCTATAACACTTACTACTATGGACAATGATAATTTTCTGCACCCTATGAACGCGAACAAAGTTGAAAGATACTATGCATAAAAGAGGCCCGCTAGGTTGACATGCCTAGGCAAAAGTAAGGTCATCTCGGCGAACCAAAAGGGTCTGGGCAAAAATTAGGGATATATATACATAAAGATGGTACACCCGGAAATTCAAAAACCTGAAAAGGCAGCTTAGGTAAAAAACGGTATCCCGGTGGACTGAAAATCTGAAAAGATGGTCCAGGCAAAAGTTAGGGATTAAAGCATACGACTATGTCCCGTAATCTCATCACTTGTCTACCAGTAAAAGAATTATCACTCTAATCATCATTTATCGAGGACCCTAGAAGATAGGACAATGTTCAAGTCATCCATAAATCCCCATAGAGTAATCTCCACGGGATTATCCCCACAGAGTCATCTTCACCAGCTCATTTTCAACAAAGATACATCCCCGACAAGTCTAAAATGCCTTCAAACAGAAAGTGGGCATCTTCTAGCTGAAAACATAGTTATACTCACCAGCAGATCCCCTAGCGGATAAAGTAGTATGATCTTATCCCCGATAATATTGCCCATCTACGGAGTTCCAATCAATACAGTTCATGGAAATCCTCTTCCCCAATTGAGTTTGAAAACTGTAAAACTCCTGCAGATTTCCTCTCTTTAGCAAAATTCAATTTCCCCAGGAGAATTTGTTTCCTTAGCAGAGTATTTCTCCATCAATAAGGTTTATTTCCCCAACAGATTACAGTCTCCTCAGATTGCTACGAATCGCTGACAAAATTCCTCTTCCCAAGTGAAGTCACCATTATCCCCAGAGAAGTCACTACTATCCCCAGAGAGTTGCTACGAAACCTGGAACCATACCACATACCAGTCAAACTTTATCTTCCCCAGACGAATCAGAAGGTTATCCATCTCTTTTATCCCCAATCAGGGTATATAAAAATTATCTTCCCCAGACGAGTCAGAAGGTTATCCATCTCTTTTATCCCCAGTCATGCTATATAAGAATTATCTTCTCTATACGAGTCGAAAAGTTATCCATCTCTTTTATTGTCAGTCAGGGTATATAAGAATTATCCTCCTCAGACGAGTCGGAAGGTTATCCATCTCTTTTATCCCCAGTGAGGGTATATAAGAATTATCCTCCCCAGACGAATTAGAAGGTTATCCATCTCTTTTATCCCCAGTCAGGGTATATAAAAACTAAATTCCCCAATAGAGCAATTAACAACCGATGTTCCTAAACTCTTCTCCCAAAAGCAGAAATCAACATCCCCAACGGAGTTTCCTCAAACAAGTAAGTAGGAATTGTAACGCCCGTAATTTAATTAATTATTTAATTAAATATTTTTGGAATATTTGTGAAGTTGTGTTATTATGTTAGTTGATGCGTTGTTGTTATTGGATTTAATTATTCTATTAAGTTGTGGAATGATATTAGAATAATAATATTATTTGATGTGGGCTTATTTTAAAGAATAGTAGTAGTAGAAAGAGGGAGTCTAGGAGTTTTAAGCCCATTAAGGCATTTTGAGAATTATAGGGTTATTATATTAGTTTTTATAAATAATAAGGAAAAAGAGGAAGCAGTAAGAAGAGAAAGAAACAAGGGTTGGAAGAGAACGTGAAAGTTGCAGAAAAGAAGAAAAAGAGCAAAACAGAATTCAATCGGAAAAGAATCGTAGAGAGACCTTCAATCAAGGTAAGCATGGGGTTCTGACTCTATAATAGGGTTTATGATGATTAGTATGTGGGATTTGATGTGAAAGATTGTTTGGTTTATGATTGAATTATATACATTGTTGTTTGATGAGAATAAATGATTTAAGGATGAATAATGATGCCCTAATGCTGTATAATTAATGTAGAAATATGGGATAACTATATTTGATGATTACCTATGATTAGAGGATGTTTTTATGGCCTACAACATGGAAACCGCAGTGAAAACACAGTGAATTCGCAAAAAATATTCATGACAGAACAGTATGCGTCAACCCCAAAAGCCATGCGTCGATGCATGAAGGCTTTTAGACTCAGGATGAGTCGATACGAAGAAGCCATGCATCGATACATGCACGCTTTTAGACTCAGGGTGAGTCGATACATAGGATCATGTATCGATACATGCAGTGTTGCAGACTCAGTATGGGTCGATACAAAGGGAGTACGTGTCGATACATGCAGCATGTTAAGCCCAGTACACGTCGACTCAAGACATTACGTGTCGATTCATGTGGTCTGGTTTTTGACATATTTTTTTCCAGAAGTTGTAACTTGAGTTTCCGGACTCCGTTTGAGGTGTCATTCGAAGCGTTGGATAACTAACACGATGAACTACATTCTTAAGGATTAAAATGAAGGATAGGAAGGATAATCCTAGTAACCCAATTTAGGACTAGAGTTAGCTTCCCACGTTAATTGCTATGATGATTTTGTGAAGAATGATGAGGATGAGATGATTATAGATTACTGTTTAGTTCATAACAGTAAGATTAACGATGATAATGGTGCAGTATTATAGAATAGTAATTATGTAGAAGTTTGGTAATTTAGAAGTAATCCTTAAATGATTAATTAATTATAGGCAATATCATGTTGTAGACCTATGGCTAATGTTGAAGGACTGTCGACCTGCCGTTGTATTGTTGTCGTGGCTGAGTTGCTGTGAATTATGATGATGAATGATGATTGATGAATTATGATGATAAATGATGTTTGATGAATTATGTTGATAAATTATGTTGATGACTGATGTTGAGGAATGATGTTGATGACTGATGTTGAGATGCCTCTAATAATTGGCCACTATTAAGATGTGGGCTTCTGGCCAACAATGATGTTGTGTTGAGACGTTGTTAATTATGGTGTTGTTAATACATTCATGACTATGTTGCATACATGGCATTTCAAGATGGAGCTGATGCTCGTTAAGATGGCATGTATTGGTGAATATTAAGATGAAGGCTTATGCCTTGTTGATGCCTTTATTTATTGGAAATTATTTTGAGATGGGAGTTCTGCTCCAATGGTACCATATGCATTTGCATAGTATTGAGTCGCATTATATGATTGCATAAATAAGTTGTGTATTGATGTGGTGAATGTGTATTATCATTGGTATTCTGTTGCGATTATTATTGTTTATGAGATGAGAAGTGGTGATGTTATGTGATCTAATTTAATATATTATTTATCATACGTTTTGTTATATTGTTAGATATCTCACCCCTTCTGTTTGAATGTTACCCTTACGTTGGTAACGTGCAGGTAATCCAGAGTGAAGGTTGTATACCTTCAGTAGTTCGAGTCAGTGTCATTGCTTTGATACGTAACACTCGGGGGGGATGAATGCTTGGTGCTTTTAATTATTGGTTATTTCAGTTGTTGAACTTTAATTTGATTGTTGCTGAGTATGTTTTGTTTTGAAGTTGTTGTAACGATGGATAAAGATGTTATTAAGAATTATGTTGCATAGATGTTTAAATTGTTGGATTAAGAGATTAAATTATTATGCTGATAGTTCATCTGAAGCTTTAAAGTGTTATGTATCCACGTTGAATGCAATGTGTTTTTAAAGTTGAATTTGTGGCATCCTGATTAAGTTGTGTGAATTTTATAACTCTGATTTACATTCATAATTGCCGGGTAGAATTGGGGTGTTACAAAGTTGGTATCAAAGCAAAGGTTGGTCCGTCCGACCTTGTTGTCGAGTCATAGTTTTCTAACAATCGAGTATTGTTAATTTGAGTTCTAACAATTGTTTATGTTGTAGTGATAAGTTGAGATGGCTAGAAGGAATGATGTTACACTTGCTGCTGCTTTAGAAGTAATGGCGCATGCGATGGAGAATCAGCTGAATGCTGACGGGAATGTTGGATCTCGTAGTTTGGTGACTTTCCAGAGAGAGAATCCGCTTACCTTCAAGGGAAAGTATGATCCTGACGGAGCATTGGATTGGTTGAAAGAGATTGAGAGAATCTTCCATGTGATGGACTGCACTCTAGCGCATAAGGTTCAATATGGTACTCATATGTTAGCAGTCGAGGCTGATGACTGGTGGCTAGAGACTTGTCAGAGATTGGAAGTTGCAGGTGAAAATGTCACTTGGGCTGTGTTCCGTAGGGAATTTATGAGGAAGTACTTTCCTGAAGACGTTCGTGATAAGAAGGAGATTGAGTTCCTTGAGTTGAAGCAAGGGAATATGTCAGTTGTTGAGTATGCTGAAAAGATTGTTGAGTTGGCTAAGTTTTATCCGCACTACACTGAGGCAGATGCTGAGTTTTTGAAGTGTATCAAGTTTGAGAACAGGTTGCGCCCGGAGATCAAGAAGGCAGTTGGATACCAGAAGATCTGTGTCTTTGCTGATTTGATTGACAGTTGTAGGATTTATGAGGAGGATAATAATGCCCATTACAAGATTATCAGTGAGAAGAGGGGTAAGTACCAACAAAATCATGGTAAGCCTTATGATACCCCAGCTGGTAAAGGTAAACATAAAGCTGCTCAGGGTCAGAGGACTAGTGGGGGAGATGCTCTTGCTGGTGTGGTTTGTTTTAAATGTGGGAAACCTGGGCATAAGAGTAATGTGTGTACTGCTGAAGTAAAGAGGTTTTTCCATTGTGGTAAGAACAAACATGTTGTATCTGAGTGCAAACATAAGGATGTGATTTATTTCAATTGTAGTGAAGAAGGGCACATTGGTAATCAGTGTAAGAAACTGAATAGGGCACATGCAAGTGGTAAAGTGTTCGCTTTGGTTGAGGATCAGACAACTGTTAAGGACAGACTTATCAGAGGTACAAGTTTCATTAATAGTACTCCTTTAATTACTATTATTGATACCGCTGATACTAATTGTTTTATTGTTGCTGATTGTGTTGAAAGATTGGGTCTTATGTTGTCCTCTATGAATGGAGAAATGGTCGTCAATACTCCAGCCAAGGGGTCGGTTACTACTTCTTTTGTGTCTTTAAAGTGTCCCTTGTCGATCTTCTACATAGACTTTGCTATTGATTTGGTTTGTTTACCGTTAAGAGGGTTGGATGTGATTTTGGGTATGATCTGGTTAGAGCATAACTATGTTCATATTAACTGTTATGACAAGTCTGTGAGGTTTTATACTCCTGAATAAGAGGAAGATAGTTTGTTGTCTGCTAGACAGTTGAGGAAGTTGATGCAAGAAGAAGCACAAATGTTCTCATTGATGATGTCGCTATCTATAGAGACTCAAGCTATAATTGAGAAATTGCAGGTGGTGTGTGAATTTCCTGAAGTTTTCCCTGATGAGATTCCTGATATACCGCCGGAGAGGGAAGTTGAATTTGCTATTGATCTTGTACCTGGTATCAGACCTGTGTCTATGGCACCATACAGGATGTCTGTATCTGAATTGTCAGAGTTGAAGAAGCAATTGGAAGAGTTACTTGAAAATAAGTTTGTAAGACCAAGTGTATTACCACGGGGAGCTCCAGTGTTGTTAGTAAAGAAGAAAGATAGAAGTATGAGGCTTTGTGTTGATTATAGACGGTTTAATAAAGTGACGATTAAGAACAAGTATCCGCTTCCAAGAATAGATGACTTGATGGACCAATTGGTGGATGCTCATGTGTTCAGTAAGATTGATTTGAGGTTGGGTTACCATCAGATTAAAGTGAAGGATGAAGATATCCAGAAGACGACTTTCAGAATGCGTTATGGACATTACGAGTATTCGGTGATGCCTTTCGGTGTTACTAATGCATCGGGAGTATTCATGGAATACATGAATCGTATCTTTCATACTTATTTGGACCAGTTTGTAGTGGTGTTCATTGACGATATTTTGATTTACTCTAAGTCATAAGAAGAGCATGCATAACACTTAAGAGTAGTATTGCAAGTTTTGAAAGAGAAGAAGTTGTATGCAAAGTTGTCCAAGTGTGAGTTCTGGTTAAAAGAGGTTAGTTTTCTTGGTCATGTGATCTCAGGTAATGGCATTGTTATAGATCCATCAAGGGTTGGCGCTGTGTTGCAATGGGAAACTCCGAAGTCAGATACTGAGATTAGAAGCTTTTTGGGATTAGTTGGTTACTATAGAAGGTTTATCGAAGGTTTTTCTAAGTTGGCACTTCCGTTGACTAAGTTGACTTGTAAAGGTGGAGCTTTTGTATGGGATGTTCAGTGAGAAGAAAGTTTTACAGAATTGAAGAAGAGATTGACGTCGGCTCCGATTTTGACGCTACCTAATCCAGGAGAGCCTTTTGTGGTATATTATGATGCTTCTAAGATGGGTTTAGGAGGTGTGCTTATGCAGAGTGATAAGGTAGTTGCTTATGCATTGAGGCAGTTGAGGACTCATGAGAATAACTATCCTACGCATGATTTAGAGCTTGCTGCAGTTGTCTTTGTGTTGAAGATTTGGAGGCATTATCTTTATGGTTCTAGATTTGAAGTGTTTGGTGACCATAAGAGCTTAAAGTATTTATTCAATCAGAAGGAGTTGAATATGAGGAAACGAAGATGGTTGGAATTGTTAAAGGATTATGATTTTGGTTTGAATTATCATCCAGGAAAAGCGAATGTGGTAGCCGATGCATTGAGTCGAAAGACTTTACATATGTTGACAATGATGGTTAAAGAGTTGGAATTAATTGAACAGTTCAGAGATATGAGCTTAGTTTGCGAGGTGACGTTGCAGAGTGTTATGTTAGGTATGCTGAAGATTAATAATGAATTTCTAGACAGTATCAAAGAAGCTCAAAAGTTGGATGTGAAACTGGTAGATTCGATGGTTGGAATCGATCAGTCTGAGAACAATGATTTTAAGTTAGATGCGCAAGGTGTGTTGAGATTTCGTAATCGGATTTGTATTCCTGATGATGCTGAGATGAAGAAAGTGATACTTGAAGAGAGTCATAGAAGCAAGTTGAGTATTCATTCAGGAGCTATAAAGATGTATCAAGATTTGAAAAGTTCGTTTTGATGGCCTGGGATGAAGAGTGATGTGGATCAGTTTGTGTATGCATGGTTGACTTATCAAAAGTCGAAAGTTGAACATCATAAGCCTGCAGGGTTGATGCAACCGTTAGAAGTTCCAAAATGGAAATGGGATAGCATTTCGATGGACTTTGTGACGGGGTTACCTAATACTATAAGAGGACATGATTCAATTTGGGTGATTGTTGATAGGCTTACGAAGTCGGCTTATTTCATTCCTATTAACATCATTTTTCCAGTGTCGAAGTTGGCTGAGATTTACACCAGTGTGATTGTGAAGCTGCATGGTGTTCCTTTGTGCATTATGTCAGATAGAGATCCAAGATTTACTTCTGATTTTTGGAAGAGTTTTCAAGAAGCGTTGGGTTCTAAGTTGAGGTTGAGTTCAGCGTATCATCCTCAAATAGATGGTCAGACCGAACAGACTATTCAATCGTTGGAATATTTGATGAGGGCATGTGTTCTTGAGCAGGGAGGTTTGTGGGATACTTATCTTCCGTTGATAGATTTCACTTATATAACAATTACCATTCTAGTATTGGGATGACACCTTTTGAAGCATTGTATGGTCGAAGATGTAAAACTCTTTTATGTTGGCATGAATCTGGTGAAAGTGTGGTACTTGGACCTGAACTTGTTCGTGAGACTACTGAGAAGGTGAAGTTGATTCGAGAAAAGATGAAAGCTTCCCAAATTAGACAGAAGATTTATCATGACAAGCGAAGGAAAGATTTAGAATTTCAAGCGGGTGACCATGTATTTTTGAGAGTTACACCTGTGACTGGTGTTGGGCGAGCATTGAAGTCTAAGAAGCTCACTTCTCGTTTTATTGGACCATATCATATTTCAGAGAGAGTTGGGAATGTTGCTTACAGAGTGGCTTTACCGCCTAATCTTTCAAATTTGCATGATGTGTTTCATGTGTCACAACTCCGGAAGTATATTTCAAATCCATCTCATGTGACTCATGTGGATGATGTGCAAGTACGAGATAACCTTACTGTGGAGACGATGCTTGTACGGATCACGGATCGTGAAATAAAGACTCTGAGGGGCAAAGAGATTTCTTTGGTTAAAGTGGTTTGGCTAGGAGCTGTAGGAGAAAGCATAACTTGGGAGTTGGAGAGCAAGATGCAGGACTCCTATCATGAGTTGTTTGATTAAGGTAAATTTTTTAGGACGAAAATACTCTAAGTGGGGGAGAGTTGTAACGCCCGTAATTTAATTAATTATTTAATCAAATTATTTTTGGAATATTTGTGAAGTTGTGTTATTATGTTAGTTGATGCGTTGTTGTAATTGGATTTAATTATTCTATTAAGTTGTGGAATGATATTAGAATAATAATATTATTTGATGTGAGCTTGTTTTAAAGAATAGTAGTAGTAGAAAGAGGGGGTGTAGGAGTTTTAAGCCTATTAAGGTATTTTGAGAATTATAGGGTTATTATATTAGTTTTTAGAAATAATAAGGAAAAAGAGGAAGCAGTAAGAAGAGAAAGAAACAAGGGTTGGAAGAGAACGTGAAAGTTGCAGAAAAGAAGGAAAAGAGCAAAACAGAATTCAATCGAAAAAGAATCATAGAGCGACCTTCAATCCGAGGTAAGGGTGGGGTTCTGACTCTATAATAGGGTTTATGATGATTAGTATGTGGGATTTGATGTGAAAGATTTGTTGGTTTATGATTGAATTATATACATTGTTGTTTGATGAGAATCGATGATTTAAGGATGAATAACGATGCCCTAATGATGTATAATTGATATAGAAATATGGGATAACTATATTTGATGATTACCTATAATTAGAGGATGTTTTTAGGGCCTAAAGCATGTAAATCATAGTGAAAACGCAGAAAATATTCATGACAGAACATTAGCGTCGACCCCAAAAGCCATGCGTCGATGCATGAAGGCTTTTAGACTCAGGATGAGTCGATACGAAGAAGCCATGCGTCGATACATGCAAGATTTTAGACTCAGGGTGAGTCGATACATAGGACCATGTATCGATACATGAAGTGTTGTAGACTCAGTATGAGTCGATACAAAGGGAGTACGCGTCGATACATGCAGCGTGTTAACCCCAGTACACGTCGACTCGAGACATTACGCGTCGATTCATGTGGTTTGGTTTTTGACAGATTCGTTTTCCAGAGGCTGTAACTTGAGTTTCCGGACTCCGTTTGAGGTGTCGTTCGAAGTGTTGGATAGCTAACGCGATGAACTATATTCTTAAGGATTAAAATGAAGTATATGAAGGATAATTCTAGTAACCCAATTTAGTACTAGAGTTAGCTTCCCGCGTTAATCGCTATGATGATTTTGTGAAGAATGATGAGGATGAGATGATTATAGATTACTGTTTGGTTCATAACAGTAAGATTAATGATGATAATGATGTAGTATTACAGAACAATAATTATGTATAAGTTTTGTAATTTAGAAGTAAGCCTTAGATGATTAATTAATTATAGGCAATATCATGTTGTAGACCTATGTCCAACGTTGAAGGACTGTTGACCTGCCGTTGTATTGTTGTCGTGGCTGAGTTGCTGTGAATTATGATAATGAATGATGTTTGATGAATTATGATGATAAATGATGTTTGATGAATTATGTTGATAAATGATGTTGATGAATGATGTTGATGACTGATATTGAGATGCCTCTAATAATTGGCAACTATTAAGATGTGGGCTTCTGGCCAACAATGATGTTGTGTTGAGACGTTGTTAATTATGGCGTTGTTAATACATTCGTGATTGTGGCGCCTACATTGCATTTCAAGATGGAGCTGATGCCCGTTAAGATGGTCTGTATTGGAGAATATTAAGATGAAGGCTTATGCCTTGTTGATGCCTCTATTTATTGGCAATTATTTTGAGATTAGAGTTCTGCTCCAATGGTACCACATGCATTTGCATAGTATTGAGTCGCAATATATGATTGCATAAAGAAGTTGTGTATTGATGTGGTGAATGTGTATTATCGTTGGTATTCTGTTGCGATTATTGTTGTTTATGAGATAAGAAGTGGTGATGTTATGTGATCTAATTTAATATATTATTTATCATACATTTTATTATATTGTTAGATATCTCACCCCTCCTGTTTGAATGTTACCCTTACGTTGGTAACGTGCAGGTAATCCAGAGTGAAGGTTGTATACCTTCAGTAGTTCGAGTCGATGTCATTGCTCTGATACATAACACTCGGGGGGGATGAACGCTTGGTGCTTTTAATTATTGGTTATTTCAGTTGTTGAAATTTAATTTGATTGTTGCTAAGTATGTGTTGTTTTGAAGTTGTTGTAATGATGGATAAAGATGTTATTAAGAATTCCGTTGCATAGATGTTTAAATTGTTGGATTAAGAGATTAAATTATTATGCTGATAGTTCATCTGAAGTTTTAAAGTGTTATGTATCCATGTTGAATGCAATGTGTTTTTAAAGTTGAATTTGTGGCATCCTGACTAAGTTGTGTGAATTTTATAACTCTAATTTACATTCATAATTGTCGGATAGAATTGGGGTGTTACAGGAATCCCCAGCAAAAGCATTCTAGACAAGATTGAAGATACACATACTCTTCAGCCCCAACAATAGTCAGGGATTTATTTTCCCAGACAAAGATATTGCACGGGTTTACAAATACATTTCAATAATATTTTACATTCATCATAGCATATGCATACGAAAGATGTCATTAGCCAAGGAGAATCATTAGACTATGTTGGTTTATATTTTCCAAAAGATGTCGTTAGTCATGGACAACTTTATGTTGCAATGTCAAGAGTCAAAAGCAAAGGTGGTTTGAAAATATTAATCCATAAGAAAGATAACAAACCGTTATCTCAAACAACAAATGTGGTTTTCAAAGAAGTTTTCCACAATATTGTTTAGGTATTGACTTTCTTATTTTTCTAAATTTATTTTGGCAAAGTTTGTTTCATTGAAAAACAACTATGTATTACTACCCTTACTATGCTTGTTTTTTTAATAACACTTACATATTAAACTAAAATGCTTGGTTACAATCCTTCCAAAGTGTTTGTGTGGAAGCATTAAGATATTCTTTCTCACTTTCAATAAAAAATTATTTGAAGATCAAAATACACATCTACAACGTTGTTAAAATTTAAAAATATGCGTATACTTTTTAGTTAATGACTATATCCAATGAAATTCTTTATTCTAACTACTACTATTTTGTTCTTTTTAGTGAACTTTTCGTCTCCAATGTCATATACTATTGAAGACACCTTTTGACTATTTCTTTTGCATTTTCTTCTTGTATTTATACTATCGTATTATATATACATTTTATATTTATTATTTGATTTGAGGTTATTATATAAATATTCATTAATCACAAAATTAACACTACGCCAAAAGTAAGTTTTAACAACGCACCTTAGACAGCGCTTTTTTACAAAAGCGCTGCTATAAGTGAATAAAAAAAACACGGAAAACATATAAAATAATTAGTAAAAGCGCTGCTAAACATATGACCTTAGACATCACTTTTAAAAAGCGCTGCTAAAGGATTGTTTTAGAAAGCGCTTTATCATAAGCGCTGGCAAAGGGCCACTTTAGACAGCGTTTTAAGAAAGTGCTGTCTAAATTCATAAAAAATTAAAAAATAATAAAAAAGCGCTGCTAAAGGTCACTATTAGCCAGCGCTTTTCAAAAGCCCAGTCTAAGGTCCACTTTAGCCAGCGCTTTTAGAAAGCGCTGTCTAAACCCTTATAAGTCAGAATTAAAAAACAGAACATTTGTATTCACAGTATCACTATCACATGCAAACAGAAACCCTTTCCCTCGCGAAACCCATTTTCGTCTCCGTCTCAAATCGTCCTCCACCGTTCGCCGTTATACCGTCCTCCACCGTCTCGCTCCGTTTTCCTCCACCCACACCGGCCGGTTCTCAAGGTATGTTCTTTAGCATTTTTAACATTTAACATTTTTAGCATTTTTTGGATGTATAACAACATTTGGTAGGGCTTGATATACAACATCATTTAGCATTTGGTAGGGCTTGATATATAACAACAACATTTTTAGCATTAGCATTTTTTGGATTCTTGGTTCTATGTTTTGAAATATAAAACATGATATATGATGGTGAAACATGATAGTGAAACATGATATAAAGCATGATATCTTGGTTCTATTTTTTGGATTCTTGGTTCTTGGTTCTGACTCGCTTTTATATTGGGTTTATGTTTATGTTTATTACAAGTTATTAGATGGCTACTAACGACGATCACCCACGTGATGATTCTATGCATGATGGAGATAAGGCCGTTAGTAAAATTGAAATGGAATATAGAAGAGGAATAACAATAATGAAGAGAATAATACGGGATAGAGACCAAGGCATAAAGTATGAAGTACATTGGAGCCAATAAGGCTAACTCATTGAGCCTAACGGTTCAACATTGACAAGTTATCTCGGTTCCGTGGTAAGAAGAGAAATTCCAATCACATGTAAAGATTAGAGAGCAAGAGTGTTGGACGACGCTAAAGATAAAATATGGAGTGAGATACATGTACCATATGTGATGTTAATTGTTTTTAATGACGATTATGTCTCTAAATTACTTATACTAACACACTTTGTTTATGATTCTCGTAGAGGTCGTTCACCATTGAGGATACAAGGAGAGATTATATTCTTAAATTGGCCGAGAAACTACATAGAGGCTTTAGAGCTTTCTTGTCAAACAAGTTTCTAAGGGATGCATATAAATTTTTTGTTGATGCAGAGCTTCTAAGGAAATATGCTGATTTGATTACAGCTGAAGAATGGGAAACTTTTAAATCAAAAAGAAGTACCCAAAAACTTGAGAGCTTAAGTGTCGTAAATCGACAATGAGCTTCAAGTCCAGCATATCCATACAGAAAAGACCGTATGGGATATGCACGATTACAACAATCTATTGTAAGTATCTATAAATTACAAAGTATCTTTAATATATACACGCTTATATTTAATCATGTTTTTTGTCTTAATGTGTAGCTAACAAAAGAGAATAGTTCTGAAACATCTCTTCCGGAACACATTTTGTGGAAGGAAGCACGTGTGTGTAAGGATGAAGCTGTTGAAGAAAAAGTTCAACAAATTTTTGAGAGATGTGTAAGTATAACATTATTTATTTAATTACATCATACTTTTATTTATTTAGTTACATCATTCTTTTATTAACATATCATTCTTTAACTACAATATTTATATGAATTTCAGGAGAGTCTTTTCCAGTCTATACCTCCAAACGAAGATACTGATTGTAGGAGAATACTCTCACGAGCATTAGATATTCGAGAGTATTCTGGTCGGGTGAGGGGTAAGGGATTTGGGATCACTCCCACATTCTTGAAAAAAAAAACAAAGACAAAATCTCCAAGCAATAAAGAACTGCAGGAGAAGTTAGAAAAGTTACAACAAGAAGTCTATGAGCTGAGAAAGGAAAAGGAAATCGATCAAGCTACAAGCTTTAAAGATACTAGTGACAAAGCTAGTATGAATGGTAACTTTGGACAAAATATTCCCGAGGTAATTATATACCATCTTTATAAATTATAAAACCATGTTTATTAACGATATAACCATGTTTATTAATTATATAACCATATTTATTAAATTATAGGGCATTTCCCGATGTCAACTCTATTTGTCTACACCGACTTATCGAATGGTTGGCAAGGGAAAAGTGTATAATATCTCGGGAAAAATGCTTCACCATAGACCCCTCCCAGAGGGATTTTTGAAAGTATCGGTCGACGTCGTTTTAGAGGGGGGTGCATTGTTACCACTACCTGACGATGTGGCAGATGCAACATTGGTGGCGGATGCAATATGATCATTTGTTACACGGCCATCAAGCCTCGTTTGTGTAGATAATGATGTATGCTTAAAATAGTTTACTATTTAAATTTTTATGGCAATTATACTTACATTTTGTTTACATGGTAATGTTAGACTCCCACTAAATCCATTCCAAAAAATAAGGGGATTAGGCGGGATACCGAGTCAATTGCATCATTTGAGGTAACACAATTATATTACATTATGCTATGAGAAATGCTAATTTGTGATTTTATACTTTCCCTAACTAATTATATGATAACTAGATTCATGCTAAAGAGACTGCACAACTCAGTAGGGGTAAGGCGCCTGAAATTAGCAACATTTCGATACAAAAAAAGAATGTTGCTAAGAAGACTGTGGCACACAAAAAAATACTGCTCAGTTTAGGTCGTGCCTTTGGACATATTTAGGAATTACAGATATTTCGGATGATGGTACCCGACTCATATCTATGAGTGCAGATATCTTTGGTTTTGAATATTTTGAAGCAATTGGTAAAGAGGACATGGAGCAAGTTTTTAAGCATTTGGAATTAGGCTTCAGTGTTATCGGTATATACATCAGGTATACTCCGATCAACTTTGTTTAATTAAATGAACAGTTTAATCCCTTATTTCAATGAATATTAGTATAATGTTAATCATATTTTAATTTAAGGTTTATGTATGACAACATTGTGCGCCCGCGTGGATTGGAAGCATTTGGCTTCTTAGCTCCCAACACTGTCAATTCCGGGTTGATTGTAACGAGACCAGATGATGTCATATCATATGTACTAGGTTTATTCATGGTCAGTAAAGATACCGAGAAGTTGTTCTTTTTGCCATATAATACTGGCAACGGGTTAGAATTTCATCCTAGCTTAATCTATTATAGTTTTTCGTTTTTGTCCATTGTTTAATCTTTGTTTAATCTTATAGTGGACACTGGCTATTGGTTACGATTAATCCTATGAGAGAAACTGTGTATTATCGGGACTCGTTATACAATGATTGGTCAACATATCCAGATTTGAAACAGATGATTGGCACGTAAGTGTTTCGCTCCCAAAGAGATATTCAAGTTTATGTTTATGTTTATGTTTATGGTCAACATATCTGGATTTGTGTTTATGTTTATGATTCTATAGCATTCTACTTGCTTTTCACTCCCAACGAGATATTCAAGTACCAAAAAGTAGAGTGAACAACGTTACATGGATCAGAGTGGAGGTATATTTTCACAAAGAGATATTCAGTTTTGCTTACTTTAGTGATGATACTTGATAAAATAATTTAAGGGGTATATCCTGATATATATTCGTATTTTCTTTCCATGTGTAGTGTCCTCGCCAGCGTAACGGTATAGATTGTGGCTATTTTATATTGAGGTTTATGAAAGAAACCATTCTTTTGGATCAATTAGAGATTCCATCCACGGTATGGATTTCTAACTTATGAATTACATACTATTTTTATAATTTGTGTTTCTCATAAAATGACATATTATTTTAACTAAATCACATACTATGTTATATTATTATATATGTAGTACTTTGAGGAATTCAATTGTGCATATTACTCAAAAGATTAATTGGATGAACTTATGGAGGAATGATGTCAATTCATTATCGGGTTGAGAATTTTATAAGCTAAGGTATATTGTCTTATTTCCTTTGATGAGAACTTTTGAGTTTTGAGTATAAATTAAATTCGAATAAAGTGCAACATTAATATTATCATGTTATGAATTTCGATCATTTGATTTTTTCCCCAGGTATATAGGTACATATGTGTAGAAGATAGAGCTAAGATATTTATGTTGTTGTTGTTTCATGAGAATTCTCGAAGATAGAAAGATGTATAGATGTAAATTCAATTTTGAATATTTTAGGCATTTTACCTAGTAGAATTTTAACTTGTATAATAAATTTTGTAAATGTTGTTGTCTATATCTTGTATAGAATTTTAACTTGTATCATAACTTGTAAAAAGATGTATAAATATTGTTGTTGTTGTTGTCTTTATTGGAATGAAGCTACCAAATATGGAGCATAAAAGATAATTCTGAAAACCTGGATCAAAATATTGGAATGAAGCTACCAAATATGATAAAAATTCTGATTAAAATAGATAATTTATTTAAAAAAATTGGAAACAATAGACATCGCTTTAGCATAAAAGCGCTGCCTAAAGTCTAAAAGCGCTGTCTAAAGTGGGGGAATAGATAGCACTTTCAAAGGAAAGCGCTGTCTAAAGCCTACCTGAAAAAAATTACCAAGCGCTGTCTAAAGTGGACATAAGGCAGTGCTTTTACATTGAAAAAAAACACTGTCTTTTCTTTTAGCAGCGCTGCTTTAGGCAGCGCTTTAAAGCGTTGTTAAAGGCTAAAAAAAGCGTTGTCTTTTTCCTTTTTTGTAGTAGTGTAAACTTTTCCTATTGCGTTACTAATTCAATGTTCACCTTAAGAACGATCAATATCCGTGCAGATGCACGAGTCTTCTACTAGTTGTCACATTATCCAAACCACAATGTTGTAACAACGAAGACATATTTTAATAGTTGATATTTATTTATATTTTAATTGTTTTTTATATGAAAGAATATTAAATAATTTTTTAAATTTTATAAAATTGATCTACTTGATAATATCTTTCAAATAAATTCTAATAAAAAAATTATCTAATGCATCAACCATCAAACATTGTAGAGTATAAAAAATCATCTTTTATACTATTTAATACTGTTACGTTTCATACTTAGGATCGATTTGATTTGATTTTATAAAATTGTTTATAAATTTTTAAAATTTGAAGGAAAAGGGATATACTTTTTTTAATAATGACAAACTTGTAATATTTTAGAAATTTAAAATAATTTTTAAAAGTGAAATTACTAAACATATTTCTTTTATTTCTTTTATTTAAAATTAATTTATAAAATAATTTATAAAAACAAAAAAATTAAAACTTATCTACTTACTATAAATCCAACAAAGTTATAATAGCAACCCTAGCCAGATGTCATCTTTATAACAATCATAATCACATATCATTTTAGCAACAATGCTAAGTATAAACCCTAATTATACAAACCCTATATTAAAATAGATAATAATAATAATAATAATAATAATAATAATAATAATAATAATAATAATAATAATAATAATAATAATAATAATAATAATAATATAATATTAAACCACCATTAATAATAATAATATAATAACTAAATGATAATAATAGTAAAATAATAATAATAATAATAATAATAATAATAATAATAATAATAATAATAATAATAATAATAATAATAATAATAATAATAATAATAATAGTAATAATAATAATAATAACCAACTACCATAATTATAAATAATAATAATAATAATATATCTAATTAACACTATTATATCTTATTATCCTAATTCTCATTTTTTTATACAAAAAATATTTAATTCTCAAATAATAATAATAATAATACTCATAATAATAAAAATTATAAATATATATATTAATTTTAAATATAAATATCAAATAAATTGAAAATATATTACTATTTTTGATTAATAAAAAATAAAATTGAAAATATTTTGAATAATTTTTTATTTTATATAACTAATTAGTTCTGAAAATTGATCAGAGTCAATACAATTGTCTATTTTCAAAAATTGATATTTTTTCTCTAATTAAATATGATCTTTTGATTTCTAAATAAATGAAATATTAATAATAATTACATAGTGATATTTTCTCAAATTTATAAAATATAAATATTTTGTTTTTTTATTATTGTTAGTTATTTTGAAAATATAATTATTTTTAATGTATATTTTAAAAATATTTTGACTAATTTTTCTTGATAATAACTCTTGGCAAAACTCTAATTCTTTTAATTTTTTTATTATTTGAAGTTGGTATATCAAATGAAATAAAAAGAGTTTATTGCTCCACCTATTCTATAGTAGTATAACGTAAATTCATTATATTCTCCAATTCACTATTAATATTCATCCCTTAAAATTAATTTACCCACCTCAATTAAAAAACTCATTCAATATAATTTTAATTTCATAATTTCAATAACTAATATATAAAGACCATCTCAATCCCTTTATATTATCCTAATTCTCATTTTTTTTACACAAAATCTTTAATTCTCAAATAATAATAATAATAATAATAATAATAATAATAATAATAATAATAATAATAATAATAATAATAAAGGTTAAATGTATTATATCCCGTGTCATATAAGCGTGTTTTGATTTATCTCCCCTTAAAAAAATTGTAATTCCCCCTTACAAAATCAAGATTTCATCTGAAAAAACCTTGATGTAGATTTTTATCCAAGATTCTGTCTATTTGGCCTTAAATAAGTTGTCATGTTGGACCTTATATAAGTTAGAAATTATCTAAAAAAAACAAGTTTTAGTAGGATTTGAACCCAACAACATCCCCACAAAAGCCCAACACCCAACCACTAGACCATTAGCTTTTATTTATAAATGAATTCTCTCAAATTTTATTTATTCTCTAATCCCTAATCTACTCAAAACTATTTCCATTTTTTAAAGAAAAAATCTCAAATTGTTTTCTCCATTTGTATTTTTAAACCAATGTTACAAAATTTTCATGGCTATTGTACAGTTTGTAGAATCAAAATTAGAAGAGTAATTGTTCATGATAGATCTTTTTCCAATAACAATTTCTTGTGCAATCTATACCTGTATGTCACATTCACAGTAAGAAAAAAAATTATAATTAGAAGGTTAAGATGATACTAATGAAATTAAACTTTACAAAGTTTATGAAATTGCTACAGAGTTTACGCAGCTTCAAGCGTTCTCGTAGCTTCTGACATTCAAATATTACTCTTATCTTATTCAATTTTTGTCTCATATATTTTCAATCTAAAAGTGAATATCAATCACACAAATAATTTCATCCTTTGCTTTGTGTTATTTGCACATGAAATCAATTAACAATTTTCCATCATAAGAATATATCAATACCTATAATGTGAAATACAGGTTATGGAGGTATAGTCCAAACAAATAACTATTAGAAAAGTTCCAGCTTACCAACAATGACCCTCTATGATGATATCTAAGAATGAATCAGTCCAAACCTTTTTAGGCAATACTTATAACTTATTAGTCATATAGTCTTTTTTCAAATCTCTCTTTTCTAAATTAGATGGAACTACTTAGGATTAAAATATTTGAATGCTAAGTGCCTAACTGATGCTTAATCAATAGCCAGTGACAACAAGTTATTTAATAAACCATACATAGACAATTAAAGTAAATTACTAGTCAAGTTTTATTGAAGTTTCTTCCCGTTTCTTATCTATTATTGAAGTTAATAAGGTAACTCTTTTATAGTAAAGCAAATTGAGGAGTTTATTTGGTTATTGAATGTTGTTATTTGAATATGTTAAAGTGAGAAATATATAAATTAAAATACATAGTTTAGTAATTGGGTGTGTAGCTTGCAAGTAGAGAAACAAGGGTTCAAAACTCAACTATTACCGGAGGTAAAATGCATTTAATCATAATAATAATAATAATAACAATAATCATAATAATAATACTTAAAATAACAATCATAATAATAATACTTAAAATAATAATAAAAATTATAAATATATATTTATTTTAAATATAAATATCAAATAAATTGAAAATATATAACTATTTTTGACTAATAAAAAATAAATTGAAAATATTTTGAGTAATTTTTCATTTTATATAACTAATTAATTCTAAAAATTGATTAGAGTCAATACAATTGTCTCTTTTTAAAAATTGATTTTTTTTCTCAAAATAAATATGACTTTTTGATTTCAAAATAAATAAAATATTAATAATAATTATATAGTGATATTTTCTCAAATATATAAAATATTTATTACAATTATTGTTCTAAGGTTCAATTCGTGAATGTCGTTTATTTATATTTATGCATTAATTTACATATATTATTGATATTTATAAATCAACCAGTTAAAAAAAATACTTAATTTATCTTGTTTTTCTTTACATATTATATTATCTATAACAATATATAAAAGAAAAATATATTTTTAGTGCAATTTATTTTTATTTTTATTTTATTCTTAGAACTTTTTTTGACTATTACATCAATTATTTAACTTTTTTTAATAAAAAAATATAACTTTCTTCTACTATTTTTATTTTAATTTCTAGAAACATTTTCTTCTTTTACTATTTTAATTTTAATTTCTAGAAACATTTTCTTCTTTTACTATTTTAATTTTAATTTCTAGAAACATTTTCTTCTTTTACTATTTTAATTTTAATTTCTAGAAACATTTTCTTCTTTCTTCCACTTTTATTTTTAATTATGTAACATTTCTCACTATTATATTATTTTTATAATAGAGAGAAGAATTGAACAAGCCACATGATATGTTAAAGAAAGTTAAATAAAATAATTTCATTTATATTTTATTAAACATAGTAGACAAACGAGCATATATTACTTATCTGAACGCTAGTTATATTATAAAATTAAAACAAATGAATTTAATTTAAAAATTTATTATATAATAAATAAAATAAATTAATATTAATAATTAATAAGTTTAATATTATTTTCCATCATTTATTTTTAATTTAGAATTTAGTTTGATCTCTTAACTTTTAAAATTTTCATTTTAATCTTTAATATATACAAATTGAATCACTTCCGTCTATTATGTTAGTTAAAGTCAATTCATAAGACTATGTGGTACTAACATAAAATACCAAGTGACTTAATTGTCACTAAAATATTTTTTAGATTTTAATTATATTTCTTCATCATGTTCCTCAAACCCATTAAATTTAAATCATAATAATCATCCATGCCATAAGTGTCCCAAAAAAAATACAAATCATAATACTTTAGATTAGTCTTTTCCATCTACTATTTAAGCCTCTTTGAAACTTTTTGGAAACAAATTTTAGTGTAGTTCTAATTCTTCCTGATCACATTATGTGAATTCAAGGAGAAGTAATACCCAAATTTCATTCCAGAAATCTGAAAGTCATAAATAACAATGTGACTTTGAGAGATAGTGAAAATCACAAAGCTTTATAGAGATTAAGTAGGGATGTCAGTTTAGACCTGTTAATGGGAATCCCCGCGGGGAACGCCCCGTTCGGGGCCCCAAAGATGGGGAATTTTCCCCCGTGGGGGCGGGGATGGGGAGAAAAATTCCCCCGAGAGCATTTCGGAGACGGGGACGGGGAATACACCCCCCGCCCCGCGGGGACCCCGCCCCGCCTATTATTTTAATATAGTTAATTTAATATATATATTTTAGATTAGGTTTTTTAGTCATTTTCTTTATGTTTATTTATAAAAATAAATAAATAAATATTCATGTATTTATTAAGAGAGAGAAATGTAAATATTAGACCCTAAAAAAGTTGAAGCGTTTCATTGTGCTTTTTATTTTTATAGAAAATATAAACATTTTAAAAAAATAAAATATTAATGAATAAATGTAGGATCTATGGGGATCCCCGCGGGGAACGGGGATCCGCGGGGAACGGGGATGATGATAGAAATTCCCTCGTGACGGAGATCGGGGACGGGAACGAGGAATGAATTTGATGGCGGGGAAAAAGATGGGGAAGTGTCCCCCCGGCCCCGCCCCGCCCCATTGACATCCCTAAGATTAAGTAATAGGTAGTATTATATAATTAACCTAATAAATTTATCTCATTGAAAAATCATGATTGTGACATAGTTCAAAAACTAGAAAAGACATAATAAACACATTTCTCTCTCTTTACATTTTATTAAATAATTGAACGAAAAAAGTTTTTTATCAATCAAATCAATCACAAATAGTTATTTATTATAATAATAAATTCTATTTCGTTCCATTTTCAAGACCTAATCCTAATCGGTGACACATCTTTCATTTGAACCTATCGCGTCATCCAAAATTATCCTCTTGTATGAGCTTCCTACCTATAGTGTTCCCTTCCTTCTCAATATTTATCGATGGAATGAATTTGTGTACAACAAGCTGTAATCCATGTCTACATGATGAAGATACTGAAGAAGAATGAAAAACAATGGTCGAAGTGTTATACAAAGAAAGAAATAATTATGTATGTTAAACGTAAATCGTTTGTGAATGATATTGTGTATGAACTACTATTGCAATAGTTGAGTCGTGGGCGTCTTTCAATCTATAAAATTGCAATTTTTATTTTGGTGTTCTTGATTTTATAAATGAAGATGAACAATATTATAAAAACCCAGAAATTCTATTTTAGCAACAGATTTTTCCGTCGCTGAGTTGGTCACAAAGCGAAATTTTACACATCATCGAAAATTGACTCAGTTACTGACATGTAGACAAAAATGACTAAGTTGATACATTTTAAAAAGTTAAGAGACTCAATTGATTTTTTTTTTAAGTTAAGGGACCAAAATACTCTCACTACAAATACAAAAAAAAAATATTAAATCTAATTAATAATTTATAGTTTTAATAATATCGGTTAATATCTATAATAAATTTATATACAAATTATTAAATAATATTAATATTATATATTTATACCTATCTAATAATAATTTTATAATACTTTTGTTACCATAATATTAATAATATTTACTCACCAATAATAATAAATAAAAATAATTGTAGTCAATAAAAACAATTTATATATGATATTTTTCTTAATTGTTTTAAATATAAATATTTTTTATTACTATTTTATATTATTTTTTTGACAAATTATATATTTTACACATTTTTTCCATCTATATAAACCCACATTATGTCTTTCTTCTTGTCATAAAGTCTCAAATTTAGTTTGTTAAGAGAAGAGAATATAGGATAGGATTTCACAAAATTTAGTTTCGATTTTCTTTTTCTTTTCGACAAACAAACCTCACTATACTCTCTCTCTCTCTCTCTCTCTCTCTCTCTCTCTCTCCTTTTTTTTCACTCTTCGTTCTCGTTTTGTCTGTTATTCCGTCATCCGTAGCAAAAAAAACCCTAACCCCTCTTTCTCATCGGAAAACCACCGTGTAGCTTCAAATCGGCTTCAATTGAAGCGTTTCACGGCTTCGATTTTTGAAGCCGAGGGGAGTGAAGTGATTTGGGGAAAGATCTGAAAGGAGAGGCTCGAATTGAGCTCTATCAATGGCGTTTGAGTACAGAGAGCTGCAAGATCAGCTTTTGGATGTTGGGAATAGGCTGAAGGATCCTCCTGCGTCGGTGGATCAGCTCATCTCGCTGCTAACTGTAATCTCTCTTCCGTTTATTTTAATTTTTTTCTTCTGCTAATGCCATTTATGTTTTGTTATATAATTAAGTGGAAATGAAGTTCAGGAATCGTAAAGTTGTAGATGGAATTTTAAAAATTTGTTTTTTTTCTTTCTGTGTTGCTTTGATTCCGTATTGTTATCTGAAACCCTAATTTTGCTTGGTTATAATGTTCAATTAATGTTATAGAATATATGTTGAGTAATAGTAATGAAAACTTACCTAGAAATGAGTTAAATTTGCACTAAATTTGCGTATTTATGTTGCGTGGTTATTAAATGTGTTTACATTGTATCACACTGTTAGAACACTAACATGCCAGAACAAAATTTATTAATGGGGATCTAAGTACTGAACGTGTCTTCAATCTTATTGAATCTTTTTCCATGTGTTCTGCAGCGAGCTGATAGTTGCTTAGCAAGGGTGGAACAGTCACCTAAAGACTCTATGCGAACTGCACTCGAACCGACATTGAAAGCATTGGTTGAGCATAGGCTTTTAAGGCATCCGAATACTGATGTCCAAGTTGCACTTGCCTCTTGCATCACCGAAATAACAAGAATCACTGCACCTGATGCTCCTTATGATGATGATCAAATGAAGGTGTGTGATTTTTTTTTTTTGCTAGAGTTTCATTGGGCTTGCCTGATCTCATGCACTTCACAAAAGACATCATGAATTTTTCTTGCAGGAGATATTTCAATTAGTTGTATCTTCATTTGAAAAGCTACATGATATCTCAAGCCGATCTTATGCGAAGAGGAGAGCTATTCTGGAAACGGTTGCCAAAGTCAGATCATGCGTGGTAATGCTGGACCTTGAATGTGATGGGCTGATTTTGGAGATGTTTCAGCACTTTTTAAAGGCCATAAGGTGAGACTCTAGGAGCAATTATGTACAAGTCCATCACTATCATGGTGTTGGATGCTATCATTTATAATTCCGCTTTAAATTTAATCTGATATTTCATGCTTTTACAATATAGTTGGTACGTACTTGTGTTAGATATACAATATAAAATCATTCACATGCTTTTACCAAACATCTTTATCTTTTGGGAAATTTGGAGAGTTGCTTACTCCTTAGAGCTCTTAGGGACATGTTAGAGATGTAATATAAAGCCATTTATGTGCTTTTACTGGAAAAGTCTTGAGGATAGTTCATGACACATGCACACAAAAACTTTTCATTTGATATTAGATAAATTTATATACGGGGATATGATTCTAACTAGCTCCGTTTGAAAATCAGGGAATATCACCCAGAGAATGTTTTTTCATCCATGGAAACCATTATGACACTTGTTCTAGAGGAAAGTGAAGAAATATCCTTTGATTTGCTTTCTCCTCTCCTGGACAGCATTAAGAAAGACAATGAGGTAGGAGTTTGAAAGTTTTGATTTTAATTCCTCTCAATAGATTGTGATTTTGAGCTTGATCCTTGTTTAAATTGTTAATATATTTATCATTGTCATTATCATCAATCATCGTGGTCCAGGAAGTTTCACCGATTGCCCGGAAATTGGGAGAGAGGGTTCTTGAAAATTGTGCAACCAAACTTAAACCCTACTTAGTGCAAGCAGTGAGAATCTTGGGTATATCTGTGGATGATTATAGCCAAGTACTTGCTTCAATTTGCCAAGATACCTGTGATATCTTGGAGAAAAATGGTGTATGTGTTACTAGTGAGCACAAGGTAAGTTTTTTTTTTCCAGTCCCGAGTAATTTAACCTTTCAAAGAATTGACACTCAAAAATTTATTATGAATTCATTTGATCATTTCAGGAAGAGGAGAGCAAGTCAGCAGAACTACCACTTGAGGAGTCAAGCCCAGTATGTCCCATCTTTTATATTTCTTTTTTATTCATCTGATATGGTTATGTATTTTACCTTCTAGAATTGAAAAATACAATATTGTTAATTATGGTTTGATCTGTCTCGAGTCATTTAACTTTTCAAAGAATTGACACTCAAATTTATTATGAGTTCGTTTGATCATTTCAGGAAGACGAGAGCAAGTCAGCAGAACTACCACTTGAGGAGTCAAGCCCAGTATGTCCCATCTTGTATATTTCTTTTTTATTCATCCGATCTGGTTCTGTATTTTATCTTCTAGAATTGAAAAATACAATATTGTTAATTATGGTTTGATCTGTCCCGAGTCATTTAACTTGTCAAAGAATTGACACTAAAAAATTTATTATGAATTCATTTGATCATTTTAGGAAGACGAGACCAAGTCAGCTGAACTACCACTTGAGGAGTCAAGCCCAGTATGTCCCATCTTGTATATTTCTTTTTTATTCATCTGATCTGGTTCTGTATTTTATCTTCTAGAATTGAAAGATACAATATTGTTAATTATGGTTTGATCAGGTGGTGGTTAAAGAGGAACCAGAGGAATCTGCACATTCTCCACACGAGAATCGGGAGGGTAATAGATCTTCCAAGTCAGTCACAAACAATGGCGTTGCATCTGCTGGAGAAGACGCCACTTTAGGAGATTTTAAGTCCATTACAAAGAAAGAGGATACCGATTTTTCTGATCATTCCAAAGAGGAGCTCAATGATTTGGGTGATAGAAAAGTTGACAAGAATGAACAAAAATCGGAACAAGCCACCAAAAAGAGCCGGAGGAAATCGAGCTCTTCAACCAAATCTGCAAAACTGTCTCAATGTCAAGTTGTTGCTAATGAAAAGAAAGCTGAGAAAATGTTGGATTCTGAAAGTTACAGCAAGGAAGCTCGCAATGATGAATCAGAAGTTGTGGCTTCTCCTTCACCTAGTGACAGCCTTCCTGATGAAAATCATTCAGAGAAACTTGGAAAAGCAAAAACTAAAGGAAGCCCTGCAAATGTTGAAGTTGTTTCGAAAAAGGTATCTGAAGGAGCAAGTATATCTAAAGCCAAACCTGTCAAGCAGTCAGTGAAAAAGACACTTGGTGGAAACTCTGGTGTAAAAAAAACTGCCGGTACAGATTCAGACAAAACACAACGTGGGGCTGTTAGTAGTGCTGATGCTAAAAAGCACTCTGCCAAGAAATTGAATGATAACAAGGGTGGTGGCGGTGGATCCTCTTCCAGACAGCTTGTAGATGAAAAAAAGTTGGGGTGGGGGGAAGCCAACTCAGAGACGGGTGCAGCAAAGTCTTCTAGTGTAGGTGTTGATAAGGTACATTTTGTTCTTTTTTAAACAGCCTTTTTCTTTCTTATTATAGATTTGTACTATTTATTATTTCAACATGATTTTGTTTTGCTTTATTCATTTTAAAAACAAATTATTGACGGAATCGTTATTAATTGTTAATATAGGAAATGATTTCTTCTCCAAGGTCCGATACCAAATCCTCCGAAAATGAAAAGTTAGAAGAGACTACCAAGACAAGTGCAAAGAGGAGACACGCCTTAGAAGATGAAAAGTTAGAGGAGGCTCCCAAAACAAGTGCTAAGAGGAAACCCGCCTTAGAAGATGAAAAGTTAGAGGAGACTCCCAAAACAAGTGCAAAGAGGAAACCCGCCTCAGGAAGAAAAAATGTGTGTATCTTGTTTGGCATTTACACGCAATTTCTAAAAATAATATGAAATCTTCATGATGTGTTCTCTATAGTACATTTTCTCTGGGAAAATCCTTTTGCAGCTATGTCTCCATATTTCTGATTAGCAATTACAAAAACTATCTTTTCTTTTCATGTTGATTGCTAAATATCTTTCTGCTATCAGGGATCTGGGATCAAGGAATACGGTGAAAACCTTGTTGGTCTACGGGTTGAAGTATGGTGGCCTAAGGATCGTGAGTAAGTACTCTTCATTTCTTAGTTTTTGACATGCTGCCGTAAGAGATTTTGCCTTTTCATTTTGGCAGAATAGAAATCTATATTATTTTTTTTTGACAAATATATAATTGTTTGCAGGTTTTACAAAGGTGTCATTGAACGTTTTGATCCTATAAAAAAGAAGCATAAGGTGATTTGGCTGTTCATTAAATCATTCCTGTACCCTCCCCTCCCTATTGCTAGAAAAATACTCTGTTCTTTATGGTCTCGTTGTATGCATTTTGATTATTTCCTCCCCTTTGAATAGTAATTGTCCCATTCTGCTTATTTTTCTTCAAATAAATTTCTTATTTAAAAGCATGCATTTACGTGTCTGTATTAGGGTGTACATTTAAATGTATAACTTTAAATGGCATAAGAATACAACACGCTAGATCTGCAATCATGGGCTCCATTTTTTGTTTTTATTTTCTCAAGCAGCAGCACTTTTAGATTTTAAAAACACGTATAATTTTTTTAGATAATTGGAGAAGTTTTTCCAAAAAACCCCAAATAAAGTTTTATTATGCTCTCTCCTTAGCTTGAAACTTACTAGGAAGGTTAGCAGAATGAAAAAAATGTTACTCCCTCCGTTTCAAAATGACAGTCGTTTAAGGTTTTTGCACACAAATTAAGATATGCAATGATGTTGTAATAAGACATTACACTTTTACAAAATTAACCCTATTAATGTATTGGAAACAATGTAGAGAGTAAAAAGTATAGGGCACAATTGGAAAAATAGTAATCATTACTACATTGAAAAGTGAAAATGATAGTCATTTTGAAACGGAGGGAGTATATCATAAAAGCATTTTTGTAAAGCTTGTCGAAAGGCACTTGTTATCTTCTGATGCCTATTTTCCTATTTTAGGTGGTTTATGACGATGGTGAAGTTGAAGTATTGAACCTCTCGAGGCAAAAATGGAATATCATTGATGCTGATTCAGCTGCAGATGGGGTTGGTCTCTTACCTATATTTATTACATCATATTCTTTCTGTGCCTAAATTAATGACAACTGTTTCTTTGGACAGGAAGAAGGAAGTGATCATGCTAGTCTCGATGCTTCCCTTGAAATGTATGTATTGCCTAGTATTGCTTTTTTAGATACATCTTTTTGCTATATCATTAGAAACCCATCCTAAATTATTTTGTATGCATGTTTGTGTATGTTTGAACTCCACTTGGTCTTACAGTTCCAGCACATTGGGCTCAAGCATTAGTCTTATAGCTAGAGTTGTGTGTGCAGGCTGGCCCGCCTTGTTTAATCCAATCTGCATAAACCTGTACATTAAATGGTCTGGGCTGGCCTGTCTGCAATTATTAGTGAGTTGCAATATGTGTATGACTAAGAAACTGTTATTCTTCAATAAAAATGAAACATTTTTAGCAATCTGACTCCTCTTCAGATTGTTTTTCTATTGACTGGAGTTTGGTCGGAGAAGATCTTTTGTGAAGCAATTTTGTTCTTACTTCGGTGTACTGTTTTTTAAAATCCTATTCAGGCCTACAAAAAAGAAAGTAAAAACAAGTTTCAGTGCACCAAAGCATGGAAAGCTATCCTCGAGGTTTGTCAATATTTATATATCAACTTTTATGAACCACTTTTTGTTTGATGTCAATTTATCTACTTGGATTTGTCTTGGTGGAGCAACTGGGTTTAGTAAATCAAATGAAGCAACTAGAAGCAGTGCTCTTAGGTGGCATAATTAGTTTTATGCACAGTTGTGCTTATTGCAGTTGCATATTTATTGAAGTTTAATTTAATATTATATGAATTTAATGACAATCAATTGACGGTTTAATATGTTTGACATATAATTCCAATTATACTTTATCGTATTTCCACATCATATTTTATTAGGGGGCTGCTTGTGCAGTTGTGGAAGATAGTACCATTAAGATTGTGCATCTTAAACAGTTCATATAGTTATTGAACTCATTATATTTTCTGAAAGTCTTGTCATTGTGTTAAATAGAGAAATTATCAAATAAAGTAAACAAATTTAATATTTTGCAAGCATACAAATCATTTAATACTTTCTTTGTTTAGTGTTACTTTGTAGAGAGAATAAAAGAAATTAAATTTATTATCTTCTAATATTTTTGCTCCTTTGATTTGTAGTGGTGGGGCATCTGGATCAAGTATATCTAAGGGTGTTTTGATGTCTGGTCAGAAGTCTAAGGATGGAAACAAATCCAAAGAATCCAATACTATTAGCGATTCTGAGGATGAAGTTAGCAGAAAGTTTAAGGACAACACTCCTATATCTGCTACACTGAAAATGACTAGTAAATCCAAGAATATTGGTAGCTCCAAGACAAGCAAGTCAAAGGATGACGACACTATCACTCCAAAACCCTCTGTCAAGTCTAAGCAGGAAACCTCAAAGAGTGGATCAACCAACCAAAAGACTCCAAAGACTGTTGCTTCTGAGGGAAAGTCCCCAAATAGTGGTGGAAAGTCTACTGTCGACCGTGGTGGCAAGTTGAAATCTGGTTCATTGAAGAAAAGAGTTTTGGAGGATGATGACTCAGATGATTCAGCGAGAGAGGAGGAATATGCGAAGGGCAAGACATCAGGTTCATCAAAGGCAGAAGGAAGTGAGGTCAAGAGAGGAAATAAACGTCAGAGAAGCTAGAAGGAATATATGTTCTTTGACTATTCCTTATCTGCTTGCTTGCCGTCTGCTTGTCAGTGCACTTCCTTACAGCTTTTGGATATTTCTTTCTCTGGCCCCTGTCCTGTGGTGAATCTAAAGCTGTGTATTAGGCATCTGCCAATAGTTTTCAGTGCCCAGCTCATTGTTGCTATGCTAGCATTGTTATCCTTAAGACTAGTTTACTAGTATTTTGGGTCTATAGAGTAATAATTTTATTTCTTTTTTCCATTATTTCTTCTAGACTAGATGGATGGATTTTTGAGAACAGTTAAAACCATTTGGTTAGCAGCCTCAATTGAAAGAATGCTTTGGTGCTAGTCTTGAATACTGGCAGATGTTTTCTGTCCACCCAATTCATATTTATTTTTATTGATTGAGATGTGGTGTTCATTGTTGAGTAATGCCTTGAGCTGTTAAAGTTGGTGGCACTAACTGGGAGAGTATCCCAATATTTGTGCAATTTATTTGGTTTAGTTATGGACACTGGTGTTCAAGGTTAGTCCGCAAATGAGTATCGGCGCTATATTAATTTCCCTGGTTGCTTTAGTTTTATGGATTTCAGTTAATGAGTATCGGCGCTATATTAATTTCCCTGGTTGCTTTAGTTTTATGGATTTCAGTTCGGTCGCATCAACAACTCTTGCATTAGATCGATATTGTCTTGCAGCAAGTTGCTCTGGAATAAGACACTAAGCTACTCAGTATTAAAACATCCGGAGGTGGTAAGTAGCATTCTATATTGATAATAGCCATGTTTGGCTTGAATGTTTTAATTTCAAACAAGTTACTGAAGTTTTAATGGCAGGGTGAAAGAGGTGAGAATTGGAAGAGGCATGTTTAAGATGAAGAATCGGAAGGGAAGTGTTGCGAGGGAAGAGCGGGTGTAAATAATAAAATATGGGACACTAATGGTGTAGGGTTTTAAACATCTGAAGGTGGTAAGTAACTTTATACTCCTATATTGATACTGGTTGTGATTTGTCTGAATGTTTTAATTTTAAATCCAAAGTTGCCAAAGTTTTGATGGCAGGGTGAGTGAGAGGAGAGAGTTGGAACTTGGAAGGGAACAATTGTGAATGAAGAGAAAGTGTAGTAAAATACTATGGTACTGATGATAGGGTTTAAATGTCTAGAGGTGGTAAGCAACTTTATATTTTGCAACTGTTTTTAAATTGCAGCTACAAAGTGGGTTCACATGACATATACAGTGAGTTCTCATTGAATGTTGAGGTAAAGTTATTTTACTTAGGCATGTCTGAGCAACTTTACCAAACTATATATTTATTTAGAAATATTTTATTTGCGAACCAACCGATAAAAGAAGGAAGATTCGGAAAAAAAACACACTGAAGTTCTATTCTCTTTTAGAATTTCATATAAAATGACTGAAAATTTCAGTGATGCAATCTGCAAATCATATACACAAAGAAGGAGAAATAATATTTGAACACCCAAATTTGGTCACTACGTAGTGTCAATTTTTTTTCTTCAAATAACCAAGCTTTTGAAATAAAATATTCAAATAATCAACATTCCAAATTAATTATCAAAGTAATCATATTACAAAAAAAAAAATTCGTCAAAGAGGATATGCCAAATGTTACTGCACATGCATTATAAATTTAACATATGCGCCAATGTTTTTGGCATATGCAATACTGTCATGTCAATGTATGTGACACATGCTTTATGTATTTAAAAGCAATCACCATTCCTTCTAGTACATACTTCACTTTTTGGTCACACGCGCCAATAAGAAAGCAATGCACGTGTTAGAAAGAATGATGTCTACTCTTAAATACACAAAGCATGCACCACATGCATTGGTATGACAACACTGCATGCGTAATGTCGCATGACTTAAATTTAAAGTGTATGCGCCATAGGGAGTCACACTTTCTTTTGCATACGATTTTTTTGTTTGAAATATAATTATTTTGGTTAATTGAGTATTTTATTTAAAAAATTGATTATTTTTTGAAAAAAAAATCTACAGTGCCCTACGGTCTTTTTGGGTGTAATTGTATATTTTCAAAATCTGAAAAAGTATATAAAATCAAAAGGTAAGAAATAAGAACAATGGTATACGGTGTCACATTTGACGTTAAAAATTGAATGTTTCAATAACACATTTGAAAAATAGGTTTGTTATATTTTATTCTATGCCTTTCTATCAAGGACTGTAACCAGAAGATGAAGTTTTCTTTGTCAATGAGTGGATAACTCATGGCACTAATTGTAAATTTTAGGGACCTGACATTGCAAAGTTCTTGCCCTTAGACGCTGCAAAGTTCTTACGTTTTGAATTTTGTTGGAACCTCTCGTCGGCAACAATTTTACTTGGTATTGGCCTAATTGAGAGGCGACTAGTAGGATTGTTGCCGTACTCGTAAATTCTGTAAAAATATTTGGATAGATGTTTTATATTTGCCATTTTTTTCACATCTCATCATCACCAATATTAATCTTCTATCATATCAGAATTCGACTTTTCGATTATAATGTTAAACACTAACTCTGCAGTCTCCGTACAAACCCATTGAAGTATATGTTTACGTATAGAAACATATATGTTTATTTGTAAATTATTTTTCAACATCTACACAGACGTCATCCGATTTAACATCCATACATAGAATAGTGTCGGAGACAATATCAAGAATATTAAAGTGCACCATAACTACAACCAATCATAACATAAGCAAATTCAAATTACATAAGCAAATTCAAATTTCATAATAGAATATTCTGGATTTCACTTCTGGACACAATATGAATATAATATGAATTTTGAAATCTGGATGCAATTTCATTTTTCAATTTAAAAAATTAGATGATCTAAAGCAATGAACAATGTAATACATGTACATTATTTGAAATTTCAACTTCTTTTCTCCCTTTAATATTAAAATTACGAAGAATGTTATTTTAAAGTAAAAATCTTTAATGACAATGAAAGGAGATTTTTGTAGAATTTTTAAAAATAAAGTGTTTTGGTCATGTTTAGAGATATACATGCAAGGTGACATCCAAATTCGTTTTCTCACTTGAAGTTCTGGAGATTGGAATTCGGAAGGAGTCTAGAGAATATACTCCTTCCCACTTGAATTTTGTTGGAACCTCTCCTCGACAACAATTTACTTGATATTGGCCTAATTGAGAGGCGACTAATAGGATTGATCAGATTTTGATTTCTAGTGAGTGGTGGGATTTCTGGGGGAGACATCTCAATAGGCTCTTTTGAGGGATGTTTATGATAATGTTCTATTATCCTTAAGTACAACAATTCGTTGTGGGGCTCTAAACCTTTTAGATTTAATAATTATTGGTTGGCACACAACGTCTTCCTGATTTAGTTACTAATTTTTGGAACACTATTGAGGTGCATGGTTGGCAAGCTTTTGTTTTGTAGGAGAAGCTTAAAGCTCTCAAAGGGATCCTAAAATCTTGGAATAAAGAGGTTTTTGGAAACCTTGACTCCTTCAGATTAAGGATTCTCAGTTGATTCAGTGATCTAGATTTAAATGGATCAAGGTAGGCGATGCTAATTCAGGATTATTCCATACTTCTTTGAAGAGTATGAGTTTGAGGAATATTATTTTAGTGTTGAAGGTTTGGTGATGTCTCGATTGAAGGGGTTTATAAGATTAAGCATCAAGTGGTGAATTATTTCACATATATTTTTAGAGAACCAGATGTCAATTGACCTTGTATGGACGATATTCTCTTCCACACTCTTTCGGTTGACGATAACATCTTCTTATCAGTTCCTTTTAGTTCTCAAGATCTTGATGTGGCAATATCTTAGAGTGAGGGTGATAAAAGTGCATGTTCAAATGGTTTTAACTTCTCTTTTTAAAAAAAGAAGAAGTTGGAACCTACTTTGAGGTGACCTAGGGATCATGTTTGATTAACCTCATCGCTTTGCATCCCTACCTCGTAGTTTTTCTTCTTACTTTGTTACTTTAACCCTAAGGTTAACTCATCCTCCCATATTGGAGACTTCAGTCCTATCTCTCCGGTTGGATCCGTTTATAAGTTATTAGCAAAAGTGTTGGCCATTAGACTAGGTGTTGCGATAGATAAGCTCATATCCCCTAACCAATCTGCTTTCATTAAGGGGAGACTATTGGTGGATGAAGTGCTGGCTAATAATGAGGTGATTGACTTGGACAAGAGATAAAAAAAAGACCCTGTCTTATTCTTAAGGTGGATTTTGAGAAAGCATACAACTTAGTTTGTTGGAATTTCTTGGATTATATGTTGATCAAATTCTATTTGTGAGAAATGGAGGTATTGGTGAAAGCTTGTGTCTTTGTCGGGAACCTTGCGATGCTAAAGAATGGGTCTCCTACCCAAGAGATTAACATTAAGAGGGGTCTAAAACAAAGGATCCCTTGGCTCCTTTTCTTTTTCTTATGGTTTTTGAGGGTCTTGGTGGTTTGGTAGTGAAGACATATGAGTTGGGCTTATACTCTGAATTTATAGTTAGTACTTCTGAGTTGGTAGTGTCTCACCTTTAGTATGTTGATGATAATATTTTGGTGATTGACTAGTCTCTAGAGAATGTGTGTTGTATTAAGGCTATACTTAGAGGTTTTGAGATGACCTTCGGTCTTTGTGTTTATCATTTATTTCTTTCTTCTGTAGGGGACTTTCTCCATTGCGAGATAGCATCGGTTCCTTTTAAGTACCTAGGGTTTCCAATCAGAGTCAGGCTACTTGGGATCCTTTGGTTGTCTTGTTGGAAAAAATACTTAACTCTTGGAAGCATAAAAGTTTAAGTCTGGAAGGTAGAGTGATTCTCCTTAATTTGGTGCTTAATGTTTTCTCTATCTTCTTCTTGTCCTTTCTGAAATTTCCTGCTATGATTGGGAAAAAGATAATGGCCTTACAAAGGATATTTCTTTGGGGTGGGATGAAGAATGTGTCTAAGATCCCTTGAGTGAATTATGATGATGTTTGTAGGCCTAAAAGTAGAGGATGATTAAGAGTGAGTGATCTTAGGTTGGTTAATATTTCTCTTCTGGCTAAGGGAAAATTGAGGTTGTTTATAGGGGATTTAGGGCTCTGGAGGGATATTCTGGTAGCTAGATATAGAGATATATCTATATCTTCCCTTAGTGGTGGTAGGTCCAGGGGTTTCAATTTTTCCTCATCCCCATGGAAAGAGATTTCTCGTCTTAGCCTCTCAAGACTAAAGAGGAAGGTGGTTCAGATTAGTTTTTTTTAGATGGAATTACAAGGAAAGGGGATGAGTCTTTTGGGAGGACTCTTGGCTTGGTAACTTCCTCTTAAAGTTCAAGTTTTCTGGTTTGTTCTCTAATCCCCCCCCCCCCCCGTGAGAAGGGATGGTGTGTGAGATAAGAGAGGTTATCAATGGGGTTTTGACCTAGGACTTTGGATGGAGAAGGTCCCTCTTCCTTGAAAAGTTATCCGTTCTTGAAGCGTATGCATTTCTCAGAGATGTTATTCTTACCTTGGATAGAGATAAATGGATTTGGATGCGTTCTAGTGATGAGAATTTTTCAATGTCATCCATTTACCTCGTTAAAAGGAGGAGTTTGATTTCTTCTATGGCTCCTCTTTCGTTTCAGAGTCATATCCTTTCACTTATTTGGAGTAGCTGAGCTCTATTTAAGATCTTGTTTTTTTCCTGGCAGTTATTGCAGGATAGTTTTCCTTCGAGAGCTAATTTGTTTAGAATACGGATGCTCTCAAATACTAGTGGGCTTTTTGTCCCTTTTACGGATTATTACTTGAGTCCACTTCTCACATCTTTGTTACTTGTGAGTTAGCTTCGTTTGTGTGGTATTTGATTTTTAGGTGGTTGGGATGACAGGTAATCTCAGAGTGCTTTTTCCAGTATTTTCATTCTTATGGATAATTATCTGTTGGTTTGACATGCTGTAATCTGATATATTTGGAAAGACCAATATGATGTGATTTTTAACGGTCATAAAATCAGAGAAAAAAGTGGAGAAGAATATTTTTTGGTTTCTGTAGCAGTAAAATCAATGAAGTCGTCACCGAGTATTTATTTATCCCATATGAAAGGGAAAGGAAAATCATCGAAGAAAACCTAAAGGGGAAATCAAGGTCTTGCAACCGAGAGATTGGGTAAGGGAGTCGATTACGCGAGGGGAAGGTATTAGCACCCCACACGTCCATAGTACTCTACGGAATCCACTCTCGTTATTCTAAATAAAGGGTGTGTTCAATCTAATGCTTAAGGGTTATAAACTAAGAGGGAATGCATGCAAAGAAAAGAGAAAGAATGTAGGGAAAATAAAGTTGTACTCGCTCGGGCCCTACTCCAATGCATACGTATCCTTTTTGAGGAATCAGAGCTACCGTAGTTCAGCTCATATATTTTGTTTGTTTGTATTTTTTAAATGAACAATGTTGCATTCAATCATTCCACTGCTGCTCGACCTTTGGAGACTTATGACCTGTAGTGGAAAGGAGCTAACATGCTCTTAGAAGAGAAAATCCGAATGGCGAAAAGAAATGGGTTGGTTGGTATTTTTTACCATGAAAAGAATTTTTGTATGCTTAGCATTCTTTATACATTTGCCAAGAAAAAGAAGAAGTTTTAGTTTTAAGTGCAATGATGCAAAAATGGAAGAAAACATCTAAGGGAGACTAACCTATCTCTAACCTAATGTTATCATACAATGGGGGATGCTATCTAAGCTAGCATGCCAAAGAAAGTCTAACAAAACTATCCTATAGGGAACATGCACTGAGAGTGAAGTCGTGATCTCAATTTTTAAATTGAGTGACTCATCGATCAACAAGAAATAAAGGAAAGCGATAAAGTCCTATAGGGAGCATGCACTGAGAGCGAAGTCGTGATCTCAATTTCTAAATTGAATGACTCATCGATCAATCAAACAAAGAAACAAACACAAGCACCACACATATAGCAAATGAAGTGCGGAATGCCTGCTACAGGTCTTTAAACAGCGATTTCGAGTGCACACTCTTTATTTCCTGCTTCCTACTTCACATGATTTCTAGAAAGTGGTAAAATGCAGCATTTACGATATTTACAACAATAATGATCTGAATGTAAACCAAGCGGATAAAACAAATCCGTATACAACAAACTCTACAACAAATATTCGAAATCTTCTGCAAAAGCTCCAAAAGCTAGCATCAACAAGAGAGAATGTCAGAAATATGACACCATTGCAAGCAAAGCGCATCCGTTACCAAAGCGGTCAATGTCTGAATTTGCTTCTCAAGGCATGCACAACTCACCAAAATGGTTAGCAAATAACAACACAATTGAAGTACAAATTATAAATAAGAAACAATGGTTACAAGTAAGTATGATTATGTATAATACAAAATGGAGCAAGTTGCTTGAACATAGTATGGTATTTCCGGACAGCATTGCATTAGTATCAGAAAGAGTACCGAAATTAGCATAGAAGCGGAAGAAATGAGATCAGATATAAGTATGAACATGAATGGTCAAATGGTAAAAAGTGAACCATGTTTAGAAGCTGATCACAATACTCCGGACAGCCACACTATATTCAAGTAATTAAACTAAAAAAAAGCGGTAAAAACGCATATGTACAAAAGTTAACGGTATCAACAAAATGTGGTATTTACATAAAGCAGTAATCTCTTGAATGTCAACATCCAATGTACAAGCTACCAAGTTAGTTGGTATGCTACAAGTTAGTATATTTACAAACTATGAGAGAATGATATCACAAACTGAAATTAGTGCAAAATGGTATTTTTCAAGTAACGGTGTAATATGTACATAAACCGAAAGACGCATCCGAAACAAACGGTACCTCTTGAAAATTGTTTGGAATGAATTGTAAAAATTAATGGGACTTATATTCATGCAAACAGATCACAAAAATGCAATCGATTCGGCCAAATTTCACCCGGAAACAAGATTTTCGCAACAAGTCAGCAACAGTAAAAGTCGGGTGAAAAGTGTTCGAATCGAAAAACTAAACGCGTGAGGAGCTTCGAATGGCTTGAGAAACTCAGTTTTCAATAAAGAAAGACGGAAAAACTCAAAGCGGATCAAAAGTTAGAGCAAATACAACAATTATGTCAAGAATTTGTCAATGTTCAAGTGTTCAGGCATTTTCCACCAAACTCAATCAAACTTGTTTCCATTGTGTTTTATGATGTCATTTGAGTCTATTGAAATTTATCTCAACACATATAAATGACAAACAACAAGTGTCAATCAACAAATTAGCAAAAAAGTAGTTTATGTAAAAAATCAAACAACTTGAAATTATAACCAAAAATACATTTCAAATGCACAAAAAAACACAATGATCAACAACCAAATGGTTAGAAACAATTGACATTATTGATATCAAGACATTAAAGAAAATTCTCAACATCAATTTCCAACTCATTAGATAATTCATTAATATTTTTCAATCAAGTTGTAAACTCCACAACTTACACATAATCTCATGAATTATCAACCAATGTCAAGCTTTTTTTAACATTTTGATTTCAATAATTTTGAGCAATCAAAGAATTAGGCCTAAACTAGGCTAATGTTAGAAAACAAACAAATGCTACATGTATCACATAATTGGCACAATCACAAACTATGAAAATTAATGAATTAAGATTAAAAAAAGTCACATTTAGGCCATGAATGACAATTATGGATAAGTTAAAAAAGTGAACCAATACACAAGGCACAAGCTTAAAAATTAACCGGAATGATATATCAAAATTATCGGAAGCTATGCACACGCATACGGTCTCAAAATACGGACAATTCGGTCAAATTTTGTTCAAAAATGCGATTTTCGCGCACAAGTCAGCAACTCCCAGATTTGACTGAAACACGTCCGAATCAAGGAACCGTTCGCGTGGAGAGCCTCGGATGGCTCGAGAAAGTCGATTTCATTAAAGAAAGTTGAAAAAAAAATCAAAATGGATCAAAAGTTAGAGTAAAAACACCAATTATGTCAAACTTTGTCATTTACCAAGTATTGAGATATTTTCTATCAAACTCAATCAAACTTACTTCAAAAATATTTAGCAATGACATATGAGTCTATTAAAAATTACCTCAATTCATTGAAATGGCAAGCAACAAGTAATCAACCAAAAATTGGTAAAAGATTAATTTATGTCAAGAATTAGTAACATGAGATCGTACGCAAAAATGCATTTCAAATACACAAAAATATCAATGATCATCAACCAAAAATAATTGAAAACATGTAGTAAAGCTTGAAAATCAAATACTTGGCCTAAACTACACTAATTGTTAGTTTATGTTACAACACCTAAATTAAAGTTAGTGTTAGAATCTACATAACCTAAACTATTAACAAATTCTACATCAAGAATTAGGAGCTATTGTTAATCTAATCAAGAGTTCAATATCTCAAACTAGTGTTAGTGCTAACTAGTTTTCTATAGCTAATTCAACTTAAACACAAGTGTAACTACACCTAGGGCTAAAAACAACACAACAATACTTTGTCAACTTCAAGTTACAACCAAAATTAATTTCTCAAGTTCAATTAATCACTTATTTCAATAAGCAATTCAATAAGCCTCAATTCAAATCAATTCTCAATAATTAAGCCTCAATTATACAATTAAAACCTCAATCAACACAAAACCAAGAAAAAGCACTTATTCCAAAAAATCACTTATTTCAAAAAGTGGTTAATTCAAGAAAACTCACTGATAGAAGTGAAAAGGAGGCTTAGGTATAGAGATTGCAACGAATGGATCAACAATAGGAGAATAATTGCTCTTGATCTTGACTTTTGGATCTTGATGAAGTTGTTGTTGTATTCTTGATGAAAAAGGTGTAGAACCTTGATTTGATCTTTGAGAGAATTGAGAGAAAAATTTACTTGTTTTTTGGAGATTTTTTGAATTATCAGATAAATTGGAGTAAAAAGAATATATAGTATGGGCTTATGTGAGTGAATTTGGTTAATGGGTCTCAAATATTCATAAATATTAATGCAAAATTTTAATTCACTTGAGTGCGACACATTTCAGGAAAATTCGCAGGAATTTCGGTGCGACTTTTGAAGTTGAAATGTGAAACTAAAATGTAGCCAACGTCGAGAACAACATTGTGTCCGAAGATGAACTCGATCGGATAAATGGTGATTTAGTTATGATTTTTTGAAGTTTCATCTCAAATGAAAATATTTCTAGGTTCAGGATTTTCAAACGCGTTGCACGCGCTTCAGACCAAAAACGAAGGCCTTCGGGATACCGCTCGAATTGTAAAGCTGAAAGAAATATTTAACCAACTCAATTTTTGAACCAATGCCACTCGAACCGGCTCGATACGATAAGAATCGACCGAGTTATGATTTTCTGAAGATGAAGCCGGTGAACATTTGTCACAATTTTCTCGTGCGAATATATTTGATAAATTCATATAGTTCGGATGAAATCGAGCGTAGATTTCTTTTTGATGCTCTTTTGGAAAAATTCAGACGTAGACTCTTTCCGACACCTTTCCTAGTTGAATTTGGGCGTAGACATCTTCTAGTTCGGATGAGATCAGGCGTAGATTTCTTTATGATACTCTTTTTGGAAAAAGTCAGATGTAGACTCTTTTCGTTACCTCTCCTAGTTGAAGACGAGTGTAGACATCTTCTAGTTAGGATGAAATTAAGTGTAGATTTATTTTTGATGCTCTTTTTATAAAATTCAGACGTAGAATCTTTCCGGCACCTTTCCTAGTTGAAGTCGGGCATAGACATCTTCTAGTTCAGATGAAATCAGGCGTAGATTTCTTTCTGATGCTCTTTTTGGAAAAAGTCGGACCTAGAATCTTTCCGGTACCTTTTCTAGTTGAAGTCGGGCGTTGACATCTTCTAGTTCGGATGAAATCAGGCGTAGATTTTTTTTCTGATTCTCTTTTGGAAAAAGTCGGACATAGACTCTTTTCGGCACCTTTCCTAGTTGAAGTCGGGCGTAGACATCTTCTAGTTCGGATGAAATAAAGCATAGATTTCTTTCTGATACTCTTTTTGGAAAAAGTCAGGCGTACACTCTTTCCAGTACCTCTCCTAGTTAAAGTCAGGCGTATACATCTTCTAGTTCAGATGAAATCAAGCTTAGATTTCTTTCTGATGCTTTTTTGGAAAAGTCAGGCATAGACACTTTCCGGTACCTCTCCTAGTTGAAGTCGAGCGTCCACATCTTCTAGTTCGTATGAAATCAAGCGTAGATTTCTTTCTGATGCTCTTTTTGGAAAAGTCAGGCGTAGACTCTTTCCGGTACCTCTGCTAGTTGAAGTCGGGCGTAGACATCTTCTGGTTCAGATAAAATTAGGCGTAGATTTGTTCTGATTATTCTTTTAGACAAAGTCGGGCATAAACTCATTCCACATACATCTTCCAAGATAAAGTCAGGCGTAGACTTAGTTTTATTTTCTTATCAAAAGTTATCCTAGATGGCATCTATAATCCCATCTCCGATGACTCTCTGTCACCTATCCAAATAGCATCTTTAAGCCTATTCTCGGTATAATCAACCAACATTGTTACTTGGTGCACGTGTAAGTACAAATTTCTGGGCACTTAAGTGTTCAATCATCTTCTACCTTCAAGTCATAAATGACGGGTATGCCAATCTAACTCTTCAGGTTTAAGAATATTGAACAGGGGCAGTTGTTGTACCCCGAAATTTTCCCTCCCATTTTCTTCAAGACATTCTTCTAGAGTTCTCAAATGCTCAAGGATGCTCAAGAGTTGATCAAACAAATTCTCCTCCTAAGCAATGGGTCCATAAATAGGGTTTTGTGTTTCTCAAGGAAGATTGGATTTCAAATGCCTAAAATGGTTTTCATGGCTCTTCATATGTCCCTAATAATGCTCATGTCAAGTTTTAAGCCTTGCATCACAAGATTGCTCAGTCAATATCTCAAATGATTGAAAATCAACTGTATTGGGTAAAAAGTCAACTATGGTCAACATACAGTCAAACTTCAAGATTTTTGGTCAACATCAACATTTTAAAGTGATATTCATCATTTTATCAAGGTTTGATCACGATTCTTCAAGGAAAGCCCTCAAATCATCAAAAGTCAAAAGTTGTCAAATTAGGGTTTCCTTAGGAGAAGTCAATTGAACTTTGACCAAGCATAACTTTCACATGCTTCATCAAATTTTCCCCAACTAAAGCCCATTTTTAAGAAAATTCAATTCTCTACAACGTTGTATTAGTATGCTCAAGTCCAAAAAGTGCTTCATTTGAGAGATATGAGCCAATACTTTACAAGTCATTTCAAAAGTCAACAAAAAGACACCTTTTGTCAAGACAACTTACATCAAGATAAAATCTCCAAATGCAAAAATGATAAAAATAGAAATTGAATAGGACATATTAATATTTCCAAAAAGTTAAATATCACCTTCAAAAGATGAAAACTTAGAGAGTTATGACCAGTGCAAGTTAGGAAATTTTGGGAAAATGCATGAAGTGCAAAGTAAGCAAACTTGAAAATTTGAACTAGTGGACTTAACTTTTGAGGTTCGAGCGTGCTTGTGACATGTTTAGGAACCTCTAATTCCATTCATGCATTTTTGTGATTTTTGTCTCTTTTGATTTTGATTTTATCCATTTAAATTCAAAATAAATCAAATGAATTAGTAAAGTGATGGGCCAAGACACGTATGGGCATTATTTGGATCATTTTGAAGCCCAAAACTTTGTGACAACCATGAAGAAACCGTGTGGAACTAAGAAGGGGAGAAAATCTCTATATTTGGAAATTTTTGAATCATACTTGATGCACTTGATTCTATGGGATTTTGTACCATATTTGTTAACCTAATTCACTCCCTTATATGTACTGAACAAAATCAGATCCAAGGACACACGCATGCAACCTCTTTGAACAACCCCAAAGCTCACAAAATTCCAAAAACTAGGGAATATTCAAAACCATTTGTGTAGTCATTCTCACGCAAAAGCAAGGATCGAATCATCCTCCCGAGACTTCTAGGAGTTCATCCCAACCTTCTTCTAAGCCAAATCGTGTCCAGAACAGGCCACCCACGTCACACCGGTATTGGTAAAATTTCTAAACTCAAATCTTTAATTTACGCATTGTTGATTGATTTGATGTATGTATACATGCTCATGATGATGTTTGTGACTGTTTAGGACCGTTAGTTACAAGTTCTAATGCGGGATTCGAGTTTCACCATGGCTAGGGCAGGAAACTCATGAACTTTCATATTCACTAATGCAGGCCGTGTCAGATGAAACTAACCTCACCACCATGTTCGCAAGATCCAACACAATTGATCTATGTTTTTTCCTTTTTTGTTTTGATTGATTTTGCAGGTTTTTGAAAAAACACCCATCAGAGATGATGGTGTTTTCCACCCTCCACGGTGGTTTGACCCCACTGACCAAGGGCGTGGCACTTTAAAAAATTCTGATTGGTCCATTCAAACAACAGGGACCCACTCATATGCGCATGTTTTAATTGTTTTAATTTTGGCATTTGTTTTACATTATGTATTTTTTGATTGATTAAAAATAACAGATGTAAAGACCACCCCAGTGGTAGCGTATTTGCCCTTAAGACTCTCTTATGTCTGTACCTGGGTTCGATCCAGGCGTGAGACATTTTTTTAATGTTTTGTGATTCTTACAGGTCCAATGCAAGAAGTCCTAGCGCGTATATCATGTGCCTCATGTCATAACCATCAGATCTCAATAGATCCAGATCCAGCGCCCCAGATTCACAGATGTATCATGAGACCCTTGAAGAGTAATACAATGGATCTCACGCAAATAATGGGCTCCTGGTTTGGGCCTAGTGATTCATGTTTTTTCACCACCCCGAGTTTCTTCTTCAAGCCCATTGCATTCCTTTTTTTTATTTATATTTTGTTTTAACTTTTTTTTACATAATTAATTTTTATTCAAATAAATTTATAATCAATTTAGAATTAGGTTTTCTTCTATTAAAATTAACCAAATTAATTTGTTTTCTTTATTTAAATTGATTAAATTTTGATAAATAAATTAACTTCATTTTGTTTAATAAAAATAATTAGATCGTTTTAGTCGTTTCATTTTCACCAATAAAACTTTTATTTTTTAATCAATTAAAATTAATTAAGTTAGGTTAAGTCATCAAATTTTCTTTATAAAAACGATCACAAAAAAAAAACATTTTCTCCATTTCTCTTTACTTTTACAATCTTCGCGCTTTTCTTATTTTAGCATTAGTTTTTACAATAATGTATCTACTAAAGGTTGTAATAGTTTAATTAGATTATTTTCACCGCTTTCTTTCTTTCCCCCAATTTTTATGGTTTGTACCCCCCTTCCCTGAAGCCTTGTAATAGTTTAGATTTCTTTTCTGCATGTTATCGCTTTCCTTATAACTGCTAGATGTATGCTAATAGGGTTTGTATGGTAAAATCTAAAACAAAATGCTAGATACCCCTAATATGCAAGATAAATGAACTGAATCAAAACACTATTCATACGCGTACCCCTAGGGTGACTCCACTTGTTGCCTTCGGATAAAACAGTCATGTCCCTCAAACGTGGGACGCTTTAGCAAAAGACCCTCGGTTAAAAATATCGTAGTCCCTCGATGACCCTTCGATGCTACCTTCGGTAAATGATCTTAGTCCCTTACGACAAATTTCTAAAGCACCCTATGAGTTGCCTTTATGATTGTACGATGACCCGCGCCTGGCCCTTAAACATCCAACGATATGACTTTCTATTAACTAATGGTGGGATAACATTATCTAAAGGAAAATGAAAATAACACAAAAGACTTTTGAGTAGGTAGATAGCTTTTAATCGCTTGCTCACAAAAACATCTCTTTTCACCCAAACAATTTTTTTAAATATTTTCAAAACAAACATTTTGTATGCATTCTCAACGGTACGAGAATCATTACAAAATTGCCGCACTTAGGCATTTTCAAAATATTTTTGAACACATATTCACAAAACATTTTCAAAGTGAGCTAGCGATTAAGAGCCTGTAGATAACTACGGATGAAAAGGGTGCTAACACATTCCCTTTTCATAACCTACCCCCCGAACTCAAAAATATTCTCAAAGATCTTTCATGTTCTTTTCACCCTTTCCTTTATTGGATAAAAGAAATGTCAGTGGCGACTCTTGCTATCCGCAATATTTGTGATAAAACACAAAACCAAAAGTCAGTTCTCCTACCGTATTACAAAAATCCTTCCTCGACCAAGCACCCAGAAACCCCCTCAACTTTAGAAGTATTCGCCATAGGGAACAACGACTACTGGATAACCCCCGTACACGACTATCTCACTACAGGAAAGCTGCCCATCGACTAGAAAGAAGTGAACATTATCAGACAAAGATCTTGCTCGTATGTCTTGGTCGAGGGTAAACTTTACAGGAGAGGATTTTCCATTCCCCTTCTCATATGTGTTGACCGAAGCGGCGCAGATCGTATCCTACTCGAAATCCATGAGGGGATTAACGACCAACATCTGGGAGGAAGATCCCTCACCAGGAAAGCTCTATGAGTAGGATATTATTGGCCCACCATGAAGCATGACACAAAAGAACATGTGAAAAAATGCGACAAATTCCAAAAACACGGGGACATGCATTTAAATCCCCAAACGAGCTTAAGTCCATCTCCTCACCTTAGCCCTTCGCCTGGTGGGGATTGGATCTCCTCGGTCCATTTGTGGTAGGGACCAATCAAAACCAATATTTGATAGTAGTCGTTGACTACTTCACCAAATAGATAGAAGCCGAAGCATTGGCAAAAATTACCGTCCAAAAAGTCCTTCACTTCTATAAAAGAAACATCCTCACTCGATTCGGTATCCCATAAGCAATAGTCACCGACAACGGGGCCCAGTTCATAGATCACACATTTCAGGAATTCGTCTCCAAGTTGGGCACAACTCAGCACTTTGCATCCGTCGAGCATCCCCAAACAACGGCCAGGCCGAATCCACAAACAGAGTGATACTCAGAGACCTCAAGTGATGATTAGACAAGACCAAGAAAAGATGGGTTGAGGAGTTACACAGTGTACTCTAGGAATATCGAACAACAACACACTCGTCGACTGAGGAGACTCCTTTCCGACTAGCTTACGGAATAGAAACCGTCATTCCTTTGGAGATTGAGGAACCCTCCAGGCGAATTGAAGCTCCACCGAACAAGGAGATGAACGGCGTCGTCCTTCGAGAGGAATTAGATTTGGTCGAAGAAATCAGAACAAGAGCAACCCTACGAGAGGCCTCTCTCAAACAAAAGATAGCCATTCACTATAACTCCAAAGTAATACGATGAGAGTTCAAGGTCGGTAGAATTGTCTTAAAAAGAAATCGCAAAGAAACTCGTGAAGGCAAGCTCGCAGCGAACTGGGAAGGACCTTATTGCATCTACGCAAAAACAGGGATCGGGGTGTACTACTTAGAAAATCTATAAGGGGAAAAACTCGTCCGATCATAGAACACTGAAAAGCTAAAACAATATTACAGTTAAAACACTAAGCAGATAATGAGTTTCGTCGATAAGACAAACTCATCCAGGCCCGACCAGGTGTGCATGCCTAGGTACAAGCATATCACCCAAATTATATTGAAGGGGCGAGGCTCCGCTCCTTAAACGAGCGAGACCACAACACGACATGGATAACTCAATCGAGCTCCATCGTTCCCATACCATAACGGAAGAACACCCGACTCGCAACGGGAAGTTCACGCCACCGAGCTCAGGTCCTCGAAGCGAAACATGATTTTCGGCCATGCCCGACATTCTCCCTAGTCGTTTGTACGGTTAACCCATAACGGCAAACATACAAACTAAACGAACAGGTCCCCACTACAAACTCAAATCAAAACAAAATATGTCTCAAGCAGACAAGCATCACAACAAACATGCAAACACAAATATTTAAAGTTGAAACAAACGACCATTAAAGCTGCCATTATACGAACTTCTTACAAAAAGGAGGCCCTTGGCTCCACACCCAAAGCGAAATCATGGTCACGAGAACCACATCTGTTCAAAAATTACATAAACTGGAACATGCCCAAAAATAAGATTACAAAATAACGGCACGCAACCGGAGCATACTAAGAAAATCATCAATACATCATTCTTTTGTTCTTTCCTCGACAACGGGAGATAACTGAGGAGGGCCCCCGACAGGTTGGGCAACAAGCTCTTCAAGGTAGTCTGGGACCAGAATCTTACCAGCAACCACATAGTAATTAACCCCATACCAGAGGTGTTGAGCTCAACCCCAGGATTCAGCACGCATAGCTGCTTCACCGCATTCTCGAAACTCCCCTCATAGGTAGCATGAGCGTCATCCATCACCAGTTGAAAACGAGCGACAAGCTCGGTCCGAGTCTTGAAATCCTTCGTGTCCTTCGGCTCGTCTTCGATGGGCGCAACCTTGGAATTCAGGACCACTACCTTTTCCTCCAAAGCCTTCTTTTCGAGCAACAGGGTTCTACGCTCCTCAGAGAGACTCCTCAAATCCTCCTCGGCCAGCTTCCAAGCCTTCTCCTCATCACTCCGCCCCTTCTCAGTTGCGACCAGCTTAACCCATAGTTTCTTCAGCTCAGCCTCTTGCAAAATACTCCCCTCAGTGTAAGCAACGTCCATCTACAATATCCTCATTAGGCCACCAGCGTTCTGTGCCAACACCACCCTCTTTCCCGGGTGATCCAAACCCTCAAGGTGAAGAGACTCAACCCGTGGAAGTTGAAGAGTTGCACCCTCAAAGAAAGCACTCTCAAGCCAGTAGGGGGAATGTCATACTTCCCTTTCCCCTTCTCCCCGGTCAGATCAATACTTCCCTCGACACACGACCTTTTTGCCTTTGAGGACACTGGAGCAGAAGAGAGAGCAACTGTAACTTGGTCCGAAGATGAATTGCCCGAACCTGACGTAGGAGCGGCCCTCGAACCAGTTTGAGCGTCCTTCACGGCTTGCTTCGCTTTAGCAGCGAAATTCATGGCTATGTGCTCTTGAGCAGGATTCATGCTATCTACAAGACAAACAAAAAATAAGAGTTAGTAAATGAGGACCCAAAAAGTGTCGACCACATATAACTATTCAAAACATAAAAACCAAATATTTGACAGGATCCTCGCTCTCGAGAAGCTCCTTAACAACTATTAAACCAGGCTCGTATATGGTCTCCTCGTTCTTGTCCATTATCGGGTTACCTCCCCAGCCCGCTCGTTGAACACGAGGGATTCGCGTCACAAAAGAGGTCAAGATAGCAAAGCTCTCCTGGTCCTCGACACTGAGCTCCCCCTTTTTCCATACATAGGAACCTAATTTGTTATCAAAATGCTTCATCGTCCACTGGAAAGGGAACTTGTAAACCAGCTTATTCACATGATCTCCCAACTCGTTCAAAACGGGGGCCTCATCCTCATCATATACCGATGCAGTCCTGAAAACGTTCAGCATCGCTCTGCTCGAGAGAGGCTGCACCAGAATATATTTGTCCTTAAAATGCCGGAAAGACTCCAAGTAAGCTTTGAACAACTTCCCGTTGCCTTGCTTCGGGGCAACCCATCCCCACTTACCATCAATCCTGATCCTTTGGATATGGAAATAGTAAAAGAACAGAGGGATGATTTCCCAATATTCAAGTAGTCACAAACGTTCTCGAATTCCTGCATGACAGCAACCTCGTTCAGATGCAACTGGGAAGGGGCCAGTCGGAGATGACAAAAAACGACCACTTAAAAATCTGAGAATAGGAGTCGGAAGCTCATATCCCAGAATATAATGTCGTATCATATTTGGAGCAGATTCAGCTGTCTTTCCCGGGGATCCAAAGCGACCAATCCCCTCAACCTCTATCATCATGCGCGTATACCTCGGTGAAAAACTCATCATGGTGTTAAAAGAAATAAGAAACCCAATCCCAAGGATCTGAGGCGACCCAAGACCACGGGTCCTCATCTTCGTCGAGCGGAAACAAGCCACCCTAACCGACGGGCTCCATCTCCGCATCCTCTCCCCCTAACTGCTGATCAGATTTGTTCGGTTCATCCCCATAAATATCTTGGACGCTCGACGTACTGCATGTATCATTCGTAAAGCTCTGAGAGGATCTAGTTCGTTCATCTGAAAAATCGTCCCCAGTATTGTCGACCATAGTACCTGGAAGGAAGAGGATAGAGGTGAGTTCGACATCATCACCAAAACCACCCTTCCACCATTAATCAAGTGAAATGGCACTGATAAATAAGGACTATGTCCCTGACCATAACCCTCACTAAGGCATCTAAATGAACGAACATTTTCTTAGCAATACAGGCCCCAGTCAGCGAAAATAACCTAAGTCCCCAAGGGTCGCCCACGGTTCGTCAAGAATATCAGGAGAAAATCCATGGTGGTTCTGACGTTTCTAAAAATACAGAACCATTTTCCGCCATCAACACTCACTAAAAATGTCCCAACTGACAAGATCCTAACCCTAACCGCATGCATTTCTAGGGAAAAAATCGCGAAAATCTGAACTACAAAAGCCAAATGACAATGAAAAATTGAATTCTTACCAACTGAAGGAGAAAGAAGACTGAAAATAGTGGCGGCGAGCAGCAAATCTTCAAGAAACGGTGGTCGAACAAGCGACACAGTAACGAGCAATATGAGAGAAGAATGAAAAGTACATAATTCCCTACTCCTCTCATAATTATAGCTGGGACCACCCGCGCGTGAGAGACACACGCCTAGGGAACCCTAAGGTCATCATCATTGCACCCTATCCCCTAGGCCATCATTGCGCCGCTTCATCAACACACTACCCGAAACACGCCACCTCTTCAAGTTTGAAGTTCAGAACGACCAACTCATCATCTTCCTGCGAGAAAAGCGTAACGGGCGATGCTCATGCTCACCGTAAGAAGCTCCATATCCCACAAACAGGTGTTAAAGTCATCACTCTTATGTCCAGAAGCAACAACTTGGGGGTGTTTACAGTGATTTCTGGTAAACAACCGCTAGTCCTCCAAACTATCAAATAATCTTAATGACTGTTATTTAATCTCTCTGGTAACTTGCAGGATCGACTAGATTGATCCTATGGTGTATTGGTCGTTTGGATAATTCTCATTGTAGAACTGATATTCATGGTTGGTATTTAGAATGTTGTGTAGGTGTTCAAATTACTTCGATTACCATATTAAAGATCTAATGACATGATCAAGTAAATACGTACGAAACTAAATTGCATGAATAAAGGTTCAATTGTAAAGACATGTAAAACTGCAAGAAACAAGTAAATAACTTCGAAGTATAAAAGCATGTAATGTAAAAGAGTTTCTAGAATGTAAAAGATTCGAAATAGAAAGAAAGCGTTTAAATGCAAGAAATCAGTAAAATGACTTTGGATGAAAAGGTATTCGAATGATAAAAGCATGAAGATAACAGCATAAAAGGTATAAGAATTTCTGAAATGTAAAGTACTCGGAATAGAGGAAAGACTTTCAAATGCAAGAAATCAGTAGATGACTTTGAATGAAAAAGATTTTAATGTAAAGGCTTTTGAATGATATTGACATGAAGGTAGAGGATAAACTGGAAATGATAAAGAGTTTTGCTGAATCATAAACATTTGGTGTTATCATACGTACATTGTTCGAGCATTTGTTTCCCTAGCCATGTGGTATTTTGAATGTTTACTGAATTTTGTACAATAGATATGACACACGAAATCCTAACGCTAAGACTTCTATTTATACTACTTCGACCATAACGGTCTTGTCTATAAGATTCTGCCACGTTCAGAACATGCAAAGCACTGCCCCTCTCTAGCTTCCATGCGTCTTCGAATGCTCCAGCGCATATATTTTAAATTTCGAACATCCCACTTACGTTTGAATTTCAAATGTTTTGGCACTCTTCGCTTTGAACTCATTTCTTAGACACAGCCTTGTTACCACTTCGAGACTTCTTTTGAATATATCCCCATAACTGTCACTCGAAGCTCCGAGCTTTGACATGTTCATTCGAAGAACTACTTCTACCATTCCGAACCATGACATCTTGCTTTATTCCAACGAAACACCCAACTTGCTTCGTTTCGAACTGTATCATCAAAATCTTCAGCCAACAGGGGGCTACTATTCTGGACTGGCCCGACAACCAGATTAAGCCCTGTCTAACCTCCTCTTTCGGCACTTCTCATACGACCACGACCCGGATCTCCCCCGCCCTCCGTCAGGCACCTCCGATCATTTTTCCTTCTAGACCGGCACTGACCTACGATAATTGACGAGCACCTCTCAGCTTGCCCGACCTCAAGTCGGCCAGATAACCAGGAAACGATCAGACCGTTGCCCGTAACCTACCTCCTCCTTGGATCTAACGGTTAGTTACGGGAACGCCTTCCCGGTATGACCAAGTTTTGACAGTTATCTATTTTCACGGACCCACATATTTAGGCCCAAAAATAGGAACCAATGACAATGCACCAGGGGCATTATATAAACCCTCACATATGTGAGGACCAACTATTGAATATTCACTATTCACATCTAAAGCCCTAACTCTTTACTCGTATCTCTTTGCTCCCACACTTACTTGATCGTCAGAGTGCCTTGCAGGTACAACCCCCTTTTTTCCTCCTCGATTTTCCAGCCCGACGGAAGATCATCATCCAGTCACCTTGCAGGTTCTGATCAACCGGTAAGAAATAATAATAATAATATAATAAAATAACGAGTTTTTTAACCTCTTAAAAATAGACCGGGTCTGATCGAGTGTCAGGTTGATCTAATTACTTAATTTGGATAGTATAAGGTTGATTCAGTCGGATTCAAATGATTATTTTAGATCGGTCGAAAATCGAATCCGACCAAATTTAACTAGTATTTATTTTATGTATTTTTTATTACTACAGAGTCGAACTATTATAAAAATGAAGTTCATAATATTATCAAATTATTATCCTTTTTATAATTTAATGATGACATTGTATACTCACAAAAATATAAGACATACAATATAAAATTTTAAGTGTTATTTAATTTATTGTTTAAAGTATGATAATGAGCAAATTAATATCAAATGATATTTAAAATGTTATAACATGATAATAATATTTTTTTCAATAATAAAAAATAATTCTTTTTTTGAGTAATTCTAAAATTTTGATAATTTTTTTTATTAAAAAAATGAAAGATAAATATTCGTGAATTTTATAAAAAAATAAATCAATCATTTTTATAGATTTATTTCAATAAATATTAAATAGATCAAACTCACTTGATTTATCTACAATATCAATTAAATTGAATCTGTCAAAAATTAAAATTTTATCAGTCAAAATTAAATTATAATAATGAAACGGTAATTTACATCAAATTTAAAATTTTAACTCAATTTCAATTCAAATCCATTGAATGTCTATCTCTACTTTGTTGGAATTTCTAGTTTTTATCCTTATAAAGTATAAATTTTATAATAACAATAAAGATAAAAGAAAAGAAAAAAGTGAGTTGAGTTGTACCAAAAGAAGAAAATAAAATAAAAAGTAGGTATAGTGTACTAAAAAAACGGTCTCGGGCTATATCAATGATGTATGTATGGCAAACATGGCCGTTAATAATAAATGGACAGGCACCTCAATTTTACTCTAAATATTAAGAAGGACAATAGATCGAATCGGGTGCATACAGATTTTATACTATTCAAATTCATACTCGAAATTAACACCTGAATTCGAATCTAAAATTAAAGATTATTTGAATGATAAAATAACACTCACGCTCATATTTGTTTGATTCAAGTAAAAATCTGAACCTACAACAAAAATACAAAAAATACAATAATATTGAAATTTTGAAATACAAATTTTTTCTCAAGATCTCTAAAAAAATTAAATTACAACTTTCAATCAAATTTAATAACATTACCATTAAAATTAAGGTCTTAAATTTTTATAATTATATATATTTTAAAATATTTATGTAATTTAATATTTAAGCGGATATAATTTTAAATTTCAAATACGAATTTAAATGAATCCAAACCTAGACCTGAAATATCGGATAACACCCAATATTTAAGTCTGTCTGCCATCCCTACTAAATACCAACCATTCTTTTTTGGGTGCACTTCGTACGAATTTCATGCCTCCAGTCAAGTACACATCTTACCAAAAACCTTCAATAATTTTATCAAGTCGGTAGCTGTTCCACTTACATATTTAAATGGTTCAGATGAATTAAAAAAATTAGCTTTGATTGAGAAGTTGGGAAATATCACAAATATGAAATAACAATGTGATATAACAATGTAGCACTAATTTGTCTTTGTTTGAGAATGGAGAAAATGAGACAAGCATTAACATTATTTAGAGAGATGAAATATGGTGGAATGAAAAAATAATGTTTTTTAAAGGAAGAAAAAAATGTTAATCCAAAAGATCTAACTTAGTATGCTACGCAATAATGAAATCATGTGGAGTTGTTTCATCTAAAGGCTATGATTAGTGGTACATGGGAAAGAGATTTAATAGAGCCCTCGTTTTACAAGCCACCTTAAAACTGAGTTTTAACTCTTAAAAAAATTGTTTTGTGGATTCCATTTTGTTACAGAGAGAAAATTAATTCAGATGTATATGTAACCGATTAATAATCGTTTACATTTTCTTAATTTGTCAAATAAAAATTTACAGTAGTTAAGTGGAATTTATTGACATAATATGTTAATCGGTTATATCTGAAATATTTTAGTTAAAAATTGAGTCAACAATTGAATGTAACTAGTTGACATAATAGTGCAACTAATTAGATATTAGTTTTATTTGTTTGATAATTGTACCTTATCTCGTGTAATTGTATAAATATTCTTGGGGTATCTCATGAATAGTAGATATATATTTTTACCCTCAATTTTACTGTCTAATTCTCTCTCACTCTCTCCATCTCCACACTCAATTACTCAATTATCACCATTCTTGTGGTTCTGAATTCCAACATTTAACATCAAGAGTTAGGTTCAATCCATCAAACACCCCAATGTGCAAATATGACTTATGTCTCCAATGAAAAAATTCTTGAAAATCTACGTATCCTTGATGCGGAAAATTACGACAAATGGTGCAAGCAAATGAAGATTTTGCTTGGCTACTAAGATGTTCTTGATGTGATGAAAAACATTGTGAATCCTCTAGTTGAAGGTTCTACTCAAGAGCAAAGAGCATCGCATAAGAAAGAAAAAAAGAAAGATTTCAAAGCACTGTTTTTAATCCATCAATGGTTGATATAAATAATTTTAAGAAAGTTGGTGATTATGAATCATCGAAGCAATCATGGAAAATCTTAGAGAAGACATATGCAGGGGGGTGATTAAAGGTTCAATGAAACACAAGACAAAGGGGGTTGAATTGGGTTTCAAGATTAAAATATTTTCGATCACCCAAATACAAACAACACAAAAGCAACAATGATAAAGAACACAAGAGATTTTATCATGGTTCACTGTTAACTAGGTTATTTTCAGTCCACCCACCAAGGTGATTTTGTCTTCTCAACAAGGACTTAATCCACTAATCAATTCTTTGATTACACCCACAAAGATCATAGTCAATGTCTTCTCAAGGATTTTGACTATACTCTAGTCCTTCAAGGAAATACAACTCAAAGACAAATTGTTAATGACATCTCGAGCACTTTGACTAGCACTTAGTCACTCAAGAAAATACAACTCAAAGACAAATTGTCAATGATATCTCGAGTATTCTGACTAAACTTGGTCACTCAAAGAACTTAATCAACTGGTTAAATACAATGTTTGTGTGTATACATAATTGCTTCTATAAAAAGTAGATTACACATATTTAAGCTTTAAAAGAAGACACTTTAAATTATTTGAAATATAAAGCTCTAAGTGTTTATCTCTTTGTTGTTCTTGAAGATGTTCTTAACACTTGCTTTTTTTTTCTTGCTAGATATTCTTTTTTGCTTCCATTTGCAACATGTTAGTTTGTTTATTCAGTTTCATGTATTTATTCATTGTATATCTTCACTAATCTTCTTCATCTTCTTTTCTCTTCTATAAAGTCTTGCACATATATATTTTTTATTCTTGTGTGCATCTTCGTTTGTGCAGCTTCACTCACTCTTCTTTACATTCTTCCAAGTCCTCTTTAAACAGGTAAAGAAATAAATCTGTTGGAGAATAAAATAATGAGTATTCACAATAATATAGTTGTTGGAGACGCTATCTAGTACCAAACTAGAGTAGAGCTTGTAGAACTAGGATAGATGATGGGACGTGTGAAAGAAATAGTGGTACATAATACAATCCTTTATCTGGATTTGTAGCATAGTGGATATGATATTTCATTCTTGTCACATGATCTTCTTTTGTCATGAATTTCTTATTAGAGGCTTCAAATGAGTTATGATGAAGCTTGATTAGAGTTAAGAGTTACTATCTCTCCTTATAGCTAACTTCTTGAGTCGGAGGCTTCTGATAAAATTAGATGAAGCTTGATCAGAGATCAAAGTCATTATCTTTCTTCATAGCTTTTAGAACATTGAGACTCCAGAGTCTTGAATTAGAGTCATTCTAGATAAGATCCTTTCAAGGTTTGACTTGATGCTTTTAGATGCAGATTTTCTTGTAAGCACATCTTTGTATACATTATTGATTTAAAGTGAATTTGATGTCCTCGGTCCAAAGTTACTCGTTTAAAGTCCAAAACTTTCACTAGTTCAGAATCTACACTACTACGGAAAACCCATTTAACAACGGTTGAGAAAGATATATAATCACGCGGGCCCAGGCATTGTCATATAGAGTGTCGTTGTATATATGATACTTACAATCACGACCCAACAACCGTTATAATAATCTGGAAAGCACGCTCCCTATCACAATGAATTTTCCAAAAGATCGTTGTGATAAAAATAATAGTCTTTAGTTCGATTCCCAACTGCGCTGTTTTAATATTTTTTTCTAGACATCACGCGAGATATTGTAATGGTTATGATATATAACCGTTATTACATTTTCTACATAATTAACAAATATTATCCTGCATTTATAATTAATCCCATTTTTAACATGTATTTGTTCACCATATTACAGCAGAAAATACAACTCACATTTGTGATAAAGTTATCATAATAATATTAATTGTATCATATTCATAATATCACATAATTATATCATATTCAATTGTATCAGAACAAACATCCTACTATTTATCAGAACAAACAACCTACAATTTACATATTACATAACATCACATAATTGTAACTTGGTGTTTTGGTTTCTTGTCTCTTGGTGTCTTGACTCTAAAGACCTATAATTTCAAATAATTATACTTGTTAGTAAAAATACTTAGAAACTATAACATACAATTAACATATTATGAATAACGAGTAAATTATGTACTTGTTAATTTTCTCATATGCCTACTTCATGATCGATTCGAATAGCATGCACAACATCTCCACCAACTTCATCATATGAGGTAAGAACTTGTGTTGTGTAAGAAGATGCAGACGATATATCAAGACTTTCATCATTAAGAGGAATGTGTTTTTCTTGGAGAATAATTGACCATTTTCCTGATACGTCTGATGGATCGGTAACATAGAAAACTTGTTTTGCTTAAGAAGCCATGATGAATGGTTCGGTCATAAAAGATGTCTTTCCAAGGTCGACCCGGGTGAATCCTAAGTCATCAATGTGTACATCATTACTATTATTAGGAATCCACTTGCATTTAAATAAAGCCACTTTGAAAATAACATAATCAATCTCCCAAATCTCATCAATGACACCATAAAACGCGGTAGTTGCCAATACAAGATTCTTATCTTTCGAACTAGAGAAAATACATTGATTAGGCTTCAACCATAACCCCACTATTTTGAATTGTACTACGATCAAATTTTGATTTTGTATAAAAGGTATAATGACCAATTTTGTATGCAATCCAAGTAATGACACAAAATTTTGTCTTGTACGACAACCATTTAAGTATCTCAGATGCACTACTATCATTAAATATGCTTTTATTAAAGCAATCTATGAATCTGTTATTATGCTCTATCAATAACAACTTTTCACTCGTCCGGGGATATTTTTTCCTCAAAAGTCTTTCCTGAGTATCTATGAAAGGTTGAACTTCATTTATATTATTCAATATATAGAAATGTGCTTGAATAACTACATCCTGAGCCATTGACTTAACATTTAAAACTTGAATACCTCTTCCGTCTGTGTCAGCATGACGAGACTTTGGAATTCCTATAGAATTTATGTCCGCCTCATCTTCTAGCCCCATCTTCTAATTCATCTATTTTTTTGAAATCAATAATTTTTTACATATTGCATTAAAGAATAAGCACAATCTCATTATAGTTACTCTCACATTTTTTTGGTAGGATCCCATGAATAGCCACTGGTAGAAATTGTTGCATCAATACATGGAAATCATGAGATTTCAAACCAATTAAATTGAGATCTTTTGTTGATACAAGTTTATTGATGTTCGATGATTAACCTTGCGGAACTTTAATATCTTTCAAACACTCGCAAACAAATTTCTTTTCTGTTTTAGATAGAGTGTGACATGCTGGAGGCATATGAATTATTTTTTATTTCTCTATTGGAGCCAACTGTTTTCGCATACCCATCGCCTCCATATCAAGACGGGAAATATTACTATATTTAGTCTTTCCTGGAATATTTAGAAGTGTTCCAATCAAACTACCACACACATTTTCTCCACGTGCATCACATCAAGAGAATGTCTAACATCAAGACTTGAGCAATATGGAAGATCAAAGAAGATGGACCTTTTTTCCATATATTTTTTGCAACTGCACCTTTTTCTTTTTCTCTCTTCCCAAAGACAATATTAATGTGTTCCTGCCGTTGATAAACTACATCCCCGGTTAAAGGTTCAGGAGCCTCAGTAAACTCTTGCTCTCCATTAAAAGCCTTATGTAATCTACAATAAGAATGGCCGAGTTTTATAAATTTTCGATGCCCAAGGTAAACGGTCTTTTTTCCAAACTCAAGTTGATAATAACAAGTATCATCTTCACATATAGGACACACTTTATGTTCTTTGACATTATATCCATCCAAGTTACTGTAAGTAGGAAAGTCGTTAGTTGTGAAAAATAACATTGCACGAATCTTAAACTTCCCCCCAGAATATGCATCATCAAATTCAACGCCTTCATCCCACAAGAGTCGTAAATCACCAATTAATGGACTTAGATAAACATCTATGTCGTTACCAGGCTGTCGTGGTCCATAAAACATCATACTTAATAGTATATACTTATGCTTCATGCACAACCAAGGAGATATGTTATAAATAATGAGAAGAAGTGACCACAAAGAATGATTAGTGTTCAAATTATCAAAGGGGTTCATTTCATCAGTGGCAAGCCCAAGCCTAAGGTTTCTTGGCTCAACTCCAAAATCCGGAAACAATGAATCAATTTTTTTTCATTGCAACGAATCAACTACATGATGAATCTTTCCATCACGAGTCCTTTCATCTACATGCCATCTAAGATTATTTGCGTCAGTAGAATTAGAAAGTACCATAACACTTTATAAGGAGGATGCTTCCTACTAACATTGTCATAGTCACTGTGTAATACGGTGGGAGAACTGACTGTTTTTATTGGTTTTTGCATTTTTATTCGCAAATGTTGCGGTAAGCAAGAGTCACCACCGACTTTTATTTCATCCAACAAAGGAAAAGGGAAAAGAACAGAAAAAACATTTTTCGAGATGTTTCTGAGTACGGGGGGTAGATCATAGAAAGGGAAGGTGTTAGCACCCTTTCTGTCCATGGTTTTCCATGGGCTCTTAGGTACTTGCTCATTTTTAAAATTGCTTTCGTGTGTTTGTGTGCTTGAAAAAGTTTTGAAATTTACCTTAGTGCGGCATTCCACTTTATGGTAACCCTTGTATCAGTCCTCAAGAGTGTGATAAAATGTTTTTGAAAACTTTGTTTGAAAAGCTTGTTTGAAAGTGTATGTGTAAAAATTCGTTGTTTTGAGCAAGTACCTAAAAGTTTCTACCTACTCAAAAAAAGTCTGTTCGTTTTCTTATTTCCTTTAGATGGTGCTATCCTACTATTAAGGAGTAGGTAACTCCATCGTTGGAGTTTGAGGGACAATCGAAAGAGACGTTTTTTACGGTCACTGAAGCAATGGTTAGGAAACCTTAGTAATTACCCTAGAGTCTTTAAGATCTTTCTGAGGCAACATTCAAATGGGTCATTTTTTATCTTTTGGGACTAGAGGAAAACCACTAAAACTACCTGTACTTCATGACCGTTTACCGAAGGCAACCGAAGTGGGGCAAACCCTAGGAGTGAACATGTGCATGTGTTTGATTTCAGTTGATTATCTTTGCACAATTAGGGTGATATACTGTTTTACTCGTTATTCTTTCCATACAAGCCTATTAGTCTAAGCAGTTACTAATAGCGGAAAGTAAAAGCAGAAAAGTAAATCTACGCTATTACAAAGCTTTAGGGAGGGGGTTACATAACCAAAAACAGGGGATTAAACAGTAAATAATATGCAGTAAACCCTAATTAAAAGCTATTATAAACCCGAAGCAAATACAATAATTGGAATTAAAAATAAAATATTGCGCGCGAGAATAATGTAAATATCCTAAAGAATCTATTTAAGAAGATATTTTTTTGATTTTTTGATTGAGAAAATTAAATATTTCCAAATTAAACCTAATTTTCTAATTGATTTTAATTATGGAAAAGAAATTAAATTACCCTAATTAAATTAATCTAATTAATTAATGAAATTAATTATTAAAAAAATATGATTTTAATGTTTTTGTGATTTTTTGATTTAACAAAAAAATGATTTTTGTTTTTTTTTTTGTAAAAATAATTAAACAAATAATTAAAAGAAATTAAAAAGAAAAATTAGACTGGGCCTGGTGTGAAAGCAGTTCTGGAGGTGTGGAGAAGAATTTGCTAAGCCCAGATTTGCACAAGCCCAATTGCCTGCGTGAGATCCAATATTGAGTATGCCTGAGGGTCCACCATGGGAACATGCTTGCAGGGCGCTGGATCTGACCTTGTAGTAATCTGATGGGTGACATCTGGAGATGCATGGTGGACACGCTGGAACCCCAAGGCACAAGATCTGCAAACGATTATTAGGGAAAATAAAATGTAGGAGGCAGGGAACGAACCCCTGGCCTCCTACACATGCACGTCCTGAAACTCTTCCTGTTTTCCACTTGGCCAATTGGCCTTTTGATAATAATAATGAACAAAATGTAATATATTTAATAATTGGCAATTATCATAACAAAATGCGCGCGCTATTTATACCAGCCAGCCAGCCCTCGCCACGCAGTCATCTTCCCCAATGGCTGTCGTTTTAGGTATCAACTTTTACCTACGGACAAAACCGTCACTAAAGGCTATAGTGACAGTTTTTGTCTGTAGCTACATCCCGGCAAGATTCAAAAATATAATACAAGCAAGATAAATCAAAACCAAAGGCATAGATCAATTGCAAATCATGTCCTGAGTTTATTAGTACCCATAATTTGGTCTAATTTCGCCTCTACGGAGAGTCCCCAATTTGGGACCTTAAAACCCTAACAATGGCATCGTGCCATTCCTGCACTTGAACTCAGAGTAAACCATCCAGAAACAATGCAAATATGATAACAAGCATGGATATGTGATCAAAACATGTTTATAATGGGTAAATTAATAAATTCGAGTTTGAGAAAAATATGCAAACCGTGGTACTGTAAGGACACGATTCTTGATGTTTCAGGCCTTGAGGATGATTGGAATAATTTCAGAACACATCCAGGAACATATTGCTGGCTTTGAAATTTCTTGAATTGGTCTATGAAAGAGAATTCGGTCTAAACTTTTTTGACAAAACATTGAGTTTTTTCCCCCAGTTTTCATGACCCAATCCTTCTCCTTTTGCCTTGGGAATGTTATGTGCTTATAATAGACTGATTTAGGTTAACAAAATTGGACTGTATCTTCACACGTTATTGAGATTTGATTTGATTTTGTTCCTTGCATTATTTGTTTCTAAAACAAGCCAAATTATGGTCTTTTCCAATCAATTAGCTCTTGCATGATTTGGATGATTTCCTAGATGTTCATTGACTCATAATATGCTCATAAAATCAAATCTTGGATTTTATTTCATTATTCTACTATTTAAATTGATTTATTTTGATTTAAATGGATAAAAAATCAAAATAAATAATACAAATTATAAAATAATAGGTGGATAAGCTCAGGGGTCGTGGGCCATCTTAGGAACAAGTTTCAAATAAGAAGACATGGGCCCATTTGGAAAAAAAAGTTATTTTGATCAATGTTGACTTCATGCACATTTCCAAAAATTGGTCAAATTTGACAATACATATCTCCCTCAATTTTAACCCTAAGAGGGTGTTCTTGGACTTTTTAGAAATCTTAGGATGTCCTCTAAGTAGCCTCTTTGGTTTCATATCAATTGGATCTTCCATGTTCATGTAAGAAGCTTTGACCCAAAAGGTGTTTTTGTTAACTTTTTGAAATGACTTATAATGTCTAAATTTATATCGCTTCATGAGTAAATTTTTTGAACTTGAGGGATGAAGATGAGTTATAGGGAATTGTATTCTATTCAAAATGAGCCTTAGATGAGAAATTTATAATAAAGTATGAGAAAGTTATGCCTGGTCAAAGTTTAGTTGACTTTTCCCATAGAAACCCTAATTTAGCAACTCTTGAGTTTTGATGAATTTGGGGTATTACTTGAGGAATCATGATCAACCCTTGATCAAATGATGGATATTACTTCAAAATGTTGATGTTGACCAAAAATCTTGAAGTTTGACTTTATGTGGGTCACAGTTGACTTTTGACTTAATATAGTTGATTTTCATGCATTTGAGCAGTTGACTGAGCAAACTTCTTGTGCAAGGCTTGAAACTTGGAATGGGTGATCTTGAGAACATATTAGGGCAATGGAGTTCATTTAGGACCCTTGGAACTCAAACATCTTGATGAGGACTGAAACCCTAGTTTGAGGCTCATTGTCTTAGGAGGAGGATTTGTCTAGTCAATCCTTAGGCATCCTTGGGAAAGTTGAGGACCTCTAGGAGTATGTTTTAAATAAAATGAGAGGGAAAATTTTGGGGTACAACAACTACCCCTGTTCAATCTTCTTAAACCCGAGGATGTAGATTGGCTGGTCTGCCTTTCGTGATCTGAAGGTGGAGGATGATTGAACACTAGAGTGCCCAAAAATTTGCACTCGCATGAAGTAATACTGATAAATAATATTAGGAATGGGCTTACAGATTCCATTTGAAAGGCGAAGGAGAATCGTCAGAGATGGGCTTAAAGATTCCATCCAGAATAATAATGATTCTGTGAGATATTCCTTCGTGGGAATTCCTATTCCTGTTGTTAGGGAGGACTTCACTGAGGAATGTTAGTCTCTGTCTTGGGGAATAGAGTTTAGGAGCTTCAGTTGTCCATTACTCTACTGGGGAATTAACTCTTGATTGAGGAGGCGGAAGTGAACTGCTTATCTAATCAGGGACCAGGCTCCACAACGACTTACCGGGGAAATGTGAAATTGATCGTATCTGGTCGGGTCTAGGTTTTACAGTGTTGTAAACTGTTGTCTGGAAATAAAAGAGAAGGAACCTGGATAGTAGGGTTACTTCGAAATGAAATCTTGGATAGTAGGGCTGTGAGAAGGAACCTGGGTCGTAGGGTTAATTCGAAATGAAAGCCTGGATAGTAGGGCTATGAGAAGGAACCTAGGTAGTAGGGTTACTTCGAAATGAATGCCTGGATAGTAGGGCTTATGGGAAGGAACCTGGATAGTAGGGTTACTTCGAGATGAATTTGGGTAGAACTGCATCTGAACCGAGAAGGAACCTGGGTAAGGTTGCTTTGCAAGGAGTTTGGGTAAAACTGCATCTGAACCGAGAAGGAACCTGGGTAAGGTTGCTTCGTGAGGAGTTTGGGTAAAACTACATCTGAACCGAGAAGGAACCTGGGTAAGGTTGCTTCGTGAGGAGTTTGGGTAAAACCGCATCTGAACCGAGAAGGAACCTGGGTAAGGTTGCTTCGTGAGGAGTTTGGGTAAAATTGCATCTGAACCGAGAAGGAACCTAGGCAAGGTTGTTTCGTGAGGAGTTTGGGTAAAACTTCAGAAGGAACCTGGGTAGGGTTGTTTTAGGATGAGTCTGGGTAAAACTACATCAGGAAATTGTAAGAAGGAACCTGGGTAAGGTGCTTCAGGATGAGTCTAGGTGAAACTACATTGGGAAATGGTAAGGAGGAACCTGGGTAAGGTTGCTTCAGGATGAGTCCGGGTGAAACTACATCAGGAAATTGTAAGGAGGAACCTGGGTAAGGTTGCTTCGGGATAAGTCTGAGTAAAACTTCAGAAGGAACCTGGGTAAGGTTACTTCAGGATAAGTCTGTGTAAAACTTCAGGAGGAACCTGGGTAAGGTTACTTCGGGATAAGTTCGTGTAAAACTTCAGCAGGAACCTGGGTAAGGTTACTTTGGGATAAGTTCGTGTAGGGCTTCAGAAGTAACCTGGGTAAGGTTACTTCGGGATAAGTTCGTGTAAAACTTCAGGAGGAACCTGGGTAAGGTCACTTCGGGATAAATTCGTGTAAAACTTCAGAAGGAACCATGGGTAAGGTTACTTTGGGATAAGTCAGTGTAGGGCTATGGGAAGGAACCTGGATTGTAGGGTTACTTTGTGATGAGTTCGTGTGAAACTATATTTGGAAATGTATGAGAAGGGACCCGTGTAAGATTTTTCAGGATAAACCCGTGTGAAGCTGCATTTAGGAGAGACCCGTGTAAGATTGCTTCATGACGAACCCGTGTAGAGCTGTATTTGGTCGTGCAGATAATTACTTTGTTTAGTTTCAGGAGCTAATCTTGGACCTGCTGGAAATTGTTGATGATAACCATCTTTCCTGAAAAATATACATGATTAATTATATGTGATGCATGAAATGCATTGTATGATGATGTTTTCAAAATAAATGAGATTATGCTGTATGCAATATGTATGTGCACGTCATGGTGTATGAACATGAAATGCTATTGTGACACGTCCGAGTCTGGGAAAATCAATCCATGACTGCTGCTGGAGAGTACTGGAAATTGAATTCCTGGCCGTTGTAGAAAAAATGGTTCTTTTACTTCCGTTGGAGATGCTGAACGGAGATGACTATGCCGTGGATTTTCTCCCGTTTGTGAATATTATACCAGGGAGAGACTTTGCTTGAGAATAACTCTGCGGGGGAATAACTCTGTTGGGGATTGAGCTTTTGTATTCATAGAAATAAACTCTGCTTGGGAGATGATTATATGAACCGCTTGCGATTACAAAATTTGGTCGGGGAATATAGACGTCGGCTCTCTGAAGGAGCTTTGCTGGGGAAAGTAGCTACTGCCTAGGGAAGCCAATGTCAAGGCTTTAGTTGCCTCTACTATGTGGGGAGTGTAGCTGTCACTGGGACGCATGCTGAGAATATGAAAATGACTTTGCATCATGACTTTTCTGCCCCTGTACCTGCTGGAGAAAGTACCTGCGAAGGCTTTGTGGATAGCTTGAGTGTTATCCCAACTCATGGGGTGCTTGGTAACTGCCGATCAGAATGATAAGTCTTCTACTGATAGGCAAGTGACAAGATTACGAGACGTAGTCGTACACTTTAATCCCTAACTTTTTCCTGGACTGTCTTTTCAGGTTTTCAGTCCATCGGGATACCCTTTTTTGCCCAATCCGCCTTTTCAGGTTTTCGACTTGTCGGGTGTATAGATTTTTTTGTTTTTATCCCTAATTTTTGTCTAGGCCAGTCAACCTAGCGGGTCTTTGTTCATGCGTAGTATTTTCTGACTATGTCCACGTTCACCGGGTACGGAGAATTGTCACTGTCCATAGTAGTAAGTGTTGCCACACTGCTAAAGATGTTTGTTTGATCGTACAAGGTTCGTTGCAGGAATCCACGTTCAATGCCCCAAGTGATTCAGGTGGAGATCTGCCCCTGGTTATTTGGAACCTTTGGAGAGACTGCCCCAGGTGTGTTATACATCATGTCATGACCCTTGCTTATGGAAGACCTGTTATTGGAAGTGTCTTTCCCGCTGAGGTGATTCTGTCCATTGAGAGGATGTCTGTTCATTAAATATCCATTATGCGGATTTCTCTGCTGTCAAACAAATAGTCATATGCAAACAATGTCATTTAAAGAATGCAAAACTCATGTCTGTCTTGAAATTTTTTTTGAAAATGTGTTTTGTGTAGTAAAACAAAATTTGCAAGAATGTGATATCAACTCAGGATTCGTAACAAGTCCTACAGGAGTCAGGATACCTTGGTAACAGTATGCTCTCAAACTAAACCATGCTTCAACTAGGACTTTTAAGGGTTATAACGTGTCCTAGTTCACGGTTTAAGAAACAAAGGATAAAGGCTCAAAGTTTATTTGTACCTACCCACTCTTCGTGATGTTCTTCAGTCCTATGCTCAGTTAATTGCGCGTTTAGAATCCCAGTTGAGTCATGGAGTACTGTCCTTGATGTTCCGGTGATGGTTCAGATACTAGGAGTTTATTTTAAATAGGTAGTCATCTTTTTTGTCGAGGATTTATAGGACCTCTTTCTTTTTACTATCCCTGTATTTTTCCTGAACTGTTTCTTTTTGTGATTACTGTCAGCGGGATGCCCCAGTTTTTTCTTAAGTCTCCTTCATAAGTTTTAACTTAACGGGCTTTTCTTTTGCAAAATAATGACTGCCTACTTTGATGATTACGCAGAACCATCACCATCTTCTGATTCAGAAGGACGTCTTTGATGTCATTCATTGTGTACAAAGCAAAATATTGCGATTGAATGCGCGTTTGAATTGACTGAGAAAACTACCCTGCCCCAGATTATGATTTAGGGTTTTAATTTGTGTGAAAAGAAAAACTCCTACTTCTTTGACTCGAAGGGGTTGACTAGGGATTATCTTCCTTAGAACTCCACTATTTAGGATTTGAAAGAACGCATGTACATCGTTAGCGGGGTCTGTTCAAAAGCATACTGTAGAGATTATGGTATCATTTTCGTCATCCTCCCTCTAAAGGCTTACATCTTTTTTAATCAAGAGTTGAATATCACGAAAAGGAAGTATAAAGTAGTTTAAGCGTAATGAAAACAAATTAACTCAGGACAAACATGTGTAATGCATTAATGAAATAACAAAGTTTTGATATGAAAATAATTGTTCGGATAAACAAAGAAAATACAACTTGAGAATTCAAATGAACAAAAATGCTTTTGGTCCTAGCCATGCTTTGGCAAGGGAATAATGATCACGTTGGGAGTCTCAGGAGGGTCGAATTCAATCTCATTGGCATCAATCATATTCTGAATCTTGTATTTCAGCGCCCAACAATCATTAGTATCGTGCCCCGGGCTGCCAGAATGATAAGCACACCTTGCATCCAGATTATAGTTAGGAGAGGACGTCGTCGGGTTTGGATGAGGGTCTATCACCATAATCAGATTCATCTTTAACATGTGTTGCAATGCTTGTGACAATGGCATGTTAATTTGGGTGAACTGCCTTTGAGGTCTTTCTAACCTTGGCTGATTGTTCCATTGTTGTGGTCGTTGTGCACATGTCGAATTAGAGACCAACACTGCCCCCACAGATTGGTGGTAGTCTACCTTATTATGCCCCTTCTGGCCATGCACAACATTGGCTTCCCTCTTACCACCAAATGACTTCTTCTCAGCACTAGAAGATGCAGCCATCAGGATCTTCTCACTCCTGATACTATTTTCAATCCTCTCTCCTGTCAGAACCATCTTTGTGAACCCGAATGAGGAACTCCCAATTAGAAAATTGAAGAATGGTCCTGTCAGAGTGCCAATGAAAATGTCTACCATTTCACGATCAATCATAGGAGGTTGTACTCTGCCAGCTAGATCCCTCCACTTTTGTGCATATTCCTTGAACCCTTCTTTCGAGCCCATGGACATATTCTACAGTTGCACTCGAGTTGGTGCCAGGTCAGTGTTGTATTGGTACTACTTGTAGAAAGCAGTAGCCAAGTCTTCCCAGGTATGGATGTTGGTTCCTTCCAACTTATAGAACCAATCCAGTTGAGTGCCGGCCAAACTCTCTTGGAAGAAGTGGACCCATAACTTCCGGTCAACAGTGTGAGGCTGGATCTTCCTGACATAGGATCTTAAATGCAACTTAGGGAAGGAGACACATTCATACTTAACGAATGTGTGGACCTTGAATTTTGGTGGGATGACCACTCCAGGAACCAGCCCTAATTCTTCAAAGTCTAAGCCAGGTACTCTTTGGATCTCCATTACGCTCAGATGATCCTTTAACTGTTTGTATCTATCCTTAGTGGGTGGATACTGTTCATCATTGTAGTCAGATTCATCCTCAGAAACTCTTGGACTAGGGTCTTCCACCCTTGTTTCACCCTATTGGTTCTCCCCTTCTTTAGATGAAGAGGTCAGATCAACCGTTTACTTCAACGGTCCCTTGAATCTTCTACCCAAATTTAGGACACCAACGGTCTTCTTCTTCTTCTCTTTCATAATAAGGGCCTTCATATCTTCTTGCACCTTAGCCAAGGCTACGAACATTTGTTGAAATTGGGCATTTTGTGCCTGGAGGTCTTTGATACTTTGCTCAGAAGACATTATTGCTGAAATAAACAGCGAAGACAATGAGAAACTTGTTATGAAACCTGTTTATGCAATGTCATGGATGATATTTGTATGCAATGATTTCAAGGACTTTGAGAAATTTAAATTTGTGAACCGAAATGAAATAAAGATTTTATTAGTAGAATTCAAAATACAACTGTCTTTTAGGCGTTACAATTGAAAATTCTAAAAACTAAAAGAAAATCAAATTTCCCATGGATGCTTCCTCTTCGTGCCAAGATAAACATTAAGGCTTCTTTCCTCATGAAGCTGCTTTGTAAGATCTAAGACTTTCTTCTCCTGGGCATAGAACTGGTCCCTATAAGTATCCTGCTCCTTCTTCAACTAAATCTAGGACCTCTGTAATTTTTCAAGATCGGTGGGTATATCGTGATGAAGAATCATGTAGGGAATATCCCCTTCAGTAATGGGCTCCACAATCACTGGCAAGACATTTATGTACGACATCATCAGTTTCTGAGCACGAGCTCATACCCATTGGAGATAAGGTTCCATAGGAATGGAATTCTTCGGCCCCAAAGTCTTGGCGTCAGATCTATTTACCATGCCCCAGACTCGTATGAACCTCTGGCGATACCCTTGAACATCATCCTCATAGTTAAACATAATTCCCTGGATAAGCATCTCATGAGGACCATCCCTTCGAGCGTAACCAAACTTTCGCAGAGCCAAACAAGGATTGTAAGTTATGCCTCCCCTAATTCCAAGTAGTGGGACATTAGGGAACTCCCCACAGTGGTCAATAATAGAAATTCCTCCCATAGATCAGGAATACTATAGAATATTCGTGTGAGAAAGTGACATTATCCTTCGCGACCCACCCAAACCTTCTTCATTTTCAACACTGACTTAGGGAGGTGAGAAATAAACCACCTCGACAGTAGTGGCATGCAACACATAAGAACACCTATTCCCTTCATAGTACGAGTGTGGAGAGCATGCAAGATATCTCTGAGTAAAGTAGGCACAGGGTTATGAGAGAGGAAGATCTTGATAGCATTCACGTCTATGAGCAAGTCTGGATTAGGGAACAATACTAACCCATAAATTAGAAGGGCCAAAACCTCCTCAAAAGCCTGAAAGTCCAAATCATTCCAAGACAGCTGGGCCTTCTCTATTAGGAATTTGGCTAAAATACCCTTGACTCCGCTTCTTGTTTCCTAATTGGATACCACGTCGGCCCATTTCAGATGCAAAGCTGAGGCAATGATCTCTGGCTTGGGAACTTATTCTAAACCTGTGAAAGGCATCTGGTCAAGAATAGGTAGATTTAATAACTGAGAGAACTCTTCCATGGTAGGCACCAACTGATAGTCTGGAAAGGTGAAGCAGTGGTACTTGGGATCAAAGAACTGAAAGAGTACCCCCATCATATTTTCATCAAAGCTCGAAGTAACCAGGTTGAGAAGTCGCCCATGTCTCTTAGTGAACGAAGAAGTTTCAGGAACCCTTGATACTAGCTCTTTGAGTTGGAGAGGTATTCTCACAAAGCTGATTCGGATAGTGTTTCTACGAGCGGAAGCCATGATCTGCAAAACAGAACAAAGATAAAATCCCTTGGTCTTTGAAATGGTTAGTGTAATGAGAATGGATGTTATGTTATGATGCATGGTGTTATATTCAAATGGAGTAAATCACACACAAGAAAACATACAATAGACCTTAGGTTCAAAGGCCTGCATGAGGTTAAAGGTCAGTACTCTCTTGAAATTTAGTTGATTTCAAACCTGTCTTAGAAAAGTAACCGGGTTCTAAGGATTCTCAATATCACTGATCATCCTTTATCGAGAATTCTTTCAGCTCAGGAAATCTTTTCTTGCGGCCGAAATATCCCGAAATTTTGATCTCAATGAGTGTAGCATCGAGTATCAACCAATCCTCAGATTTATACCGAGGTCGGTTATCTCACTACTTTCTAATGGCCAAGTTTGTTCAACTAAGGTTCTAAGGTCCGTTAGTGCTTCAGGACACCATGCGGCGGCCCCGTATTCTCCGCGTTTCCACACGAAGGATACTAGTACCAACCAAAGTGTCACACCAACACAACCATCGCTTAAACCATATCGGTCTACACCGTACAGTCTCCACGATCTATTGTTGTTTACCTAAAAAGTGCCCCCCAGATCCGCGTGTAGGATCTTCAACAATACCCAAACAAAAACCCTTAAGGATAAAGCAGACAAAACAAACAACAAAGCAATTTTAAAGATGACCTAGATCCTAAGGTATACCCCACTTTATTAATTCCCCATCAGAGTCGCCAGTTCTGTAATACGGTGGCAGAACTAACTGTTTTTACTAGTTTTTGCGTTTTTATTTGCAAATGTTGCGGTAAGCAAGAGTCGCCACCGAATTTTATTTCATCCAATAAAGGAAAAGGGAAAAGAACAGAAAAAACCTTTTTCGAGATGTTTCTGAGTACGGGGGGTAGATCATAGAAAGGGAAGGTGTTAGCACCCTTTCTATCCATGGTTTTCCATGGGCTCTTAGGTACTTGCTCATTTTTAAAATTGCTTTTGTGTGTTTGTATGCTTGAAAAAGTTTTGAAATTTACCTTAGTGCGGCGTTTCACTTTATGGTAACCCTTGTATCAGTCCTCAAGGGTGTGATAAAATGTTTTTGAAAACTTTGTTTGAAAAGCTTGTTTGAAAGTGTATGGGTAAAAAATTCATTGTTTTGAGCAAGTACCTAAAAGTTTCTACCTACTCGAAAAAAGTCTGTATGTTTTCTTATTTCCTTTAGACAGTGCTATCCTACTATTAAGGAGTAGGTAGCTCCATCGTTGGAGTTTGAGGGACAATCAAAAGGGACATTTTTTACGGTCACTGAAACAATGGTTAGGAAACCTTAGTAATTACCCTAGAGCCTTAAAGATCTTTCCGAGGCAACATTCGAATGGGTCATTTTTTATCTTTTGGGACTAGAGGGTAACCACTAAAATTATCTGTACTTCATGACCGTTTACCGAAGGCAACCAAAGTGGGGCAAACCCTAGGAGTGAACATGTGCATGTGTTTGATTTCAATTGATTATATTTTCACAATTAGGGTGATATACTATTTTACTCGTTATTCTTTCCATACAAGCCTATTAGTCTAAGCAATTAATAATAGCAGAAAGTAAAAGCGGAAAAGTAAATCTACGCTATTACAAAGATTTGGGGAGGGGGTTACATAACCAAAAACTGGGGATTAAACAGTAAATAATATGCAGTAAACCCTAATTAAAAGCTATTACAAACCCGAAGCAAATACAATAATTGGAATTAAAAATAAAATATTGTGCGCGAGAATAAAGTAAATATCCTAAAGAATCTATTTAAATAAAGAAGATATTTTTTTGATTTTTTAATTGAGAAAATTAAATATTTACAAATTAAACCTAATTTTCTAATTGATTTCTGTGATACGGTGGCAGAACCGACTGTTTGACGTTGGTTTGCGTTTTGCGTTTTTTGTTTGCAAACTATCGCGGTAAGCAAGAGTCGCCACCGAATTTTATTTCATCCAATCGGAAAGGAAAAAGTACAAAAAAAATCCTTTTTCGAGATATTCTAAGTAAGGGGGGTAGATTATAGAAAGGGAAGGTGTTAGCACCCTTTCTATCCATGGTTTTCCATGGGCTCTTAGGTACTTGCTCATCATTTTTTAAATTGCTTGTGTGTGTGCTTTGTTTTGAAAAGTTTTAATTCATGATAACCCTTGTATCAGTCCTCAAAGGTGTGACGAAGTTGTTTTGTAAATTGTTTTGAAATGTATAAGTGTGAAAAGTTTTGATTTTAGCAAGTACCTACTTGCATCTACCTACTCGAAAAAAGATCGTTTCTATTCTTGTTTCCTTTAGACAACGCTATCCTACTATTGAGAAATAGGTAGCACCGTCGTTGGAGTTGTAAGGGTCAATTCGAAAGGGATGTACAATCACTAAAGTAATGTTAGGAGACCTTAGTAATAACCCTAGAGTCTTAGGATCATATTCGAGGCAACATTTTTTAGGAAACATTTCCGAGGCAACATTTGAACGGGACACTTGATCTTTTTAGACAGGAGGGAAACCACTAAGACACCCTATACTTAATGATCATTACCGAAGGCAACCGACGTGTAAGTATACCCTAAGAGTGATATGTGTGAGTGATCTGTTTTCAGCTATTTAATCTTTGCACATTAGGGTTTTCTAACCGTATTAATTTTTCATGCATTCTTGTCATAGAATCCTATTAGCATACATCTAGACAGTTAAATATTTGCGGGAATTAAAAATGTGAGAAAGTAAATCTACACTATTACAAGGCTTCAGGGAGGGAATTAATTACATAGCCAAAAACCTGGGAAAAAGCGATAAGTAAAAAGCCCTAGATTAAACTATAACAAACCATGAACAGTTACAAAATAATGGCAAAAATAATAAACGCCCGCGATGAATTAAATACGAGACAAATAGGGTTTTGACCCTTGACTAGACCTATTCACGATTAAAAAAAGTTTTTGTCATGTTTTTGTTATTTAAGAAAATAATGAAACAATTAAAAAGAAAACCCTAAGTTCTAATTAATTTTAAATTAAAGGAAAATACATTAATTTATTCTAAAACCTATTTTTTTTGTATTTTTATTTATTTGAGAAAAAGAGAAAATAAAATTAAATCAAGAGTTTTAACCTAATTTCTATTTGATTTTATTTATGAAAATAAATTACAATTTCCCTAAGTTAAACTAAATTAAATTAATTTTGATAATGATAAAAAAAAACTAATCCTAATTTTTTTGTGAATTATTGATTTTATGATTTTACAGAAAATAATTAATTTATGAATTAAGAAGATTAAAAGAAAATTAAAAATAATTAAAGAAAATAAATAAATAGAAAAAGGTTAGAGATGGACCTAATAGCAATGCTGGGGGTATATTGCTGAAATTCTGAGCCCAAATGATCCAAGCCCATTTGACTTTGCTGGATCTGGTGTGTAGGTTGACTTGAGGCGCATGGTAGTCCTTCAAGGGAGAAGCCTTGGATCTGGGCTAGAGACGTGTTTGATGGCCTGATGTTGAGGGCATATGGTGGACATCCTGATAAGCAGTGCACCTGATCACCTATGGAAAAATAATATGGACAAAGGTTAGGACCTGGGGATCAAACCCAGGTCGTCATGCTAATTCCCAGTACCTGCTTGCCATCTGCGCTGCTTTGTTTATTTGTACATATAATAACAATAAAGTAATATAAGCAAAATAAAGAAATATATTCAGAAAATGCACGAAAATTCAAACGGGCCACTCATGGATTGCCATGCCTTATCTTCTTCCCTGGCTTGTCGTTTTAGGCAACACAACCTTTACCTACAAACAGTACTCCGTAGCTAAAGACATGTTCATCTCAAAAATTCTCTACAGGCATGATAAATCAATTATGATGGTACCAGTCAACTCGCCTTGGTCTCACGAGTATCATGGTACCTCATTCATGGCCTAATTTAACTTGTACTGCAAAGCCCTAAACAAGAACACAAAACCCTAGCCATGGTAGTTTCACATATAGTCATCAAAAATGCAATTGAATAGAACGATTAGCTTGCAAACATGATGATAAACATGAGTATGGCAATCAAAAGCACTAAAGGTACGTGGATTAATGAAATCAGAATCAAATTTTTGGACAAACCGTGGGAGGGGTAGAACACGATTCTTGAGGTTTCAGGTCGTGCAAATGCTTGCTACAAGTTCAGTGAGTGCCTGGGAATGTGACTTGATCCTTGGAAAAGTTTGAAACGGCCTATAGAGAAAGATCCAATCTGCACTTTTCTTTGAAAATTTGGAACTTTGTTTGACACTTTGAGGCAAGCTCCTCGTCTTAAAACTTGTGTTCTAGGTCTTTACGATCCTGGCATAAGTAGTGAATCAATCTAGGGTAATAGAATTGGAAAGAATCCAAAGAATAATGGTATGGTTTTAAGAGAAAATCAAATCTTGAACAATTGCCAAAATATGGATATTTTGTGTCTATTCTTGGCTTGCACGATTTTCTTCTCATTTGACAGCATATAAGATCTCCCTTCAATGAAAAAATCATCCCTAAAACACATTATATGATTTATTTGGATTTATTTGATTTTATTTGAATTTTAAATGAATAAAAATCAAAATAAATTAAATAAACAAATAAATAAAGCATGGAGGGTCCCATAGGTCTTGGACTATGCTAGGAATGAGATTCAATCTTGAAAATATGGGCCCATGTGGAAAAAAAATGCAATTTTGAACATTGTTGACTTTGTGCAAATTTCCAAAAATGGCCAACTTTGACAAGGCATATCTCCTCCAATTTTTACCCTAGGATGGTGTTCTTGGACTTTTTAGAAATCTTAGGATGTCTCCTAAGCAACCCTTTTGGTCTCATATCATTTTAGTCTTCCATGTTCATGTATGAAGCTTTGACCCAAAAGGTGTTTTTGTTGACTTTTCAAAATGACCTATAATGTCAAAATTCACATCTTTTTGTGAGTGCATATTATTAACTTGGGAGATGAATATGAATTGTAGGGAATTTCATCTTCTTCAAAATGAGCTTTAGATGGGTCATTTCTGATAAAGTATGAGAAAGTTATGCTTGGTCAAAGTTGAGTTGACTTTTCCTATAAAACCCTAATTTAGCAACTTTTGGGTTTTGATGAGTTGTGAGCAATCCTTGATGAATCATGATCAAAGCTTGATAAAATGATGAATAACACTTCAAAATGAGGATGTTGACCAAAAATCTTGCAATTTGACTATATGTGGGCCCCAGTTGACTTTTGACCTAACATAGTTGATTTTCAGGCATTTGAGCAATTGACCGAGCAAACTTCCTCTGCAAGGCTTGTAACTTGACATGGATGATCTTGATAACATATTAGGACAATGGTGAGCATTTGATTCCTTTGTGGTTCACACATCTTGATGAATATGGAAACCCTAATTTGAGATAGACTGCCTTAGGAGAGAGTTTGTCTGGTAGACTCTTGAACTTCCTTGAGCAATTTGGGGACCTCACATGCCATTTATTGAGAAATATGGGAGGGCAAATTTTGGGGTACAACAGTTGCCCTTGTTCAATCTTCTTAAACCTGAGGATGTAGATTGGCTCGTCTGCCTTTCGTAATCTGAAGGTGGAAGATGATTGAACACTAGAGTGCCCAGAAATTTGCACTCGCATGAAGTAGCACTTGACTTGTGATATCAGGAATGGGATTATAGATGCCATTTGGTAGTTTCTATAGAATTTTAGGAGATGGGCTTAAAAGGTGCCATCCGAAGGAGTGTCGATCGCATGAGAGATTCCTTTGCGAGAACCCGTATACCTGTTGTTGAGGAGGACTTTTTTTGGGGAATGCTGATCTTTGTCTTGAGAGAAATAGAGTTTTAGGAGCTTCAGTTGTCTGTTACTTTACTGGGGAATAATTCCGGTTTGGGAAGCGGATGTAAACTGCGTGCTTGGTCAGGGTATGCGTTGCACCGCGACTCTCTGGGGAAATGTGAAATCAATTGTGTTTGATCAGGACCCGGTCTTACAGTGTTGTTGACTGTTGTCTGGGGATACGAGAGGAAGAACCCAAATTGTAAGGTTATGAGAAGGAACCTGGATAGTAGGGTTACTTTGAGATGAAAGCCTGGATAGTAGGGCTGTGAGAAGGAACCTGGATAGTAAGGTTACTTCGAAATGAAAGCCGGGATAGTAGGGCTGTGAGAAGGAACCTGGATAGTAGGGTTACTTCGAAATGAAAGCCGGAATAGTAGGGCTGTAAGAAGGAACCTGGATAGTAGGGTTACTTCGAGATGAAAGCCTGGATAGTAGGGCTGTGAGAAGGAACCTGGATAGTAGGTTTACTTCGAAACAAAAGCCAGGATAGTAGGGCTTTGAGAAGGAACCTGGATAGTAGGGTTACTTCGAAATGAAAGCCTAGACAATAGGGCCGTGAGAAGGAACCTAGATAGTAGGGTTACTTCAAAATGAAAGCCGGGATAATAGGGCTGTGAGAAGGAACCTGGATAGTAGGGTTACTTCGAAATGAAAGTTGGGATAATAGGGCTGTGAGAAGGAACCTGGATAGTAGGGTTACTTCGAAATGAAAGCCTGGATAGTAGGGCTGTAAGAAGGAACCTGGATAGTAGGGTTGCTTCAAAATGAAAGCCGTGATAGTAGGGCCGTGAGAAGGAACCTGGATAGTAGGGTTACTTCGAAATGAAAGCCGAGATAGTAGGGTCGTGAGAAGGAACCTGGATAGTAGGGTTACTTAGAAATGAAAGTCGGGATAGTAGGGCTGTGAGAAGGAACCTGGATAGTAGGATTACTTCGAAATGAAAGTCGGGATAGTAGGGCTGTCAGAAGGAACCTGGATAGTAGGGTTACTTTGAAATGAAAGCCGAGATAGTAGGGCTACTTCGGAATGAGTTTGGGTAAAACTGCAGAGGGAACCTGGGTAAGGTTGTTCTTGTTGCGCGGATGATTACTCTGTTTAGCTTCGAGTGTTGAACATGGACCTGCTGGAAATTGTTGATAATAACTGTCCCTCCTGAAAGAAATACATGGTTAGTTATGTACGATGCATCAGATGCATTGTATAATGATGTTCTCAAAATAAATGAGACTATGTTATATGTGATGTATGCACATATCATGATGTATGAACATGAAATGCTAACATAATAGTCCGAGTCCAGGAAAATAAATCCCTAACTGTTGTTTGGAGAGTGTGAGAAATGGTATTCTTGACTGCTGTAACAAACCATAGTTCCTCTGCTTCTGTTGGGGATGGTGAACAAAGATGACTGTGCCGGGGATTTGCCCGTTGGCTGGTAAATATTCTTCCGGACGAGACTCTGTCTGAGGATAACTCTGCGGGGAATAACTGTGTTGGAGAGGAGATACTCTGTTGATAGATCTGCTGACTTGGAGAAATAACTTAGTCGGGGATGAATTTCCGTTGCTGGTGATAGTGAATTCTTGTTGGAGATTGAAATTCTGCTTGTGAGAGAAATAAACTCTACTTGGGGAAACATTTACCGACTCACTTGCGATTGTGAACCTCAGCTGGGAAGAGTTAGGTCCTATTCAGGAAAGCTAACATCATTGTCTTTGGATACTTTTTACTCCGTGGGGAGTTTATGTACCACTGCTCATGTTCTCAACCTGGCTCTATCCCGATACCCGATGGGCAGGATAACTGTAAGGTTTGGGCACTTCTTGTTTGTCCCTGTTCCTGGAATTACGAGTAATCGTATTTTGTTTCTAATGTAAATATTTATGAGCAGCAATTATTTTCAAATGCATATATAAAAAATAAATCATTGGACGTTCTTGCGAAACAAAACAGAAAAAGAAAAACAAATCGAAATTTCTTGTGAAAATGAATTGTATTGATTTTGAAGTTGGCCCGTAATAGGAGTTTTTGTACAAAGAGGCTGACGTCCTAGCAAGAGAACGCCGCTGAAAGATAGAAATTACAACTTGTATATCAGAAATAAAAAACAACTATGTGAAACAAACCCATTGGGTTCCAACTCTGCTATTGCCTTTATATCTTCAAGCGTCTAATCACTTTGCTGCTTGGCCGAAGGTGGATCAGATTGATTGGCGCTATCCGAGCTTGATAGTCGATACCGAAGTCTAGTTGTAAGATGATCCAATGAGACATAGTGATACGCTTCGATCCCTAATTTTTGCCTGGACCGCCCTTTCAGGTTTTCAGTCCACCAGGATACCCTTTTTGCCCAAGTCTCCTTTTCAGGTTTTCGACTTGCCGGGTGTATAGTTTTTTTTTCATTTTCATACCTTACTTTTGCCCGAACCCTTTTGGTTCGCCGGGAAGCCCTTATTTTTGCCTAGGTCAGTCAACCTAACGGGTCTTTAATTATGTGTAGTATCTTTTCACTATGTTTGCATTGACGGGGTGAGGAAGGTCGTCACCATCCATGGTGGTTAGAATCATAGCTCCTCCCGAGAAAATGTTCTTAACCACAAATGGCCCTTCGTATGTAGGGGTCCATTTGCCCCTGGGATCACCTTGCGGTAGTATGATGTGTTTGACCACTAGATCCCCGACTTGATATTCTTGGCGTCTGACTTTCTTGTTAAAAGCCTTGATCATCCACTTTTGATACGTCTAACCATGACAGATAGCAGTAAGTCTCTTTTCATCGATTAGGTTCAGCTGATCAAGTCGGGTTTTGATCCAGTCGTCTTCGTTCAAACTCGCATCCTTCATAATCCTGAGAGAGGGTATCTGGACCTTGATGGGTAGGACTGCCTCCATGCCATACACCAAAGAGTAGGGTGTTGCCCCTGTCGACATCCGTGCTGAGGTACGGTACCCATGAAGAGCGAATGGTAACATCTCGTGCCAGTCTTTATATGTCACCGTCATCTTCTGCACAATCTTCTTGATGTTCTTGTTAGCCGCTTCAACAACCCCATTCATCTTCGGCCGGTAGGGAGAAGAGTTATGATGCTGAATATTGAACTATCTGCAGAGCTCAGTGATCATTATATTATTGATATTTGTACCATTGTCAGTGATAATCCTCTCTGGTACACCATATCGACAAATCAAATTGTGTCGGATAGACCGCGCCACGACGTTCTTGGTTACCGTAGCAAAGGAAGCTGCTTCAACCCGCTTTGTAAAGTAATAAATTGCTACCAGAATGAAGCGATGCCCATTAGACGCAGTAGGTCTGATCTCGCCAATCATGTCGATGCCCCACGTTGCAAAGGGCCAAGGAGCTGTCAAAACATTCAGGGGAACCGGAGGTACATGCACTTTATCAGCATAGACTTGGCACTTATGACAGGTTCGAGAGTACTGATAACAATCAGCTTCCATAGTGGACCAGTAATATCCTTCCCGTAGGATTTTCTTAGCCATGGTATGTCCATTGGAATGAGTTCCGAAGGTATCTTCGTGCAACTCTGCCATGATCCTTTCTGCCTCGCTCATGTCTACACACCGCAGTAAGTTTGAATCATGGTTACGCTTATAGAGGATTCCGTTACTGATGAAGAACTTCGCATCGAACCTTCTCAGAAACTTCTTATCATTAACAGATGCCCCCTCGGGGTATTCTTGAGCCTCAAGATACCTCTTTACCTCGTGAAACCGGGGTTTATCTACTACCTCTTTAGTCTCAATGTCACAATAATGTGCGGGTTCGTCCAACCTCTCAATGGTAGTCTGGGGAGCTTCATTGTCCCACCTGACTTTGAACATAGAAGACACGGTAGCTAGCGCGTCCGCCAACTGGTTCTCTTCTCGTGGGAAATGTTTAAAGGTTATCTCCTCAAAGTGTGGGAGCAATGTCAGTACATACTCTTTGTAAGGAATAAGATTCGGGTGCTTCGTATCCCACTCGCCTTTGATCTGACTTATCACCAGAGAGGAATCTCGAAATACACTCAAGAACCTAATCCTCAGGTCAATAGCAGCTCGAAGACCCATGATACACGCTTCATACTCTGCCATATTGTTGGTGCAGTTGAAACATAATCGGGCGGTGAATGGAGTATGACATCCTTCAGGAGATATAATTACAGCGCCAATGCCATTACCCAATGTGTTCGAGGCTCCATCAAAATACATAGACCATCAGGATCCCTCCTCGGGTCCTTCATCCGGTCCAGGTTCTTCGCAGTCAGTTACCAACATGATATTCTCGTCCGGGAACTCGAAATTCATGGATTAGTAGTCATCCACGGCCTGATGCACCAAATGATCCGCCAATACACTCCCCTTGATTGCTTTTTGGGTCGTGTATTAAATGCCGTACTCGGTTAAGATCATCTGCCATCTTGCTATTCTTTCGGAGAGAGCGGGCTTCTCGAAAATATACTTGATTGGATCCATCTTTGATATCAATAAGGTAGTGTGAGTCAGCATATACTGTCTCAGCCAGAGAGCAGCCCATGCCAAAGCGCAACAAGTTTTCTCAAGCAATGAGTATCAGGTCTCACAGTCGGTAAAGTTTTTGCTAATGTAATAAATGGCGTGCTCTTTTCGACCAGACTCGTCATGGTGCCCCATCACACACCCCATTAAATTGTCTAGCACTGTCAAGTATAAGATCAAAGGTCTTCCTTCAACTGGAGGCATCAAAATTGGTGGTTCTTGAAGGTATTCCTTGATTCTTTCGAAAGTGGTCCGACATTCATCATTCCACTTTACCACTTGATCTTTCTTCAGCAGCTTGAATATTGGCTCACAAGTAGCAGTCAGATGTGAAATGAACTGGGCGATGTAATTCAGACGTCCTAAGAAACCTCTAACTTCCTTCTCTGCGCAGGGAACCGGCATCTCTTGTATGGCTTAAACCTTTGCAGGGTCTACCTGAATACCTTTGTCACTGACAACAAAACCCAGAACCTTACCAGACCTTACCCCGAAGGTACACTTGTTCGGATTCAACCTCAACTTGTATGTCTTCAACCTGTCAAACAACTTCTGGAGATGATCAAGGTGCGCCTCCTCAGTCTGGGACCTGGCTATCATGTCATCAACGTAAACCTCGATATCATGATGAATCATATCGTGGAACAAAGTGACCATGGGGCGCTGATAAGTTGCCCCAACATTCTTCAACCCAAAAGGAATTACCTTATAACAGAAGGTGCCCCACTGTGTAATGAAGGTTATCTTCTCCATGTCCTCAGGAGCCATCTTGATCTGGCTGTAGCCAGAAAAACCATTCATGAAGGAGAAGATCTTGTGCTGCACGATGTTATCGACTAGAACATCAATGTGAGGGAGTGGGAAGTCATCTTTGGGGTTGGCCCTGTTCAGATCTCTGTAGTCCACACACATCCGTACCTTACCATCCTTCTTAGGCACCGGAACGACGTTGGCAACCCACTGCGGATAAGAAGTGACAACTAAAAACCCGGCGTTGAACTGTTTCATAACCTCTGCCTTGATTTTCTCTGACATTTCAGGGCGCATATGGCGGACCTTCTGCTTTACCGGAGGGAAGTATTCCTTAGTCGGCAGTCGATGTACCACAATATCAGTGTCCAAACCAGGCATGTCTTCATAAGACCAGGCGAAGATCTCAACATAGTCGTGTAGCATCTATATTAACCGTTGTTTGACACTAGGCTCCAGATTCGCACCTATCTTAACCTCTTTCCTGTCTTCTTCCGTACCCAAATTCACTGACTCAACTGGATCTTCATGAGGCTGTATGGCCCTTTCTTCTTGCTGTTATAGTCTAGCAAGTTCTCCAGGCACCTCACAATCATCCTCACCTTCGTTCTCGGCTTGGTTGATCGGATTTTTGAAGTCATAACTGGCAGTAGTAGAGCTGTTATCAATGGGATCCAGAGTGGATATGGATCTGCAGTATGATACGTGAGTGTGTATAAGAGAAGAGCTGTTTTTGATAAAGTGAGAGACAGAAAAGAAAAACAAGGAGCGCAAAATTTGTAATGCAAGAAACGTCTAATGCTTTATTAATGATATATGAAATGACAAATAATAAGCCCTCACAAGCAAAGCCAAGGTTCCTGGGGCAAGGCACCAGGCCGTAAAGTTTCAAACTGTTTATTACAAATCTTAAAAAAAAAGTCAATTACTGCGGAATAAAAGAAACAGGTATGAAGTCCTTCACCGTCCAGTTATTCAGTCCACCGTTGGTTGTTGGGTAGATCCAGTTGTCGATGTCTGAATCTTCTTCACTGACCTCAATTGCATTAACTCCCCGATTGCTGATGTGTAGAGGAGGTCTTCCAATCCGTGCGTGCCTAACAGCCCTTTGAGCCCTCTTAGTAAATCCCAAACCAAATTTGTCAGTTTTGTGAGTGAAATCAGGGAGTTAACCCCAATTGGTACACCCACCTTCTTCAACTACAGCCCTGGCGTCCTTGAGAGAAGCCATTTTCAGCGGAGGTTTGTTGGTAGAAACTTCAACTGATGCCGAGAACTGAGGGACCTCTTCGAAATTCCGATAAGGAGTCTCTATGAACTCTCCGTCCATCTCTACATATCGGAAGGAATTGAGATGACTCCCCATATACTCTTCTTCACCTCGCACCGTAACAATCTCCCCCTTCATCGGATATTTCAGCATTTGATGGAGTGTGGAAGTAACTGCCCCAACCTTATGAATCCAAGGACGACCCAGCAAGCAAGAATATGATGGTCTAATATCCATTACGTAGAAGGTGGACCCAAAGGTCTGAGAACCCACTTTGACAGGGATGTCCACCTCCCCGTGCACCATTCTTTTTGATCCATTAAAAGCCCTTACCACAATGTTACTCGGCTTTAGAATCAAACCTTCACAATCCAGACGGTCTAAAGCTTTCTTTGGTAGAACATTCAGTAAGGACCCGATATCTACCAGCACATGGGCCATAGTGGTACCACTGCACTCGATCGAGACATGCAGAGCATCATTATGATTTCTTCCTTTTGGTGTCAGATCCACATCTGAGAAACCCAGCCCATTGTCAGCAGTCAGGCTGGCCACGCAATCTTTGAACTGATCTGCTGAAGTTTCTTGCGGCACTTGCGCAGTCTTGAAAAATGCAATCAAAGCCTTCACATGGGCTTCAGAACACAACAGCAGGGAAAACATGGAGATCTTTGATGGAGTTCGCCCCAGCTGCTCGACCATATTATAGTCGCTCTTCTAGATAATTTTCAGGATTTCCTCTATTTCTTGTTTAGAGGCTTCCACCACGATTTTCTTAGGTGCCTCCGTCCGGGAAGGCTCACCTATAATTTCTTTTCCCCGAGTCCCAGATGGCTCAGCAGCAGGGGTGATAACTGGAGTAAGAATAGGAATAGTAGCAGGTGTACTAACTGGAGTAGGAACAGGAGAAATGTCAGGAGTGCTGGTTGGAGCAACAGTTGGAATAACAGTAGGCTTGATGATAGTCTACGGGGAAATCTCGGGAGAGAAGACCCTTCCACTTCGGGTGACTTTACTAGTCCCGACAATATTACTGACATCAGTATCAACTTCTTCATTCTTCAATTCTTGCTTAACACCATGGTAATACACGTCATCACCGTAATGCCATGGGATAGCCTTATCTGAGGTGTACAGGATGGGACCAGGAACAATGATTATTAGCGGAGCAATTCTTGGAACAGGTGTAATCCTAACAGGTTTTCTCGAGGAAACCTTGGAAGGATTGGCGGAAATGGTTATAATGGCAACGTCTTCATTTGGAACAAACGAAATCATAGTCTTCTCAAACAAAATCTCTTTATTATCCATCAGGCGCTGAACACCTGACTTCAACAAGTGGTAACCAGTAGGTATAGTCGAACACATGTGGCAACCTTCACCATAACCCGGAAATAAATCAGCCAACAACAAATTCTTCTTAACAGACATAAGAGGAGTAGAAATTTCTTCAACAAAGGTCACAAACAAATCAGTGTCAACATCATTCACTCCACGACCATGTTTGGGCATGGGAGCAGTTATAACATTCGGCTTTTCTGGAGTATCAAACTCTATCTCCTTGGCTTTGAGCAAATCTTGTACTTTATTCCTCAGAGCCCAGCAATCGTTTGTATCGTGGCCTGGACTCTCAGAATGGTAGGCGCACCGCGCGTTGGGATTGTATCTGGGAGAAGTAGTGTTTGGATTCTTTGGAGCCTCTTTCAGGGTTACCAAATTGGATTTCAGCAGGTGAGGTAGCACTTTATCTAGAGTCATGTTGATGCGGGCAAACTGCCATTGTGGTCTTTCCACCCTTTGTTGATTGTTGCGTTATGGAGCGACTATGGGTCTTGATATCACTACATCATTTACTGTTTGACGGTGTTCAGATCTTCTTTAGCCCCTCGAGCTATAAACTGCACTGGCTTCCTTCTTACCAGTGAAAGGCTTCTTTGCTGAACTCGAGGAGGCATCCTTCTGTATTTTACCACTTCAAATTCCAGCCTCCACTATTTCACCAATCAAAATCAACTCAGTGAAACCAGATGATGAGCTGCCAATCAAGTGATTGAAAAATGGACCAGATAGCATCCCTAGAAACATGTCAACCAACTCCCTATCAGACAAAGGGGGTTGGACTCTTCCAACCAAGTCTCTCCACTTATGAGCACAGTCCTTAAAGCCTTGACCTGCACCCATGGACATACCCTGAAGTTTAGTACGAGTGGGAGCAAGGTCGGTGTTGTACTGATACTGCTTGTAGAAAGCAACATCAAGATCTTCCCAGTTTTGGACACTGGCTCCCTCCAACTGATAGAACCATTCAAGCTGAGTCCCTGACAGATTATCTTGAAAGAAATGCACCCACAAATTTCTATCAGCAGTGTAGGGTTGGATTTTCCTGACATACAAACAGAGATGGAGTTTTGGATAGGATACTCCATCGTGCTTGGCAAAAACCGGAGCTTTGAATTTATGAGGGATGACCACTCCCGATACCAGTTCCAATTCTCTAAAATCCAAACCAGGGATCTTCTGAACTTCCATAGCACTCAGACGGTCTTCTAGCTGCTTGTATCTATCCTCGGCAGGAGGATATTGTTCATCATCGTAATCAATATCATTGTCAGAAACTACAGGACTAGGGTCCTTTTCCCTTTCTTGATTCTCCCCGTCCTTGGATGAAGAGGTCAAATCAGTTTGATGCTTCAACCTTTCTCCGAATCTTCTACCCATGTTCAGAATACCGGCCTTCTTCTTTTTCTTCTTCTCTTTCAGAATAAGGTTCTTCAAATCCTCTTGCCCCTTAGCCAGACTTATGAACATCTGTTGGAATTTGGTGTTCTGTGCCTGAAGATCTTTGATGGCTTAATCGGAAGACATTTCTGCTGAAATAAATAGCGAAGAAGATGAGAAACCTGTAGTGGTACCTGTAATGATGTGTATGATAATGGGATGCACATGTAATGATTTCAAAGAATTTGGGAGATTTAAATTTGCAAACCAAAAATAAACAAAACTTTATTAGATTAACTTTGAAAGGTTCAATAATGCCTTTAAGGCGTTACAAAGAAGTAAATAAAACAAAACTAAAACTAGCAAAATCAAAAGTCCCATGGACGCTTCCTCTTTGTTCTGATATAGTCATTGATCACTCTTTCTTCCTCGAGCTGCCTGGTGAGCTTCAGAATCTTCCTTTCTTGCTCATGGTACTGTTCCCGGTAAGTATCCCGCTCATTCCTCAGCTGAATCCAAGACCTCTGCAACTTCCCAGGATCAGTGGGCATGTAAGGATAGAGAACCGTGTAAGGAATGCCTTCTTCATTAGTGGGTTCCACAATCACTGGTAATACGGCCTCATAAGGCATCACGAGCTTCTGGGCGCGAGCTCGGACCCATTGGAGGTAAGGCTGCATAGGAAGGGAAGTCTTCGGTCCCAATTCTTCGGGGTCAGATCTGTTCACCATGCCCCAAGCTCGTATAAACCTCCGGCGATTCTCCTTAACGTCCTCCTTATAGTCAAATACAATGTCCTCAAGAAGCAACTCACAGGGACCATCTCTTCGAGCACGACCAAATTGTCGCAAATCCAGACAAGGATTGTAAGTTTTACCTCCTCTAATTCCAAGCAATGGGACATTAGGGTATCCCTCACAGCGGTCAATAACAGCGGTGTCTTCCATAGCCCGGGAACACCAAAGAATATCTGTATGAGCAAGTGACATTAATCTGTACGACCAACCCAAACCTTCTTCGTTCTTCAGCACAAACTTAAGGAGGTGAGAAATAAACCACCTCGACAGCAGCGACATGCAGCACATAAGAGTCCCTCTTCTCCTCATAGTACGAGTATAGAGAGCATGCAAGATATCTCCAAGCAAGGTAGGCACTGGGTTGCGAGAAAGGAAAATCTTGACAACATTCATATCTACAAAGGAGTCTGGATTAGGTAAGAGAACCAAACCATAGATAAGAAGAGCCAAGACATCTTCAAAAACATGAAAATCCAAATCATCCCAAAATAGTTGAGCCTGGTCCATCAGAAATTTGGCTAGAAAACCTTCGACCTCGCTTCGTGTTTTCCAATTGGATACTACATCAGCCCGTTTCAAATGCAGGGCTGAGGCAATGTCTTCTGGTCTAGGAACTTCTTCCATACCTGTGAAGGGTACCTGTTCAAGAATGGATATGCCCAATATATGAGAGAACTCTTCCAAGGTGGGTACCAGCTGGTAATCTGGAAAGGTGAAGCAATGATGCTCGGGATCAAAGAACTGAAATAGTACACTCATCATCTGTTCATTAAGATTTGAGTTAACCAGGCTGAGAAGTTGACCGTGTATCTTAATGAACATAGAAGTCTCAAACTCTTGATGCTAGCTCTTTAAGTTGGGCAGGTATCTGCATAAAGTTGACTCAGATGCTATTTCTATGCACGGAAGCCATGATCTGCAAAATAGAACAAAGATAAATTCCCTTGGTCTTTAAAATGGTTAGTGTAATGAAGTATGAATGCCATGTTATGATGCATGATGTCATGATAAACCACAGGTATAGAAAACAACAGGTATTGCAAACACAGTCAAATCACACAAAACCCTTAGGTTTAAGGCTTGCATGAGGTCAAAGGTAATACCCTCTTGAAGTTAAGTTGGTTCAAACCTGTCCTAGAAAAGTAACTGGGTTTTAGAGGATCTCAATATCACTGACCACCCTCCATCGATCATGGTTTCAGCTTACACAATCTTTTCTTGCGGCCGGAACTATTCCAAGAGTATGGTCTCAATGAATGTAGCATCGAGTATCAACCAGTTCTCAACTCTATACCGAGGCCAACTATCTCACTACTTTCTAATGGCCAAGTTGGGCGATTAAAGGTTCTAAGGTCAGTTGATGCTTAATGACACCATGCAGCGGCCCCGTATTCTCCTCGTTTCTCCACAAGGGATGCCGGTACCAACCAATGTGCCACACCAACGTAACTACTGCTTCAACCGTATAGGTCTACGTCGTACAGTTCCCTCACAGTCTATTTCTACTTCCCTAAAAGGTATCCCCAAATCCGGGTTAGGATCTATAGTAACTCTAAACAAACCCTTAAAAGTAAAGCAATCAAAGCAATCAAGAGAAGAAATTATGATGAACTAGATCCTAAGGTGTACCCCACTTATAAATCCCCAGCAGAGTCGCCAGTTCTGTGATACGGTGGAAAAACTGACTGTTTGACATTGGTTTGGGTTTTGCGTTTTTTGTTCGCAAAATGTCGCGGTAAGCAAGAGTCGCCACCGACTTTTATTTCATCCAATTGGAAAGGAAAAAAGTACAGAAAAAAAATCCCTTTTTCGAGATATTCTGAGTACGGGGGGTAGATTATAGAAAGGGAAGGTGTTAGAAACCTTTCTATCTATGGTTTTCCATGGGCTCTTAGGTACTTGCTCATCTTTTTTTAAATTGCTTGTGTGTGTGCTTTATTTTGAAAAGTTTTATTTCGTGATAACCCTTGTATCAGTCCTCAAAGGTGTGATGAAGTTGTTTTGAAAATTGTTTTGAAATGTATAAGTGTGAAAAGTTTTGATTTGAGCAAGTACCTACTAGCATCTACCTACTCAAAAAAAGATCATTTCTATTCTTGTTTCCTTTAGACAGCGCTATCCTACTATTGAGAAATAGGTAGCACCATTGTTGGAGTTGTAAGGGTCAATTCGTAAGGGACGTACGATCACTAAAGCAATGTTAGGACACCTTAGTAATAACCCTAGAGTCTTAAGATCATATTCGAGGCAACATTTCCGAGGCAACACTTCCGAGGCAACATTTGAACGAGACACTTGATCTTTTTAGACAGGAGGGCAACCACTAAGACACCCTATACTTAATGATCGTTTACCGAAGGCAACCAAAGTGTGAGTATACCCTAAGAGTGATATATGTGAGTGATCTATTTTCAAATATTTAATCTTTGCACATTAGGGTTTTCTAACCGTATTAATTTGTCATGCATTCTTGTCATACAATCCTATTAGCATACATCTAGACAGTTAAATATTTGAGGGAATTAAAAATGCGAGAAAGTAAATCTACACTATTACAAGGCTTCGGGGAGGGGATTAATTACATAGCCAAAAACCCGGGAAAAAGCGATAAGTAAAAAGCCCCAGATTAAACTATTACAAACCATGAACAGTTACAAAAATATTGGCAAAACTAATAAATGCACACGATGAATTAAATACGAGACAAATAGGGTTTTGACCCTTGACTAGACCTATTCGCGATTAATAAAAGTTTTTGTCATGTTTTAGTTATTTAAGAAAATAATGAAACAATTAAAAAGAAAATCCTAAGTTCTAACTAATTTTAAATTAAAGGAAAATACATTAATTTATTCTAAAACCTATTTTTTTTTGTATTTTTATTTATTTGAGAAAAAGAGAAAATAAAATTAAATCAAGAGTTTTAACCTAATTTCTATTTGATTTTATTTATGAAAATAAATTACAATTTCCCTAAGTTAAACTAAGTTAAATTAATTTTGATAATGATAAAAAAATCTAATCCTAATTTTTTTGTGAATTATTGATTTTATGATTTTATGGAAAATAGTTAACTTATGAATTAAGAAGATTAAAAGAAAATTAAAAAGAATTAAAGAAAATAAATAAATAGAAAAAGGTTAGAGATGGGCCTAATAGCAATGCTGGGGGTATATTGCTGAAATTCTGAGCCCAAATGATCCAAGCCCATTTGACTTTGCTGTATCTGGTGTGTAGGTTGACTAGAGGCGCATGGTAGTCCTTCAAGGGAGAAGCCTTGGATCTGGGCTAGAGACGTGTTTGATGGCCAGATGTTGAGGGCATATGGTGGACATCCTAATAAGCAGTGCACCTGATCACCTATGGAAAAATAATATGGACAAAGGTTAGGACCTAGGGATCGAACCCAGGTCCTCATGCTAATTCCCAGTACCTGTTTTCCATCTGTGCTGCTTTATTTATTTGTACATATAATAACAATAAAGTAATATAAGCAAAACAAATAAATATATTCAAAAAATGCGCGAAAATTCAAACGGGCCAACCATGGATTGCCACGCCTCATCTTCTTCCCTGGCCTGTCGTTTTAGGCAACGAAACCTTTACCTACAGACAATACTCTGTAGCTAAAGACCTGTTTATCTAAAAAATTCTCTACAGGCATGATAAATCAATTGTGATGGTACCAATCAACTCGCCTTGGTCTCACGAGTATCATGGTACCTCATTCATGGCCCAATTTAACCTGTACTGCAAAGCCCTAAACAAGAACACAAAACCCTAGCCATGGTAGTTTCGCATATAGTCATCAAAAATGCAATTGAATAGAACGATTAGCTTGCAAACATGATGATAAACATGAGTATAGAAATCAAAAGCACTAAATATATGTGGATTAATGAAATCAAAATCAAATTTTTGGACAAACCGTGGGAGGGGTAGAACACGATTCTTGAGATTTCAGGTCGTGCAAATGCTTGCTACAGGTTCAGTGAGTGCCTAGGAATGTGACTTGATCCTTGGAAAAGTTTGAAACGGCCTATAGAGCAAGATCCAATATGCACTTTTCTTTGAAAATTTGGAACTTTGTTTGACACTTTGAGGCAAGCTGCTCATCTGAAAACTTGTGTTCTAGGTCTTTAGGATCCTGGCATAAGTAGTGAATCAATCTAGGGTAATAGAATTTGAAAGAATCCAAAGAATAATGGTATGGTTTTAAGAGAAAATCAAATCTTGAACAATTGCCCAAATATGGATATTTTGTGTCTATTCTTGGCTTGCACGATTTGCTTCTCATTTGACAGCACATAAGATCTTCCTTCAATGCAAAAATTATCCCTAAAACACATTATATGATTTATTTGGATTTATTTGATTTTATTTGAATTTTAAATGAATAAAACTAAAAATAAATTAAATAAACAAATAAATAAATAATGTAGGGTCCCATAGGTCTTGGACTATGCTAGGAATGAGATTCAATCTTGAAAAGATGGGCCCATGTGGAAAAAATACAATTTTGAGCATTGTTGATTTTGTGCAAATTTCCAAAAATGACCAACTTTGACAAGGCATATCTCCTCCAATGTTTACCATAGGAGGGTGTTCTTGGACTTTTAGAAAGCTTATTATGTCCCCTAAGCAACCGTTTTTTTCTCATCTCATTTGAGTCTTCCATGTTCATGTATGAAGCTTTGACCCAAAAGGTGTTTTTGTTGACTTTTCAAAATGACCTATAATGTCAAAATTCATATCTCTTTTTGAGTGCATATTCTGAACTTGGGAGATGAAGATGAATTGTAGGGAATTGAATCTTCTTCAAAATGAGATTTGGATGGGTCATTTCCGATAAATCATGAGAAAGTTATGCTTGGTCAAAGTTGAGTTGACTTTTCCTATAAAACCCTAATTTAGCAACTTTTGGGTTTTGATGAGTTGTGAGCAATCCTTGATGAATCATGATCAAACCTTGATCAAATGATGAATAAAACTTCAAAATGAGGATGTTGTCCAAAAATCTTGCAATTTGACTGTATGTGGGCCCCAGTTGACTTTTGACCTAACATAGTTGATTTTCAGGCATTTGAGCAATTGACTGAGTAAACTTCCTCTGCAAGGCTTTTAACTTGACATGGATGATCTTGAGAACCTATTAGGACAATGGTGAGAATTTGAGTCCTTTGTGGTTCACACATCTTGATAAAGATGGAAACCCTAATTTGAGATAGACTGCCTTAAGAGAGAGTTTGTCTGGTCAACTCTTGAACTTCCTTGAGCAATTTTGGGACCTCACATGCCATTTGTTGAGAAATATGGGAGGGAAAATTTTGGGGTACAACAATTTCAATTATAGAAAAAGAGATTAAATTACCCTAATTAAATTAATCTAATTAATTAATGAAATTAATTATTAAAAAAAAATCCGATTTTAATGTTTTTGTGATTTTTTTATTTAATAAAAAATGATTTTTGTTTTTTTTTTTGTAAAAATAATTAAACAAATAATTAAAATAAATGAAAGAAATTAAAAATAAAAATTATACTGGGCCTGGTGTGAAAGCAGTCCTGGAGGTGTGGAGAAGAATTTGCTAAGCCCAGATTTGCACAAGCCCAATTACCTGCGTGAGATCCAGTACTGAGTATGCCTGTGGGTCCACCATTGGGACATGCTTGCAGGGCGCTAGATCCGACCTTGTAGTAATATGATGGGTGACATCTGGAGATGCATGGTAGACACGCTGGAACCCCAAGGCACGTGATCTGCAAACGATTATTAGGGAAAATAAAATGTAGGAGGCAGGGATCGAACCCCTGACCTCCTACACACGTACGTCCTGAAACTCTTCCTGTTTTCCATTGGGCCAATGGGCATTTTGATAATAATAATAATGAACAAAACGTAATATATTTAATAATTGGCAGTTATCATAACAAAATGCACGAGCTATTTAAACCAACCAGCCAACCCTTGCCGCGCAGTCATCTTCCCCAATGGTTGTCGTTTTAGGTATCAGCTTTTACCTACGGACAAAACCGTCACTAAAGGATATAGTGGCAGTTTTTGTCCTTAGCTACATCCCTGCAAGATTCAAAAATATAATACAAGCAAGATAAATCAAAACCAAAGGCATAGATCATTTGCAAATCATGCCCTGAGTTCATTGTTACCCATAATTTAGTCTAATTTCGCCTCTACAGAGAGTCCCCAATTTGGGACCTTAAAACCCTAACAATGGCATCATGCCATTCCTGCACTTGAACTCAGAGTAAACCATCCAGAAACAGTGCAAATATGATAACAAGCATGAATATGTGATCAAAACATGTTTATAATGGGTAAATTAATAAATTTGAGTTTGAGAAAAATATGCAAACCGTGGTACTGTAAGGGCACGATTCTTGATGTTTCAAGCCTTGAGGATGATTGGAATAACTTCAAAACACATCCATGAATGGATTGCTGGCTTTGAAATTGCTTGAATTAGTCTATGGAATAGAATCCGGTCTAAACTTTTTTGAAAAAAAATTGAGTTTTGTTTTTCAGTTTTCACGACCCAATCCTTCTTCTTTTTCCTTGGGAATGTTATGTGCTTATAATAGACTGATTTAGGTTAACAAAATTGGACTGTATCTTCACACCTTATTAAGATTTGATTTGATTTTGTTCCTTGCATTATTTGTTTCTAAAACAAGCCAAATTATGATCTTTTCCAATCAATTAGCTCTTGCACGATTTAGATGATTTGCTAGCTGTTCATTGACTCATAATATGCTCATAAAATCAAATCTTGGATTTTATTTCATTATTCTACTATTTAAATTGATTTATTTTGATTTAAATGGATAAAAATCAAAATAAATAATAAAAATAATAAAATAATAGGTGGATAAGTTCAGGGATCGTGGGCCATCTTAGGAACACGTTTCAAACAAGAAGACATGGGCCCATTTGGAAAAAAGTTATTTTGATCAATGTTGTCTTCATGCACATTTCCAAAAATTGGTCAACTTTGACATTAAATATCTCCCTCAATTTTAACCCTAAGAGGGTGTTCTTGGACTTTTTAGAAATATTAAGGTGTCCTCTAAGTAGCCTCTTTGGTTTCATCTCAATTGGATCTTCCATGTTCATGTAAGAAGCTTTGACCCAAAAAGTTGTTTTTGTTGACTTTTTGAAATGACCTATAATGTCTGAATTTATATCTTTTCATCAGTGCATTTTTTAAACTTTAGGGATGAATATGAGTTGTAGGTAATTGGTTTCTATTCAAAATGAGCCTTGGATGAGAAATTTCTGATAAAGTATGAGAAAGTTATGCTTGGTCAAAGTTTGGTTGACTTTTCCTATAGAAACCCTAATTTAACAACTTTTGGGTTTTGATGAATTTGGGGTATTCCATAAGGAATCATGATCAACCCTTGATCAAATGGTGGATATTACTTCAAAATGTTGATGTTGACCAAAAATCTTGAAGTTTGACTGTATGTGGGTCACATTTGACTTTTGACCTAATACGGTTGATTTTCAGGCATCTGAGCAATTGATTGAGCAAACTTCTTGTGCAAGGCTTGAAACTTGGCATCGGTGATCTTGAGAACATATCAGGGAAATGGAAGTCATTTAGGACCCTTGGAACTCAAACATCTTGATGAGGAGTGAAACCCTAGTTTGAGGCTCATTGTCTTAGGTGGAGGATTTGTCTGGTCAATCCTTAGGCATCCTTGGGCAAGTTGAGGACCTCTAGGAGTATGCTTTGAATAAAATGAGAGGGCAAATTTTGGGGTACAACACATTGTCATCACCATTGTTGGTCTTCAGTTTGTAATGTGACACACCATATTTCGGACATTGATACAAGTCTTCATACTCTTTCCAATATAATATGCAATCATTAGGGAAAACATGTATTTTGATATACTCTAGACCCATTAGACACAATATTTTCTTGGTCTCATAGCAACGATTCAGAAATTTGTTATATTTTGGTAGCATTTGCTTTAGAAATTCAAATAATTTTGTGAAACTTTTATCCGACCATTCCTTTTTTGCCTTCAGATTAAACAACTTTAATATCATCAGCAATTGTGTAAAATCTGTGCATCTCTTATATAAAAGGGGGTGTCTTTATCACTATATAAAGTATCAAAAATATGATCATTCTTAAAAGAACATTCCCCAATATCACATACTTAATCTATCGACTTTCATCCATCTACGATCCATAACAACTTTTGAAATTTATACACATTTAATAATGTGAATGGTACACCAAAATCTAATCCAAAAACTAAAGCATATTCCTAAAAAAAATATAAATCTAAACCTAAAGCATATGAAAAATGTACTCTCATACTGACTTGAGCATATACAACTTAAATAAAGAAAAAAGGAATGAAGATGTTGAAGAATATCGTACTTTGAAGCTGAAGAATCTTATGCACATAAGGAATGAAGATGTTGAAGAATACCGTACTTAGAAGGTGCAGAATCAAATGAACTAAGAGGGTGAATATTTGAGCATATACAACATAAACCAAGAAAAAGGAATGAAGATGTTGAAGAGTAGCATACTTTGAAGCTGAAGAATCAAATGAACAAAGAGGGTGAAGATTTGAGCTCCAAATGAATGGATACGAAGAGGGTCAAGATTACGCCACCACTTTCTTCTCTGAATTTCTTGTTTGCCTAGGACGCCTTATGAAAGAAATACAAAATAAGTTTTGTCTTAATTTATCAGAAGACCATTTAATCGTGGTTGGACAATGCAACTGTAGTGGAAATTTAAGTCCTCTAACAACGGTTGGTTTACTTCACCATTGTTAAATCATTTACAATTTATTTTTTAAATAACGGACTTAAGTGACACACGCTTAATGTACTTTAAAAATGAAAAACATGTAGTTGTTGGGAATCGAAGCTTGCTACACATCGTTTATTACTATGGTGTTTTAAGACAACCATCGTTAAATAACTATTTATAAATCTAGCTACTCATTGGGCGCGAAAATTTTAACCTATTACAACGATGTATATGAATCTGTTGTAAACTTGGTGTTATTGTTTCCACATTTTATAGTAGTGCCACAACTTTCTAGCCCATAGTCCAGAACTATTTATCAGATCCTGCGCACTTAGCTTACCGTTAGAGTACAAAATTGTTCACCATACATTGTATACTTTGTTATCATAAAAAATCAAGGATTAGTTGCAGACCCAAACTTGTTTTAACATTGACAAGGCAAAGGTTTTGAGGTTACAAACTCACAAACGTCAGCTCGAGTTGATTCAAATGGAGAAGAAGGAGACCATAATTGATTTCATAATGAGAACTAATCAGTTGGTGAACCAAGTAAAAGCATGTGGAGAAATGATCACAAAGCAATATGTTGTTGCAAAAATATAGTGTTCTTTGATGAAAAGATTTGATAACATAGTCGTAGCGATTGAGGAATCGAAGGACCTTGTAAATATGAGCAAAGATGAGCTGTAAAACTCTCTTAAGGAACATGAGTAGAAAATTGAGGAAAGGAATGTTGATAAGTGTAATACAGTGGGAGAACTGACTTGGGTGTTTTGCGTTTTATCGCAATTGTTGCGGATAGAAAGATTCACCACCGACTTTTCTTTTATCCAATAAGGAAAGGGTGAAAAGAACATGAAATACCTTTGAGATATTTTATTGAGTTCGGGGGGTAGATTATGAAAATGGAAGGTGTTAGCACCCTTTTCATTCGTAGTTATCTACGGCCTCTTAGTTGCTTGCTAGCTCATTTTTGAAATTGCTTTGTTTGAAATGTGTTTGTGGTGGGTTTTGAAATTATTTTTGAAAAGCGCCTTCGTTTAGGCAAACTTTGTAATGATTCTCGTCTCTATAAGAATGCATACAAAGTGTTGGACTTTTGAAAATATTTTCATGTTTTTGGTGTGTTTGAAAAGATGTTTATTTTTGAAGATGGATTGTGAGCAAGCAACTAAGAATGTTCTACCTGCTCAAAAGTATTTTGTTCATTTCCTCCTCTTTTAGATATTGCTACCTTACCATTGGTTGATAAGAAGCCCTATCATTGGATGTGAAGGGACAAACGTGGGTCATCGTATAGTCATAAAAGGCAACATTGTAGGATACCTTAACAATTTATCATAAGGGACTAAGATTGTTTATGAAGGTAACATCAAAGGGTCATCGAGGGACTACGATCTTGTATCTGAGGGTCTTTGCTAAAGTATCCCACATTTGAGGGACATGACTATTTATTTCTCAAGGCAACAAGTGGAGTTAACCCTAGAGGTGCAAGTGTGCAAGTGTTTTATTTTCATGCATTTTTATCTTGAATTAGGATGGTCTATTTGTTGATTTTGGATCTTTCCATACACATCCTAATTACTAACATTTATATGAAAAACGATAAATTTGCGGAAATTAAAATCCTACGCTATTACATCATTAGGGGGATGGGGAGTACAATTTATGAATGGGGGTGGAAAGCAATAAAAGTCCTAATTATTACAACCATATTGAATAGCAATGAAAGAAAATATATAGAAAATATAAAAACAGTGTAAAAGAGAGGAAAATTGCATTTTTAACCATTATGTCTCGACACATACATCTATGCATCGACACATAACTTTTCCTTTCTCCTGTAACCAAATCAGCCCAGTATGAGTCGATGCATAATGGTATGTGTCGACTCATTTATTGCACGTGTCGACACATTCATGTTTTGTGTCGACTCATGTGCCTTTTTTCTTTCTGTTTTGTTCCTATTATAGCAGTATGCATCAACTCATGAGGTTTTGTGTCGACTCATAACATGTCCTTCCACTAAAATGAGTCGACTCATGTGAGTATGTGTTGACTCATACTGCAATTTTTTCACTCTATCATTGTTTTGCTACATACGTAGGTTAGTTCTCAACACATGGTTAGTAAAAATGAAAGATAAACATATGGCTAGCTTCAAGGAAATGATATATACATTTTATCTTCATAAATGAACCACTAATTATGCCTGTATGAAGAGTTCAAAGTCAAGAATACTTACATTGAAGCTGAAATTTGTGCTTTTAGCTTTGAGTTGACTTCTCGATTATTCTTAAGCTTGGAAAAAACAGAGATGTTACAGAAGTTGTTCTTGAGTTTGAACAACCTCTATATGATGTATTTAAGGTATTTAGATGGTTTGTTTAGACAGAACTTGCAAAGTGTGAGGGATTCAAGGATTTGGATTTCAAAGCTCAAGAGTGGAAGCTTTGTGGACAGTTATGGCTTTTTTGAAGGTGTGATATTTTTTAGGGCAACATTTCTGGCTTTTCTCTATTTTTTCTGACCTCTTTCTCTTGCAATTGGCCTCTCTATTTATAGAGGAGGTTTGAGACTTGAAACAACTCAGATTTTGAATCACATGTTATGGCTATCTTGCTTGTTTTTGAAGCAAGCATGAAGAACATGTTTCCAATGTTTGTACCCAGCTATCTAAAGTGGTTGATCACTTTAAACATCTTTGTTTTGACTTGTAGGAGTTGAGTGTGATCAAAACAACAAGTTAGAGGCTCAAGAAATTGACTTTCTGATTAAAATGAACTTTTCAAGAATGGATATGTTGCTTTCTTCCAAAAATGGAATGATCACTTGAACAAAGGCTCAAACACTTGGATCATAGTTTAACCAGATGTATAAGCATTCAATTAAGGAGTGATATACAAGTTTGAGGCCTGTAAAGTGAAGATTATGCAGCATAGCTAAGATTTTGGTTCCTTGTTCATCACAAATCTGCTTTGTAAATCAAGAATGAATGCCCAACTTCAGGTCCTTGAATCTCCTAGCTCAATTATGATAAATTCACGCTCTTGGATGTTTTTGAAAGTTTGAAACATCCTCTACAACTTTCATGTTTTCCACTTTTATTAAATCAAACTGGAACTTAATGAAAACTGGCCAAGAATTTGGGATAAAAACTTGACCAAACCTGCTGAAAATTTCTCTAAGTGTTTATTCAAAAATGCCATGGCTTCATGAATTTATAACTCAAAATCTAAGCACTTATAGGACTTGATCAGCAAAGCAAAGTTGTAGATATCATCAAGATCTACAACTTTCATGTTGAAAGTTTTCTTTGAATCATCTTGCATCTTGGTGAAAGAATGACATGAAGTAATGAAATTATTATGTATAAAAAACACAAAAATTTCTAAGTCTTGAAATGTTTGACTTTTCACATTGACTTTTGACTTTCTTGATTTCTTGATGATCAAGATTTGTATTTTGAATGTATTAATGAATTATGATCTTTGAAATCAAATTTTGATCGAAAAGTCAAAGTTTGACTTTTGGTGTATCAGTTGACTTTTCATCAATTGACCAAATTTCAGCTATCAATCCACTGATCTTGGGAAATTATTTAAGCCATGGAATTGGGTCAACATGTTATATTTGAGTCTTTGAGATTATGCTTCAAGCCATTAAGTCATGTATTAGGTCAAAAATCAAATTATCCACTCGCAGTCAAAACCCTAATTTGTGGTCTTAGTGTTTTGGAGGTGATTTTGTTTGATAAATTCCTTGAAAATGCTTGAGTATTAGAGGTACTTTGTAAAATGTATTGAGAAAAGAGAGGGAAAATTTTGGGGTACAACAATAAGGCAAGGCTGGAGACCTCTTTGCAAGTTATTTTCAATGAGAGAGACAAGAAGATGAAAGGGAAAGTGTCCCACGAGCAAAGGTAGAAGGAACTTTCAAAATTTTGGTTGAAGAGACTTCTAAAGTTCCAAGAATTCAATATTATAAAAGGGTGAAAACATTGGAAATAGAGGCGGTGGATCAAAAAACTCTAGAGGTGAAAATATAAGGGGTAGAGGTGGAAGAAGAATGGTTGACAAAAGCAGCGTGATCATTTTGCAAGAGAGTGCAATGCCAACAAGAAAGAACCTCAAGAAGATGAAGCTAAACTTGCAAGACAAGAGTTTGATGATGAGAGCACAATTTTGGTAATTATTACATAATCAAAATGTAGCACCAACAGGCTACTAGACAACAATAGTAGTAATTTGAAAAACATTGCAGAACCTAAGTGTAACCGGTTGCAGTTTTATGCTAACCAGTTACATACTAAAGAAAATGAAATGGAAATTTTGAAGGAAGTAGTGGAGTGATCAATGGTATTCGGAATCTGGGTGTTCAACACATATGACGCAGAGGAAATATTGGTTTGTTACAATTAATCGTGTCATGAAGAACAAAGTGAAGTTTACGAATGATACCACCATAGCGGTAGAAGGGATAAGTTATGTATCAGTCAAGAGAATGGATGATATACATTATTTAATAAAGTATGTGTTGTATATTCCCATAATCAAGTGTAATCTTCTAAGTATTGGCCAATTATTTGAGAAGGGTTATGTAATACGGTTGGAGAACTGACTTAGGGTGTTTTGCTTTTTTATCGCAATTGTTGCGGATAACAAGAGTCACCACAAACTTTTCTTTTATCCAATAAAGGAAAGGGTGAAACAAAAAGGAAAGACCTTTTGAGATATTTTCTTGATTTCAGGGGGTAGGTTATGAAAAGGGAAGGTGTTAGCACCTTTTTCATGTGTTGTTACCTATGGGCTCTTAGTTGCCAGCTCACTTTGAAATGCTTTGTTTGAAATGTGTTTGTGATTGGTTTTGAAAGTATTTTTGAAAAAGAGTGCCTTCGTTTAGGTGAACTTTGTAATTATTCTCGTCTTTATAAGAATGTATACCAAGTGTTGACTTTTTGAAAATATTTCGTTTTGAAAGTGTTGGTGTGTGTTTGAAAGATGTTGTTTTGAAAATGTTGTGAGCAAGCAACTACGAGCGTTATACCTACTCAAAAAGTCTTAGTTCTTTTTCTCCTCCTTTAAGTATTGATATCTTACAATTGATTGATAAGAATCCCTATCATTATATGTGAAGGGACGGTCGTGGGTCGTCGTATAGTCATAGAAGGCAACATTGTAAGATACCTTAGAAATTTGTCGTAAGGGTATAAGATCGTTTACCAAAGGAAACATCGAAGGGTCATCGAGGGACTAAGATCTTGTATTAGAGGGTCTTTACTAAAGTATCCCACGTTCGAGGGACATGACTATTTTTATCCAAGGTAACAAGTATGGATTACCCTAGAGGTGCAAGTGTGAAAAGTGTTTGTTTTCATGCATTTGTTCTTGAATTAGGGTTTTCTACTTGTTGTTTTTATCTTGCCATACAAACCCTAATTACTAGCATTTATATTTGAAAGCGATAAATTGCAGAAAGTAAATATCCTACACTATTACATCATTTGGGGATGGGGGTACAAGTTTAATGAATGGGGATGAAAGCGATAAAACCCTAATTACTATTACAAATCATTAATGATCAAAAAACAACAACAAAAAGTCTCAAAAATTAAGAATTCTGGTGCCTGACTGACACGGGCCATGTCTTGTAACACAGGAACCCGTGTCAGAACCCTGTAATTATCCCTGCATGATTTTTATGTCCTAGACAAGCTAACACGGGCCGTGTCCTGTGACACGGGCACCCGTGTAAGAACCCTGTCCTGCCATTTTGCCAAGTTTTAATCCCAGTAAGAGGGACACGGTCCATGTCCCGTGACACGTGCACCTGTGTCAGAACCCTGTCTTGCCATTTTTCCTGTTTTCTTCTCGACACGGCCCGTGTCAGGTGACACGGCCGGTCGTGTCAGACTTTAAAAAGCATTTTTCTGTAGTTTTGAGTGTTTGCAACTCTTCTACTTTGACTTGTCCTGTTTTATTCTTTTGAAAACGAAAGTAAAATGATGTACGAACAAGGATATTACAGTTTGAGAAAACTTACCTCTTGAAGTGAAAACTCGAAATGTGTATGGATGTTTCCAGGTGCAATGTGATGATTGATTGAACTTCCTTAGACCTCCCTGAAGTTGTTTCAATCTTTACTTCATGCTGAAAGTGTTTGAAACACTCCAACCAAGTCAACTTGCAAGACAATGTTTTTGAGTTTTGACGGTGATGATAATGATGTTATAGAAGTTGTTCTTATGTTTGAACAACTTCTATATGATGCATATGAGGTATGTGGATGGTTTTTTGGACATAAATGCAAGGTTTGAGAGATTTGAAGATTTTGGTTTCTAAGCTCAAGAGTTGAGGTTTTCTGGACAATTATGTTTTTTGAGAGTATGAGGGGGTTTGAGGGTTTGTCAACACAAAAAATTCTAGCCCTTAGCTTGTAAATGGCTTCTCTATTTATATATAAGGTTTAAGAGGATGAGAGAGTTTGTTTTACAAGTTATCAAAATTCTGGTTTGGTTGAGATGAAACAAACAAGTTATTATGAAAATTGGTGTTCCAATGCATGATACAAGCATGGTATGAAGATACTAGAGGATTTTAGGCATGTTTCTTTTTGCTTTGACATTGTGTATGTGCAGAGAAAACAATTGAGAGGCTCAAGGAGTTGACAATTGTATAAAGTATGCTTTATGTGAATGGAAATGGTGCCTTTGTGCTATAAATGGAATGATGCAATTGAAAATACTTGAATCACTTGGATAATGGTTCAATAAATTGTGTAAACATCTGAATATAGATAGATTTTCAAGTCAAAAGGTCTGCAAAGTAAGATTATGCAGCACATCATGCAAATTGGATTATGTGTTCTTTAACAAAATGACTTGCAATTCAAGAATGGATGCCCAACTTCATGCCCTTGAATCTCATAGCTCAAGTATGATATATCATAAAAAAAGTTGTAGATGTCATCAAGATCTACAATTTTCATGTTGAAAGTTTCCTTTGAATCATTTTGCATCTTGCTGAAATATTGGCATGAAGTAATGAAATCATCATGTATAAAAAACACTTAGAAAAAAATTTCCAAGTCTTGAAAAGTTTGACTTTTCACATTGACTTTTGACTTTCTTGATTTCTTGATGATTAAGATTCATATTTTTGAATGTCTTGATGAATTGTGATCTTTGAAACTCAAATTTGACCAAAAAGTCAAAGTTTGATTTTTCAGTGTACAATTGACTTTTTCATCAGTTGACCAAATTTCATCTGTAAATCCAATGATCTTGAGAAATGTTTTAGGCCATGAAATTAGGTCAACATGTTGTATTTGAATCCTTGAGATTGTAATTTAATCTATTAGATCATGTATTAGGTCAAACAATCCTTGATCCGTCAAATACAATCAAAATCCTAATTTTGACCATTTTACCATTTTGGTGATTTGAACAATTTTCCTGGGGAATTGTGATCCAACCTTGATAAATTGATACATATGACTTCAAAATGTTGATATTGATCCAAAATCATGAAGTTTAACTGTAGGTTGACAACAATTGACTTTTTACCTGATATAGTTGATTTTATGTCATTTGATCAATTGACTGAGCAAACTTGAACTGCAAAACTGGGAACTTGACATGAGAAATATTGAAATTCCATAATGATCCATGAAAGCCATATGAGGTATGATAAGGTGGCAGAACTGACTGTTTTTACTGGTTTGCATTTTGCGTTTTTTGTTTGCAAAATGCCGCGGTTAGCAAGAGTCGCCACCGACTTTTATTTTATCCAATCATGGAAAAGGAAAAAGAACAGAAAAAACCTTTTTAGAGAATATTATGAGTACGGGGGGTAGATTATAGAAAGGGAAGTTGTTAGCACCCTTTCTATCCATGGTTTTCCATGGGCTCTTAGGTACTTGCTCATTTTTTCAAATTGCTTGTGTGTGCTTGTCTTGAAAATGTTTTACTTCGTGATAACCCTTGTATCAGTCCTCAAGGATGTGACAAAGTTTGTTTTGAAAATTTGTTTTGAAAGGTGTTTGTGTGAAAAGTTTTCATTGAGCAAGTACTTAAGATTCCACCTACTCGAAAAAGATTGTTTATTCTCGTTTCCTTTAGACAATGTTATCCTACTATCAAGGAGTAGGTAGCACCATCATTGGAGTTGTAAGGGACATTCAAAAGGGACAAGTACAATCACTAAAGCAATAGTTAAAAAACTTTAGTAGTAACCCTAGAGCCTTAAGATCTTTCTGAGGCAACATCTCCGAGGCAACATTTCTGAGGCAACATTCGAATGGGACAATTTGATCTTTTAGACCGGAGGGCAACCACTAAAATCTCCTATGCTTAATGACTGTTTTACCGAAGGCAACCGAAGTGAGGTAAACTCTAGGAGTGAATATGTGCATATGAATTGTTTCAGTTATTTAATCTTTGCACATTAGGTGATCTACCGTTTTAATTTCAGATATTCTTGCCATACAATCCTATTAGCATACATCTAGACAGTTAAATATTTGCAGGAGTTTAAAGTGCGAAAAATAAACCTAGCTATTACAAGGCTTTGGAGTTACATAATTGTCTTGACGGGAAATAAAGGTGCAGAATTTAAAACCCTAATTAAAACTATTACAAACTCGAAACAGTTACAATAATAATAAATTAAAATGCGCGCGACAAATTAAATGTGAGGAGAAATTGAAAACCCTAAAATCTAATTGAAAAATAATTAAGTTATTTTTTTGAGAAAAGAATTAATTAAGTTATGTACGACTAAAACCCTAATTCTAATTATTTTTAACTATGGAAAAAGTATTTAAGTTTAACTAATTAACTAATTAATTAAAATAAATATTTTAATGAAAAAAATGATTTTGGTGTATTTTTAAAGAAAATTAATTAAATTATGTACAATTCAAATCCTAAGTCTAATTATTTCTAATTAGAAGAAGAAATTGAAATTAACCTAATCTAAACCAAATTAAATAATTTTAAGAAAAATAAAATATTTTACAAAAAAGATTGTGTATTTTTGTGGTTTTTTATTTGAGAAAAGTAACAATTTAATTACAAAATTTATAACCTAGTTTCTATTTAATTTTAAATGAAATAAAAATTAAATTTACCTAACTTACTAATTATATCAAATAAATATTATATAAAAAGCTCTTTTTTATGATTTGTTGATTTTATGAAAAAATAATAATTCTTGTGTTAATTAATTAAAACAATTAAAGAAATTAAAAAAGAAAATAGAAAGAAACTACAAACTGGGCCTGTATGCTAGCAAAAGGGGGGGGGGGGGGGGGGGTGCCAAATTGAATTTTCTAGTCCCAAAAATGCTCTAAGCCCAGTCAGCGTCTGATTCCTTGTAGCGTTGACTTGAGGGTGCATCATGGTCCCTCACTGGCTGTGCGTTGGATTGAATGGATGATGAATCCATTGGTTAGAGATTGGCGGAGTATGGTGTACATCAGGATGAGAGATGTGCTGGATCTGTTGAAAGAAAATAACATAAAGGGAATTGTTGGGACCTGGGATCGAACCCAGGTCCTCATACTCTTCACTAACGCGCTTCACCATCTGAGCTATCCGCTTTGTTGTATAAACAATGGAAACAAAATATAATATAGAAAAAAATAAATGGATTAGTTGGAAAGAAAAAAACACACGTAGAATTCAAATGGGCGGATGGCTGGCTGACACATAACCTTCTTCTACCTTTCTCCATTGCCTTAGGTTTTTATACCTTTACCTACAGTCAACTTCCATGGCTAAAGACCTATGCAATTCAAAAATTCACAAAACACAATATAAATGAAATTGAAGCCCATGGTTCGACCGATCATGACGTCCCGGTCATCCCAGTACCCAGCTTGTGGTCTAATTTTTCCTGTAGCCAAAAACCCTAAAACGCATATGGAAACCCTAACAATGGCAAGTGCAGATATAGGCTTCAAAAATGCAATTAAGTTATTCAGTTAGCTTGCAAACACGATGAGGATCACAAATATATAACTTAAACATGCTGATGATGTAATAAATTCAATAATCGATTTGGAAAACACAAGCAAACCGTGAGAGTGATTGCATGTGTTTCTAGATGTTTCAAGCCTTGCAAATGCTTGCTACAGGTTCAGTGAGTGCCTAGGGAGATGATTTGATCGTTAGAAACACTTGAAACGACTTATGGAGCAAAGTTGGATCTGCACTTTTCTTTGAAATTTTCAAGTTTTGTTCTTCTTGTTCACGCCTGCCAAAACCCTGTTTTCTGCTTTGTTCTTGTCCAATATATATCTAGGAATGAATTAGGGTTACAAACTTGGATTGAATCTTGGCAATTATGAGAGATTTGATTTGATTTGATTTTCAAGCTACATGTAAACTTGCTATTTTGAGCCAAATCATCTCTTTCTTGTACCAATTATGCTTGATTCGTTTTGGCCTTGATAATTCAGCATGTTTCGATTGCCAACCTGACCAAAAACCAAATAAAATCATATCTTTGATATTATTCATCAATTATTTGATTTAATTCAATTTTTAATTATTAAAAAATCAAAATAAATTGCAAAATGAAGAAAATAATTTGTGGATGAATATTTGAGTCTTGTACCACATTATAAGTGAGGTGCAAGCATAGAAAGTTAGGCCCATTTAGCAAAAAATGCATTTTTGAGCACATTTGACTTTTGGCAATTTTGTAAAAAAGGTCAACTTTGACAAGGCATATCTCCTCTAAATTTAATCCTAGAGAGGTGTTCTTGGACTTTTTAGAAAGCTTAGGATGTCCCCTAAGCAACCCTTTTGGTCTCATCTCAATTGAGTCTTCCATGTTCATGTAAGAAGCTTTGACCCAAAAGGTGTTTTTGTTGACTTTTCAAAAGGACCCATAATGTAGAAATTCATATCCTTTTTGTGGATGCATATTTTGAACTTGTGGGATGAAGATGAATTGTAGGGAATTGCATTCTCTTGAAAATGAGCCTTGGATGGAAAATTTCTGATAAAGCATGTGGAAGTTATGTTTGGTTAAAGTTTGGTTGACTTTTACTGAAAAACCCTAGTTTAGCAACTTTTGGGTTTTGATGATTTTGGAGCATTCCTTGGGGAACCATTATCAACCCTTGATAAAATGATGAAAATAACTTCAAAATGTTAATGTTGACCAAAAATCTTGAAGTTTGACTATATGTGGGTCACAATTGATTTTTGACCTAATACAGTCGATTCCCAAGCATTTGAGCAGTTGGCTGAGCAAACTTCTTATGCAAGGCATGAAACTTGACATGTAGGGTATTGAGAACATATTAGGACCATGGAGAGCATATTAGGCCTTTGGAGTCCACCTATCTTGATGAAAATGGAAACCCTAATTTGAGGTACACTGCCTTAGGAGAGAGTTTGTCTGGTCCACTCTTGGGCAACCTTGAGCAAATTAAGGATTCCAATGGGAATGTATTGAGTAAAATGAGAGGAAAATTTTTGGGATACAACAGCTTCCCCTGTTCAATCTTCTTAAACCTGAGGATGTAGATTGGCTATCTGCCTTTCGTAATCTGAAGGTGGAAGATGATTGAACAATAGAGTGCCCAGAAATTTGCACTCGCATGAAGTAATACTTGATTTGCGATATCGGGAATGGGCTTATAAATGCCATTTGGAGGTTGATGATAGAAGACTGTCCGAGATGGGCTTAAAGATGCCATCCTGGATGTGACGGAGAATCGTCGGAGATGGGCTTAGAGATGCCATCTAGACAATGTTGATTTCCTGAGATATTCCTTTGAAGAGAGTCCCTGCTCCTGTTGTTAAGGAGGAATCTGCTGAGGAACATTGGTATCTGTCTTGGGAGAAATGGAATTTTAGGAGCCTCAGTTGTCCGTTACTCTACTGGGGAAATGCGAAACTAATCATGTTTGATCCGATCCCGGTCTTACAGTGTTGTAGACTGCTGTCTGGAAACCTGGATGGTAAGGTTATGAGAAGGAACCTGGATAGTAGGGTTACTGTGAAAGGAAAGCCTGGATGGTAAGGCTGTGAGAAGGAACCTGGGTCGTAGGGTTACTTCGAAATGAAAGCCTAGATGGTAGGGCTATGAGAAGGAACCTGGATAGTAGGGTTACTTCGATATGAAAGCCTGGATAGTAGGGATGTGAGAAGGAACCTAGATAGTAGGGTTACTTTGATATGAAAGCCTGGGTAGTTAGGCTGTGAGAAGGAACCTGGATAGTAGGGTTACTTCATTATGAAAGCCTGGATAGTAGGGCAGTGAGAAGGAACCTGAGTCGTAGGGTTACTTTGATATGAAAGCCTGGATAGTAGGGCTGTGAGAAGGAACCTGGATAGTAGGGTTACTTCGATATGAAAGCCTGGATAGTAGAGCTGTAAGAAGGAACATGGGTCGTGGGGTTACTTCGATATGAAAGCCTGGACAGTAGGGCTGTGAGAAGGAACCTGGGTCGTAGGGTTGCTTCGATATGAAAGCCTGGATAGTAGGGCTGTGAGAAGGAACCTGGATAGTAGGGTTACTTCGAAATGAAAGCCTGGATAGTAGGGCTGTGAGAAGGAACCTGGATGAAGGGTTACTTCGATATGAAAGCCTGGATAGTAGGGCTTGTAAGAAGGAACCTGGGTTGTAGGGTTACTTTAATATGAAAGCCTGGATAGTAGGGCTGTAAGAAGGAACCTGGATGGTAGGGTTACTTTGATATGAGAGCCTGGATAGTAGGGCTGTGAGAAGGAACCTGGATGGTAGGGTTACTTTGATATGAGAGCCTGGATAGTAGGGCTGTGAGAAGGAACCTAGGTAGTAGGGTTAGTTCGATATGAAAGCCTGGATAGTAGGACTGTAAGAAGGAACCTGGATAGTAGGGTTACTTCGATATGAAAGCCTGGATAATAGGGCTGTGAGAAGGAACCTGGGTAGTAGGGTTACTTCGATATGAAAGCCTGGATAGTAGGGCTATAAGAAGGAACCTGGGTCGTAGGGTTACTTCAAAGCGATTGTGTAGATTAGTTGACCCGTTTGATTTTAGGAACTGAGTTTCCATTAGTCGTATGTAGATGTAACTTGTACAACTGCTGGATTTGTTGAAGCTAATCCTCTTTTCTTGAAAAGATATCAGGGTTAGTTATATGTGATGCATGAAATGCAGGGTGAGATGATGTTCTCAAAATAAATGAGATTATGCTGTATATGACATGTATGCGTATGTCATGATGTATGTTTATGAAATGCTATCAGGGTATGCTCGCGTCTTGGGAAAATAAATCCTTGACAGTTGTTGGAGATTTGTAAATATTCGGTTGGGAAGAGATGCTGGAGAATAACTCAGTGGGGATCAAACTTAGGGGAAAGAGATACTCTATTGGTAGACCTGCTGATCTGGATGAATAAAGCTGGGGATGAAATTCGTTGCTGGAGATGATAAGCTCTGTTGGAGATTGAGCTTCTGTATCTTGAGAAATAAACTCTGCTTGGGGGATGAAATTTAATGACTCGCCCGTGATTATAAACTTGGCTGGGGAGAGTATTGTCTTGTTTCGGGAAAGCTGACATCAATTCCTTTGGATACTTTTACTATGTGGGGGAGTGTATGTACCAATAATTATGTTCCCAAACTGGCTCTATCCCGGTACCTGCTGGGCAAAGTAACTATAGGGTTCGACACTTCTTGTGTTTTTCCTATTTCTGGAATTACGAGTAATTGCCTTTTGTTTCTTATGTAAATATTTATGAGTAGCAATCATTTTCAAATGCATATATCAAAAATAAATCATTGGACGTTCTTGCAAACAAAACAGAAAAAGAAAAAACAGATTGAAGTTTTGTGAAAATGACTTGTATTGATTTTGAAGTCAGCCTGCAATAGGCGTTTTGTACAAAGAGGCTGACGTTCTAGTAAGAGAATGCCACCGAAAGATAGAAATTATACAATTTGTGTAAAAGAAAGAAAAACAGCTATGTGAAACGACCCCATTGGGTTCCAACTCTTCTATTGCCTTTATATCTTCAAGCGTCTCATCAATTTGCTACTTGGCCGAAGGTTGATCAGATTGGTTGGCGTCGTTCGAGCTTGATAGTCGATACCGAAGTCTGGTCGCAAGATGATCCAATGAGACATAGTGATACGCTTCAATCCCTAACTTTTGCCTGGATTTCCCTTTTGGGTTTTCAATCCACCGGGATACCCTTTTTTGCCCAAGCCTCCCTTTCGGGTTTTTGACTTGTCGGGTATACAAATTTTTTCGTTTTCATCCCTTACTTTTTCCCGAACCCTTTTGGTTCGCCGGGAAGCCCTTATTTTTGCCTAGGACAGTCGACCTAGTGGGTCTTTGATTATGCGTAGTATCTTTTCACTATGTCTGCATTGACAGGGTGAGGAAGGTCGTCACTGTCCAAGGTGGTTAGAACCATGGCTCCTCCCGAGAAAATGTTCTTAACCACAAATGGCCCTTCATACGTAGGGGTCCATTTGCCCCTGGGACCACCTTGCGGCAGTATAATGCGCTTGATTACTAGATCCCCGACTTGATATTCTTGTCGTTTGACTTTCTTGTTAAAATCCTTGATCATTCGCTTTAGATACGTCTGACTGTGGCAGATAGCAGTAAGTCTCTTTTCATCGATTAGATTTAGCTGATCAAGTCGGGTTTGGATCCAGTCGTCTTCGTCCAAACCTGCATCCTTCATAATCCTGAGAGAGGGTATATGGACTTTGATGGGTAGGACCGCCTCCATGCCATATACCAGAGAGTAGGGTGTTTCCCCTGTCGATGTCCGTGCTGAGGTACGGTACCCATGAAAAGCGAATGGTAACATCTCATGCCAGTCTTTATATGTCACCGTCATCTTCTATACAATCTTTTTGATGTTCTTGTTAGTTGCTTCAACAGTGCTATTAATCTTCGACCGATGGGGAGAAGAATTATGATGCTATATCTTGAACTATTTACAGAGCTCAGTGATCATTGTGTTATTGATATTCGTACCATTGTCAGTAATAATCCTCTCTGCTTCATTTTTGTCTACACACCGTAATAGTGTGGAGTCATGGTTGCGTTTATAGAGGATTCCATTACTGAGGAAGAACTTTGCAGCGAACCTTCTCATTAACTTCTTATCATTGACAGATGCCCCTTTGGGATACTCCTAAGCCTCGATGTACCTTTTGACTTCGTGAAACTAGGGTTTGTCTGCCACTTCCTCAGTATCGATCTTGCAGCAATGTGCTGGTTCATCCAACCTCTTAACGGTAATCTGGGGAGCTTCATTGTCCCACCTAACCTTGAACATAGAAGACATGGTAGCTAGCGCGTCCGCTAACTGGTTCTCTCGTGGGAAATGTTCAAAAGTTACCTCCTCAAAGTGTGGGAGCAATGTTAGTACATACTCTTTGTAAGGAATGAGATTTGGGTGCTTCATATCCCACTCGCCTTTGATATGACTTATCATCAGAGCGGAATCCTCGAATACACTTAAGAACTTAATTGTCAGGTCAATAGCAGCTCGAAGACCCATGATACATGCTTCATACTCCGCCATGTTTGTTGGTGCAGTTGAAACATAATCGGGAGGTGAGCGGAGTATGACAGCCCTCGGGAGATATGATCACAGCACCAATGCCATTACCCAGTGCGTTCGAGGCTCCATCAAAATACATAGACCATCGGGATCCCTCCTCGGGTCCTTCATCTGGTCCAGGTTCTTCGTAGTCAGTCACCAACATGATACTCTCATCTGGAAACTCAAAATTCATGGACTGGTAACCATCCACGGCCTGATGAGCCAAATGATCAGCCAATACACTCCCCTTTATTGCTTTTTGGGTTGTATATTGTATGTCGTACTCAGTTAAGATCATCCTCCACCTTGTTATCCTTTCGGACAGAGCGGGCTTCTCGAAAATGTACTTGACCGGATCCATCTTCGATATCAACAAGGTAGTGTGAGTCAGCATATACTGTCTCAGTCGGCGAGCATCCCATGCCAAAGCGCAGCAAGTTTTCTCGAGCAATGATTATCGTGTCTCACAGTCGACAAACTTTTTGCTAAGGTAGTATATTGCATGCTCTTTTAGACAAGACTCGTCATGCTGCCCCAGCACGCACCCCATTGAATTGTCAAGCACTGTGAAGTATAATATCAAAGGTCTTCCTTCAATATGAGGCATCTGAATTGGCGGTTCTTGAAGGTATTCCTTGATTCTTTTGAAAGCGGTATGGCATTCATCATTCCACTTTACCACTTGATCTTTCTTCAGAAGCTTGAAGGTTGGATCACAAGTAGCAGTCAGATGTGAAATGAACCAGGCGATGTAATTCAGACGTCCCAAGAAACCTCAAACCTCTTTCTCTGTACGGGGAACTGGCATCTCTTGTATGGCCTTTACCTTCGCAAAGTCTACCTGAATACCCTTGTCACTGACGATAAAACCCAGAAGCTTACCAAATCTTACCCCGAAGGTACACTTGTTCGGATTCAACCTCAGCTTGTATGTCTTCAACCCGTCAAAGAATTTATGGAGATGATCAAGGTGATCTTCCTCAGTCTGAGACCTGGCTATCATGTCATCAACCTAAACTTCGATCTCATGGTGAATCGTATCATGGAACAAAGCGACCATGGCGCACTGATAGGTTGCCCCAACATTCTTCAACCCAAAAGGCATCACCTTATAGCAGAAGGTGCCCCACAGTGTAACGAAGGTTGTCTTCTCCATGTCTTCAGGAGCCATCTTGATCTGGTTGTAGCCAGAGAAACCGTCCATGAAGGAGAATATTTTGTGTTGCACGGTGTTGTCAACCAGAACATCGATGTGAGGAAGTGGGAAGTCATCCTTGGGGTTTGCCCTGTTCAGATTACTGTAATCTACATACATCCGTACCTTACCGTCCTTCTTAGGTACCAAGACGATGTTGGCAACCCACTGTGGATAAGAAGTGACAGCTAAGAATCCCGCATCGAATTGTTTCATGACCTCTGCCTTGATCTTCTCTGACATTTCAGGGTGCATACAACGAACCTTTTGTTTAACCGGAGGACGGTCTTCTTTAGTCGGAAGGCGGTGTACCACAATATCAGTGTCCAAACCAGGCATGTCTTCATAGGACCAGACAAAGATCTCAACGTAGTCGTGCAACATCTGTACCAACCTCTGTTTGACACTAAGCTCCAGGTTTGCACCTATTTTAACCTCCTTTATGTCTCCCTCAGTACCCAAATTCACCGTCTCAATCAGCTCTTCATGAGGCTGTATGGCCCTTTCTTCCTGCTGTAGTAGTCTAGCAAGTTCTCTAGGCACCTCACAATCATCCTCACCTTCATCCTCGGCTTGGTTGATCAGATTTTTGAAGTCATAACTGGAAATAGCAGAGCTGTTATCAATGGGATCCAGAGTGGATATGGATCTGCATTATGATACGTGAGTGTGTGTAAGAGAATAGGTGTTTTGATAAAGTGAAAGCAGGAAAGAAAAACAGAGAGCGCAAAATTTGTATGCAAGAAAACGTCCAATGCTTTATTAATGATATATGAAATGACAAATAATAGCCCTCACAAGCAAAGCCAATGTGCCTCGGGTAAGGCACAGGGCCGTAAAGTTTTAAATTGTTCATTACAAATCTCAAAACAAGTAAGTCAATTACTGCGGAATAAAATAAACATGTATAAAGTCCCTAGCCGTCCAGTTACTCGGTCCACTGTTGGTAGTTGGGTAGATCCAGCTGTCAATGTCTGAGTCCTCTTTGCTATCTTCAATGGCGTTAATTACCTGATTGCTAATGTGTATAGGAGGTCTTCCATCCCGAGCGCGTCTAACAGCCCTTTGAGCCCCTGTAGTAAAGCCCAAACCAAATTTGTCAGTTTTCTGAGTGAAATCAGGGAGCTGAGCCCAATTGGTACACCCACCTTCTTCAACTATAACCCTGGCGTCCTTAACAGAAGCCATCTTCAAAGGAGGTTTATTAGTAGTAGTTTCAATTGATGCTAGGATCTGAGGGACCTCTTCAAAGTTCTGACAAGGAGTTTCTATGAATTCCCCGCCCATCTCTATCTAGCGAAAGGAATTGAGGTGACTCACCATATATTCTTCTTCACCCCGCACTGTGCCAATCTTTCCTTTCACCGATACTTCAGCATTTGGTGGAGTGTGGAAGTAACTACCCCAGCCTCATGGATCCAAGGACGACCTAGCAAACAAGAATATGACGGCCTGATATCCATCACATAGAAAGTGGACCCAAAAGTCTGAGAACCTACTTTGACAGGGATGTCCACTTCCCCGTGCACCATTCTCTTTGATCCGTCAAAAGCCCTTACCACAATGTTACTAGGCTTTAGAGTTAAACCCTCACAATCTAACCGATTCAACGCCTTCTTCGGCAGAACATTCAGTAAAGACCCAGTATCTACCAGCACATGAGCCATAGTGGTGCCCCTGCATTCAATCGAGACATGCAGAGCATCATTATGCTTCCTTCCCTTTGGTGTCAAATCCGCATCTGAGAAACCCAGCCCATTATCAGCATTCAGGCTGGCCATACAATGTTTAAATTGATCAGCTGAAGTCTCTTGTGGCACATGCACAGTCTTGAGGAATGCAATCAAAGCCTTTGCATGGGCTTCAGAGCACAACAGTAGAGACAACATGGATATCTTCGATGGGGTCTGCCCTAGTTGCTCGACCATATTGTAGTCGCTCTTCTTAATGATTTTCAGTATTTTCTCTATTTCTTGCTTAGAGGCTTCCACAACAATTTTCTTAGGCGCCTCCGTCCGGGAAGGCTCACCTATTATTTCTTTGCCGCGGGTATCAGATGACTCGCCGATAGGAGTAATAACTGGAGTAAGACCAGGAACAGTAGTTGATGTACTAGCAGGAACAACAAATGGAATGACAATAGGTTTGTTGACAGTCTTCAGGGAGATCTCGGGAGAGAAGACCCTTCCATTTCGGGTAACTTTGCTGGTTCTGACAATGTCACCAATATCAGGATCAACTTCTTCATCTTTCAAATCTTGTTTAATGCCATGATAGTACACATCGGCACCATAATGCCAGGGGACAACTTTGTCCGAGACATACGGGACAAGACCAGGAACAATAATTATCAGCGGAGCAATTCTTAGAGCAGATGTAATCCTAACAGGTCTTCTCGAGGAAACCTTGGAAGGATTGGCGGAAATGGTTATAATGGAAACGTCTTCAGATGGAACAATGGGAACTAAAGTTTTCTCAAAAAAATTTTCTTTGCTATCTATCAGGCGTTGAACATCTAATTTCAGCAAACCACAACCAGAATGTAGAAACGAACACATGTGGAAACCTTCACCATAACCCGGAAATAAATCGGCCAACAACAAATTCTTCTTGACAGTCATGAGAGGAGTAGAAACTTCATCAACAGAGGTAACAAACAAATCAGTATCAACAACATTAACTCCACGGCCATGCTTAGGCATGGGAGCAGTTATGACATTTGGCTTTTTCGAAGCATCAAAATCTATTTCCTTGGCTTCAATCAAGTCTTGTACTTTATTCCTCAGAGCCCAACAGTCATTTGTATCATGGCCAGAACTCTCAGAATGATAGGCACACCGGGAATTTGGATTATTTCGGGGAGAAGTAGTATTTGGATTCTTGGGAGCCTCTTTCAAGGTTGCCAAGTTGGATCTCAGCAGGTGAGGTAGCACTTCAGCCAATGTCATGTTGATGCAGGTAAACTGCCGTTGTGGTCTTTCCACCCTTTGTTGATTGTTGCATTTTGGAGCAACTGCAGGTCTAGGTATCATCATGGCACTTACTGTATGACGATGTTCAGCCCTGTTTTGGCCCCTCGGGCTATTAATGACACTAGCTTCCTTCTTACCATCAAATGGCTTCTTTACTGAGCTTGAAGAGGCATCTTTCTGTATTTTGATGCTTCGAATCCCAACTTCTACTCTTTCTCTAGTTAGGATCAATTCGGTGAAACCAGCTGATGAGCTGCCGATCAAATGATTAAAAAATGGATCAGATAGCGTCCCCAGAAAAATATCAACCAAATCCTTATCAGACAACGGGGGTTAAACTCTCGCATCCAAGTCTCTCCATTTTTATGCATAATCTTTAAAGCCTTCACTTGCACCCATGGTCATACTCTGGAGTTGAGTACAAGTAGGAGCAAGGTCGGCATTATACTGATACTGCTTGTAGAAAGCAGCAGCCAGATCTTCCCAGTTTCAGATATTTGCTCCCTCCAGCTGGTAGAACCATTCAAGCTGAGTCCCTGATAGACTATCTTGAAAGAAAGGAACCCACAGATTTCTATCATCAGTGTGGGGATGGATCTTTCTGACATAAGAACGGAGATGGAGTTTTGGGCAGGACACCCCATCATACTTAGCAAAAACTAGAGCTTTGAACTTCTGCGGGATGACCACCCCCAACACCAATCCCAATTCTTCGAAATCCAGTCCAGGTATCCTCTGAACTTCCATGGCACTCAGACGATCTTCCAACTGTTTGTATCTATCCTCAGCAGGAGGATATTGCCCATCATTGTAATCGGTATCATTGTCAGAAACTGCAGGACTGGGGTCCTTCTCTTCTTCCTGATTCTCCCCTTCCTTATATGAAAAGGCCAGATCGACTTGTCGTTTCAACCGATCTCCAAACCTTCTGCCCATATTTAGAATACCGGCAACCTTCTTCTTTTTCTTCTTCTCTTTCCGGATAAGGGCTTTCAGATCCTCCTGCCCTTTTGCCATACTTATGAACATTTGTTGGAACTGGGCGTTATGTGCCTGAAGGTCCTTGATGGTTTGCTCGGAAGACATTTCATACTGAAATAAACAGCGAAGAAGATGATAAACCTGTAATGGTACCTGTAATGATGTGTATGATAATGGGATTCACATGAAATGATTTCAAAGACTTCGGGAAATTTAAATTTGCAAACCAAAATAAACAAAAACTTTATTAGCTGAATTTGAAGTTCAAATGCCTTTTAGGCGTTACAAAATAAATATAAAACTAGAAAAAAAATAAAAAATTCCATGGGTGCTTCCTCTTTGTGCCGAGATAGTCATTCAGTCCTTTTTCCTCATGGAGTTGCTTTGTGAGCTCTAAAACCTTCCTCTCCTGAGCATGGAACTGACCCCTGTAAGTATCCCGCTCCTTCATCAACTGAATCCAAGACCTCTGTAATTCCCCAAGATCCGTGAGCATATAAGGATAGAGAACCGTGTAAGGAATGCCTTCTTCAGTAGTGGGTTCCATAATCACTGGTAAAACGGCCACATATGGCATCATAAGCTTCTGGGAGCGAGCTCGTACCCATTGGAGGTAAGGTTCCATAGGAATGGAAGCCTTCGGCCCCAAAGCCTTGATGCCAGATCTGTTTACCATGCCCCAAGCTCGTATGAACCTCCGACGATACTCTTTAACATCATCCTCATAGTTGAATACAATTCCCTCAATAAGTAACTCGTGGGGACCCTCCCTTCGAGTGTAACCAAATTGTCACAGAGCTAAACAAGGATTATAGGTTATACCCCCTCTAATACCAAGTAATGGGACATTAGGGTACTCCCCGCAGCGGTCAATAATAGCAGTGTTTTCCATAGCTCGAGAACACCAAAGAATATCCGTATGAGAGAGTGACATTATCCTTTGCGACCAACCCAAACCTTCTTCATTCTTCAGTATGGACTTAGGGAGGTGAGAAATAAACCACCTTGACAGTAATGGCATGTAGCACATAAGAATCCCTCTTCTCTTCATGGTACGAGTATGGAGAGTGTTCATAATATCTCTGAGTAAGGTAGGCACAGGATTGCGAGAGAGGAAGATCTTGATAGCATTCATATCTATGTATGAGTTCGGATTAGGGAATAGGACTAACCCATAGATTAGAAGAGCCAAGACCTCCTAAAAAGCCTAAAAATCCATATCATCCCAACACAACTGGGCCTTGTCTATCAGAAACTTAGCTAGAAAACCCTTGACTCCGCTTCTTGTTTCCCAATTGGATACCACATCGACCCATTTCAGATGCAAAGCTGAGGTAATGACTTATGGCTTAGGAACTTCTTCTAGACCTGTGAAGGGAAACTATTCAAGAATGGGTATATCCAACAGTTGAGAGAATTCTTCCAAGGTAGGTACCAACTGATAGTCTGGAAAGGTGAACCAGTGGTGTTTGGGATCAAAGAACTAGAATAGTACACTCATCATCTTTTCATCAAAGTTTGAAGTAACCAGGTTGAGAAGTCGACCATGTCTCTTAGTGAACGCAGAAGTTTCAGAAACCCTTGATACTAGCTCTTTGAGTTGGGAAGGTATCTTCACAAAGCTGATTCAGATAGTGTTTCTACGAATGGAAGCCATGATCTGCAAAACAGAACAAAGATAAATTCCCTTGGTCTTTAAAATGGTTAGTGCAATAAGAATGGATGCTATGTTATGAAGCATGACGTCATGAGAAACCACAGGTATAACAAACACAGGTATAGTAAACACAGTCAAATCACACAAAGTCCTTAGGTTTAAGTCTTGCATGAGGTCAAGGGTAGTACCCTCTTGAAGTTTAGTTGGTTTCAAACCTGTCTTAAAAAGTAACCGGGTTCTAGAGGATCTCAATATCACTGACCATTCTTTATCGGGCATTGTCTCAACTCAAGCAATCTTTTCTTGCGGCCGAAATATCCTGAAATTATGATCTCAATGAGTGTAGCATCGAGTATCAACCAATCCTCAACTCTACACCGAGGCCGGCTATCTCACTACTTTCTAATAGCCAAGTTTGTTCAACTAAGGTTCTAAGGTCCGTTAGTGCTTCACGACACCACGCGGCGGCCCCGTATTCTCCTAGTTTCCCCATGAAGGATACCGGTACCAACCAAAGTGTCACACCAACACAACCATCACTTAAACCATATCGGTCTACGCCGTACAGTTTCCACGATCTATTGCTGTTTACCTAAAGAGTGTCCCCAGATCCGGGTGTAGGATCTATAGTAACCCCAAACAAACCCTCAAAAGTAAAGCAATCAAGACAATAAAGAGAAGCAATTTAATGACCTAGATCCTAAGGTATACCCCACTTATAATTCTCCAGCAGAGTCGCCAGTTCTGTGATACGGTGGCAGAACCGACTGTTTTTACTGGATTGCGTTTTTTGTTTGCAAAATGTCACGGTAAGAAAGAGTTGTTGTCGACTTTTATTTTACCCAATCATGGAAAAGGAAAAAGAATAAAAAAAAAACCTTTTTTCGAGAATATTATGAGTACGGGGGGTGGATTATAGAAAGGGAAGGTGTTAGCACCCTTTCTATCCACGGGTTTCCATGGGCTCTTAGGTACTTGCTCATTTTTTCAAATTGCTTGTGTGTGCTTGTCTTGAAAATGTTTTACTTCGTGATAACCCTTGTATCAGTCCTCAAGGATGTGACGAAGTTTGTTTTGAAAATTTGTTTCGAAAGGTGTTTGTGTGAAAAGTTTTCATTGAGCAAGTACTTAAGATTCTACATACTCGAAAAAAGATGATTTTTTCTCGTTTCCTTTAGACAATGCTATCCCACTATTAAGGAGTAGGTAGCACCGTCGTTGGATTTGTAAGGGACATTCTAAAGGGACAAGTACAATCACTATAGCAATAGTTAGAAAACTTTAGTAGTAACCCTAGAGCCTTAAGATCTTTCCTAGGCAACATATCCGAGGCAACATTTCCGAGGCAACATTCGAATGAGACAATTTGGTCTCTTAGACTGGAGGGCAACCACTAAAATCTCCTATGCTTAATGACTGTTTCACCGAAGGCAACCGAAGTGAGGTAAACCTTAGGAGTGAATATGTGCATATGAACTGTTTCAGTTATTTAACCTTTGCATATTAGGTGATCTACCGTTTTAATTTCAGATATTCTTGCCATACAATCCTATTAGCATAAATCTAGACAGTTAAATATTTGCAGGAATTTAAAGTGCAAAAAATAAACCTAGCTATTACAAGGCTTTGGCAGTTACATAATTGTCTTGACGGGAAATACAATTGCAGAATTTAAAACCCTAATTAAAACTATTACAAACTCGAAACAGTTACAATAATAATAAATTAAAATGCGCGCGACAAATTAAATGTGAAGAGAAATTGAAAACACTAAAATCTAATTGAAAAATAATTAAGTTATTTTTTTGAGAAAAGAATTAATTAAGTTATGTACTACTAAAACCCTAATTCTAATTATTTTTAATTATGGAAAAAAGTATTTAAGTTTAAATAATTAACTAATTAATTAAAATAAATATTTTAATGAAAAAAATGATTTTGGTGTATTTTTAAAGAAAATTAATTAAATTATGTACAATTCAAATCCTAAGTCTAATTATTTTTAATTATAAAAAGAAATTCAAATTAACCTAATCTAAACCAAATTAAATAATTTCAAGAAAAATAAAATATTTTCCAAAAAATATTTTGTGTATTTTTGTGGTTTTTTATTTGAGAAAAGTAACAATTTAATTACAAAATTTAAAACCTAGTTTCTATTTAATTTTAAATGAAACAAAAATTAAATTTACCTAACTTACTAATTATATCAAATAAATATTATATAAAAAGCTCTTTTTTATGATTTGTTGATTTTATGAAAAAATAATAATTCTTGTGTTAATTAATTAAAACAATTAAAGAAAATAATTAAAGAAATTAAAAAATAAAATAGAAAGAAACTACAAACCGGGCCTGTATGCTAGCAAAAGGGGGGGGGGGTGCCAATCTGAATTTTCTAGGCCCAAAAACGCTCCAAGCCCAGTCAGCATCTGATTCCTTCTAGCATTGACTTGAGGGTGCATCATGGTCCCTCACTGCCTGTGCGTTGGATTGAATGGATGATGAATCCATTGGCTGGAGATTGGTGGAGTATGGTGTACATCAGGATGAGAGATGCGCTGTATTTGTTGAAAGAAAATAACATAAAGGGAATTGTTGGGACCTGGGATCGAACACAGGTCCTCATACTCCCCACTAACGCGCTTCACCATCTGAGCTGTCTGCTTTGTTGTATAAACCATGGAAACAAAATATAATATAGAAAAAATAAATGGATTAGTTGGAAAGAAAAAAAACACGCGCGAAATTCAAATGGGCGAATGGCTGGCTGACACATAACCTTCTTCTACCTTTCTCCACCGCATTAGGTTTTTATACCTTTACCTACAGTCAACTTCCATGGCTAAAGACCTATGCAATTAAAAAATTCACAAAACACAATATAAATGGAATTGAAGCCCATGGTTCGACCGATCATGATATCCCGATCATCCCAGTACCCAGCTTGTGGTCTAATTTTGCCTGTAGCCAAAAACCTCAAAACACATATGGAAACCTTAACAATGGCAAGTGCAGATATAGGCTTCAAAAAAGCAATTAAGTTATTTAGTTAGTTTGCAAATATAATGAGGATCACAAATATATAACTTAAACATGCTGATGATGCAAGAAATTCAATAATCGTTTTGGAAAACACAAGCAAACCGTGAGAGTGATTGCGTGCGTTTCTGGATGTTTCAAGTCTTGCAAATGCTTGCTACAGGTTCAGTGAGTGCCTAGGGAGATGATTTAATCGTTAGAAACGCTTGAAATGGCCTATGGAGCAAGATTGGATCTGCAATTTTCTTTGAAATTTTCAAGTTTTATTCTTCTTGTTCACGCCTGCCAAAACCCTATTTTCTGCTTTGTTCTTGTCCAATATATATCTAAGAATGAATTAGGGTTACAAACTTGGATTGAATCTTGGAAATTATGAGAGATTTGATTTGATTTTCAAGCTACATGTAAACTTGCTATTTTGAGCCAAATCATCCCTTTCTTGTACCAATTATGCTTGATTCGTTTTGGCCTTGATAATTCAGCATGTTTTGATTGCCAACCTGTCCAAAAACCAAATCAAATCATATCTTTGCTATTATTCATCAATTATTTGATTTAATTCAATTTTTAATTAATAAAAAATCAAAATAAATTTCAAAATGAAGCAAATAATATGTGGATGAATATTTGAGTCGTGGACCACATTATAAGTGAGTTGCAAGCATAAAAAGTTAGGCCCATTTAGCAAAAAAATGCATTTTTGAGCACATTTGACTTTTGATAATTTTGCAAAAAAGGTCAACTTTGATAACGCATATCTCCTCCAAATTTAACCCTAGAGAGGTGTTCTTGGACTTTTAGAAAGCTTAGGATGTCCCCTAAGCAACCCTTTTGGTCTCATCTCAATTGAGTCTTCCATGTTCATGTAAGAAGCTTTGACCCAAAAGGTGTTTTTGTTAACTTTTCAAAAGGACCCATAATGTAGAAATTCATATCCTTTTTGTGGGTGCATATTTTGAACTTCTGGGATGAAGATGAATTGTAGAGAATTGCATCCTCCTCAAAATGAGCCTTGGATGGAAATTTCTGATAAAGCATATGGAAGTTATGCTTGGTCAAAGTTTGGTTGACTTTTACTAAGAAACCCTAATTTAACAACTTTTGGGTTTTGATGATTTTGGAGCATTCCTTGGGGAACCATGATCAACCCTTGATAAAGTGATGAAATTCACTTCAAAATTTTAATGTTGACCAAAAATCTTGAAGTTTGACTGTATGTGGGTCACAATTGACTTTTGACCTAATATAGTCGATTCCCAAGCATCTGAGCAGTTGACTGGGCAAACTTATTATGAAAGGCATGAAACTTGACATGTAGGGTCTTGAGAACATATTAGGACCATGGAGATTATATGAGGCCTTTGGAGTCCACCTATCTTGATGAAAATGGAAACCCTAATTTGAGGTACACTGCCTTAGGAGAGAGTTTGTCTGGTCCACTCTTGGGGAACCTTGAGAAAATTGAGGATTCCAATGGGCATGTATTGAGTAAATGAGAGGGAAAATTTTAGGGTACAACACGAGGCATTAAAAGTCCAAATGTCCTTGTGAAAACTCAAACCCTAATTTGAGGCATCAGTGTTGAGGAGATGTCTTGACCTAGTCAATCCTTATGCAAGCTTGAGCTATTGAAGATCTTATGGGAAATGTCTTGAGAAATGAGAGGGGAAATTTTGGGGTACAACATGATTCCTCTGATTATTATTCTTAAATCTGAAGAGATAGATTGGCGAGTCCACCATTCATGACTTGAAGGTGGAAGATGATTGAACACTTAAGTGCCCAGAAATTTGCACTCACTTGTGCATGAGGTGAACTATTGGTTAATTATCAGGAATGGGCTTAGAGATGCCAATTGGGGAGATGGTTGGGATTTGTTAGAGATGGGCTTATATATGCCATTCAGAGTGAATGTTGGTAGATTGTCTTTTACCTGTCTTTAACTGGGAGAAATAAATCTAACCAGAAGAGGTCTTATGATGATGACTGCACTGGGGAAACAAATCTAACCAGAAGAGGCCTTTAGTTTGCCTATTATTAACTGGTAGAAGTAAATTCATCCAGAAGAGGACTGTTGATTTGTTAACTTTTCCTACAAGGAAGAGGGTTAGTTGCATACAGATGTATGCATGGTACAATGATATTCTCAAAATAAATGAGATTTTGTTGTATGAATTTTTCATGTATGTAATATGATATATGAATGTGAGATATTGTTCAAGTGTATCTGTCTTGTAAAATAAACCCTTGACAAATGCTGGGGAGCTTTGGGAAGTTAAATCCCAGACTGCTGTTGGGGATGAAGTGTACGAAGAGTATGCACATCTTTAAACCTTATTTAGAATGCTTCCGCTGGAAATTCTTGTTTTGTTGTTTGAGGAGAAATCCCTGGGGGACATTGATTTTGGCTCTTTTCTTAAGGAAACACTGTGAGGAGTGTTGATTTATGCTTGGGGAATAGAGTTCAGGAGTTGTCCATTACTCTATTGGGGAATTATATTTGATTGGGGTGAGTGAATATTAGTTGTTATCTGGTCGAAATCCAGGCTTCGTAGAAACTTGCTGGGGATAATAAAGTTTAACTGTCATTTGGTCGGATTCCAGGCTTTGCAGAACCTTAGATGAAATTAACTGTTATCTTGTCAGATTCTAGGCTTCGTAGAAAATTGAAGTTAAAATGTTATCTGGTCGGATTCCAGGCTTCCCAACAACTTTGATGAAATTAACTGTTATCTGGTCGGATTCGAGGCTTCACAGAAAATTGAAGTTAAACTATTATCTGGTCAGATTCCAGGCTTCACAACAACTTAGATGAAATTAATTGTTATCTGGTCGGATTCTAGGCTTTGAAGTTAAACTGTTATCTGGTCGAATTTCAGGCTTCACAGCAACTTTGATGAAATTAACTGTTATCTGGTCGAATTCCAGGCTTCATAGAAAATTGAAGTTAAACTGTTATCTGGTCGGATTCCAGGCTTCGAAGTTAAACTGTTATCTAGTCGGATTCCAGGCTTCGCAGCAAATTTGATGAAATTAACTGTTATCTGGTCAGATTCCAGGCTTCGCAGAAAATCGAAGTTAAATTGTTATCTGTTTGGATTCTAGGCTTCACAACAACTTAGATGAAATTAAATGTTATCTGGTCAGATTCCAGGTTTCACAGAAAATTTGAAGTTAAATTGTTATCAGGTCGGATTCCAGGCTTCACAACAACTTAGATGAAATTAACCGTTATCTGGTCGGATTCTAGGCTTCGCAAAAAATTTGAAGTTAAAATGTTATCTGGTCGGATTCCAGGCTTCGCAACACCTTACTGAATTTAACTATTATATGGTCGGATTCCAGGCTTTGCAGAAAATTGAAGTTAAACTGTTATCTGGTCGAATTCCAGGCTTCGCAGTAACTTATTGGGATAGTAACGACTCCGTTGGGTAATGCAATGACCCTACCGGGGATTAAGGGTTTTTTACATTGGTTTGTAATAGTATGAGAGGCCAACTCAAGCTGGGGAATTTGTAGTTTGTTGGGGAAATAAACTCAGTTAAAGAGAAAATTTTGACGAACTTCTGGGGAAGTGACTTCTTTAGGTAGAACTCCATGAGGCTTCTTTCTACGACCAACTCAGTTGGGGAGAGGGTTTTTGTGAGATTGGAACTCTAGCTGGGGATTGTATGAATCCGTCTCTATGGGGATAATCTTATTGAAGTATCTCTATGGGGATATCCCAAATCCTTAAGAATATGCTTGTTACTGTTTTTAAGCATACACTTGTTAACAGTTTAATCTTGTTCATACGCATATGTTTATTCAATTTTAGTCATTGGACACCTTTGCACTCAAAACAGAAAGAATAGGAAGTTTGCACTTCAAAGTATATTTGTATTGATGTTTGTCTATAAACTGGCATTTTTGTACAAGGAGATAGAGATCCCAGTAAGAGGAAATCGTCAAAAGAAGGAAAGGAATACAAAGTGAAAATAGAAATAATAGCCATGTGGAAGTGATCTCATTGGGTTCTAACTCCACTATTGCCCCTATATTTTCGAACATCATCCCTTTCCGTTGACAAAAGTTGATTGAATCGATCTTGGATCATGGAACTCGGACCTTGGTAATAAAGATGGCTGTAGAGATCCAACGGGACATAATCGTACGCTTTGATCCCTAACTTTTGCCTAGACAGCCCTTTCGGGTTTTCAGTCCATCAGGATACCCATTTTTGCCCAAGCCGCCCTTTCAGGTTTTCAACTTGTCGGGTGTACAATCTTTTGTATATATCCCTAACTTTTTCCCGAACCCTTTTGGTTCGTCGGGATGCCCTTATTTTTGCCTAGGTATGTCAACCTAGCGGGTCATTCTTTATGCGTAGTGTTTTTTGACTACGTCCGTGTTCACAGGATGCGGGAAATCTTCGCCGTCCATATTTGTTAGCATCATAGCACCTCCAGAGAATACTTTTTTTGACAACAAATGGACCTTCATAAGTGGGAGTCCATTTTCCCCTGGGGCGCCTTATGGTAAAATGATGCGCTTTATTACCAAGTTGCCAGCCTGGTATGCTCGAGGTTTGTTTTTTTTGTTGAATGCCTTGATCATACGCTTTTGATACATTTGACCATGATAGATATCAGTCGGCCTCTTCTCATCAATCGAGTTTAATTGATCCAATCTAGTTTGAATCCATTCGCCTTCGCCTAAACCTGCTTCTTTCATAATCCTTAAAGAAGGAATTTGAACTTCCATAGGCAGGACAACTTCCATGCCATAGACTAAGGAAAAAGGGGTTGCCCTCGTTAAAGATCGAGCTAAAGTACAGTAGCCATGAAGTGTAAACGGTAGCATCTCATGCCAGTCTTTGTAGGTCACGACCATCTTTTACATAATCTTCTTTATGTTTTTATTAGCAGCTTCCACTGTGCCATTCGTTTTAGGTCTGTAAGGAGAAGAATTGTGATGCTTGATTTTGAACTGAGTGCAAAGTTCCATAATCATAGAATTGTTGAGATTGGTTCCATTGTCGGTGATAATCCTTTCGGGGATACCGTAATGACAGATGAGGTTATGCTTGATAAATCGGGCTACAATGTTCTTTTTGACTGAGGCATATGAGGCAGCTTCGACCCATTTGGTGAAGTAGTCAATAGAAACAAGGATGGAACATTGTCCATTAGAAGCAGTGGGTTTGATTTCTCCAATCATGTCAATGCCCCACATTGCAAATGGCCATGGAGCAGTCATGACATTTAGAGGTATCAGAGGCACCTGAACTTTGTCAGGATAGATCTGGCACTTATGGCAAGTCCTCGAGTGATGGTAACAATCAGTTTCCATTATCGACCAATAGCAACCGGCCCTTAGAATCTTCTTGGCCATAGTGTGTCCACTAGAGTGAGTCCAAAAGATACCATCATGCATGTCTTCCATGATCTTCTCTGCCTCCTTCTTATCCATACACCGGAGTAGAGTAGAATCATGGTTGCGCTTGTACAGGATTCTATTGCTTAGGAAGAATTTGGCTGAAAATCTTAGCAAAAATTTCTTATCATTGACGAAAGCTCCTTCAGGATACTCTTGTGCTTCAAGATATATCTTCACCTCATGGTACCATGGCTTCTCTTCGTCAGTGTCAAGCTCATAATAGTGTGCAGGTTCATCAAATCTTTCGATTGTAATTCTAGGAGCCTCGTTGTCCCAATTGACCTTGAACATAGATGACATTGTTGCTAGGGCATCTACCAAATAATTTTCTTCTCTTGGGAAATGTTTGAAAGTAACCTCCTCAAAGTATGGGATCAGGTTTAGCACAAGCTCTTTGTAAGGAATCAAATTAGGGTGTTTGGTATCCCACTCTCCCTTAACTTAACTGATTACTAAGGCTGAATCTTCGTATACACTTAAGGACTTGATTCCTAAGTCAATAGCAGCTTTTAGACCCAAGAAGCATGATTCATATTCGGCCATGTTGTTTGTACAGTTGAAGCAAAGTCTAGCAGTGAAAGGTGTATGATAACCTTCGGGAGAAAAAATCACAACACCAATTCCATTACCCAATGCGTTGGAAGCCCCATCAAAAACCATAGTCCATCGGGATCCTTGTTCAGGTCCATCATACGGTCCAGGCTTTTCACAGTCAGTTACTAGCATGATATTCTCATCCGAGAATTCAAAGTTCATGGATTGGTAGTCATCAACAGCTTGATGGGCCAAATGATCTGCTAGCACACTTCCTTTGTTGGCTTTTTGTGTAGTATATTGGATATCATATTTGGTTAAGATCATTTTCCATCTACCTATTTGTTCGGAGAGAGTTGGCTTCTCGAAGATGTACTTGATAGGATCCATCTTTGAAATCAATAAAATGGTGTGAGTCAACATATACTGTCTTAACTGACGAGCAGCCCATGCCAGAGCGCAACAAGTTTTCTCGAGCACTAAAAATTTTGTTTTACAGTCAGTAAACTTTTTTCTCAGGTAGATATTGCATGCTCTTTTCGGCCAGACTCGTCATGTTGGCCCAACACACACCCCATTGAATTCTCCAATACAGTCAGATACATAATCAATGGTCTTCCTTCACCTGGAGGCATTAGGATGGGAGGTTCTTGTAAATATTCCTTGATCTTATCAAAGGCTGCTTGGCAGTCATCGTTCCATCTGACTACTTGATCTTTCTTTAAGAGTTTGAATATTGGCTCACAAGTAGTAGTTAGGTGAGATATGAATCGAGCAATGTAGTTAAGCCAACCCAAGAAACCTCTGACTTCCTTCTCATAGCGGGGAGCTAGCATTTCTTGTATGGCTTTAACCTTCATAGGATCAACTTCAATGTCTTTGCTACTGACGACAAAACCTAAGAGTTTTCCAGATCTTACTCCGAAAGTTCACTTGTTAGGATTCAGCCTTAGCTTGTATTTCTTCAACCTCTCAAACAACTTATGAAGATGATCAAGGTGTTGTTCCTCAGTTTGTGACCTTGCAATCATATCATCAACGTAGACTTCTATCTCATGATGGATCATGTCATGGAGTAGGGCTATCATAGCTCTTTGATAGGTTGCCCCTGCATTCTTTAAACTGAAAGGAATGACCTTGTAACAAAAAGTGCCCCACTGTGTGACAAAGTTGGTCTTCTCCATGTCCTCGGGAGCCATCTTGATTTGATTGTAGCCGGAGAAGCCATCCATGAAAGAGAAGACTTTGTGTTGAGTTGTGTTATCGACCAAGACGTTAATATGCGGTAGTGGGAAATCAACTTTGGGGCTCGCCCTATTCAAATCTCTATAGTCTACGCACATACGAACCTTTCCATCCTTCTTTGGTACGGGGACCACATTCGCCACCCATTGAGAATATGATGTCACAGCCAGGAAACCTGCGTTGAATTGCTTCATTACCTTAGCTTTTATCTTTTCAGACATGTCAGGCCGCATACGACGAACCTTTTGCTTGACTGGAGGACAATCTTCCTTTGTTGGTAGATGATGAACTACAATGTCAGTATCAAGTATCAACATATCTTCATATGACCAAGAAAACACCTCAACGTAGTCTTGCAACATCTAGACCAATTTATTATCGACAGTGTCTTCCATGTTTGGGTCGATCTTGACATCTTTCTTATCTTCTTGAGTACCTAGGTTAATTACTTCAACTAGCTCTTCATGAGGTTGAATGGCTTTCTCCTCTTGCATCAGAAGTCTGGCTAATTCCCAAAGTATTTCAAAATCTTCTTCGCCTTCATCTTCGAATTGGTTGATTGGATGTTCAAAGTCATAGTTGGCAATAACAGAGTCGTTGTCAATGAGATTCGGAGTGGATGAAGATCTGCATGTGTGTGTGTGTGCATGTAAGATACATGGCTATTTTGAAAATGCAAATAAGAAAAAGAAAGACAATGAGAGTAAAATTTTTAATGAAAAAGGTTCAATGTTTTTCATTAAATGATCATATGGCATATGGAAATGAACAAACCCTTAACAAATGGACCATGGTGCCCCGGGAAAGGCCCATGGCTTAAAGTCATTGTTTGGAAATAAAATTACAGACAAAAGTTCTTGAATTGACAAAACAGTAAATGGTAATCACTCCTTGTTGAAGGAGATGGGAATTAAATCCTTGGCACGCCAGTTGTCGAGTCCTTCATCGACAGTCGGGTAAATCTGTAACGCGGTGGGAGAACTGACTCGGTTGCTTTGTGTTTTATCGCAATTGTTGCGGATAGAAAGAGTCACCACCGACTTTTCTTTTATCCGATAAGGAAAGGTTGAAAAGAACAGGAAAGACCTTTAGAGATGTTTTCTTGAGTTTGGGGGGTAGGTTATGAAAAGGGAAGATATTAGCACCTTTTTCATCCGTAGTTATCTACGGGCTCTTAGTTGCTTGCTAGATCACTTGCCTTTGTTTGAAAATGTGCTTGTGGTGTGGGTTTTGAAAGTATTTTGAAAACGTTTTTGTAATCGTTCTCGTTTCTATAAGAATGCGTACAAAGTGTTGTCTTTTGAAAATGTTTCAAAATGAGAGTGTTGGTGTATAAAATGTTTTTGTTATGAGAAAGCGAGCAACTAGGAGCAAGCTACCTACTCAAAAGGTCTTAAATGTTCTTTTCCTTCTCCTTTAGATGTTGCTATCTTACCATTGATTTGGTAAGAAGCCCCATCGTTGGATGTGAAGGGACGGGCGTGGGGAATTTGTATAGTCATAGAAGGAAACCTATGGGACGTTTTAGCAATGTCGTTTAGGGACTAGATCATTTACCGAAGGCAACATTGAGGGTCACTCGAGGGACTACGATCTTTTATCGAGGGTCTTTGCTAAAACACCCATGTTCGATGGACATGACTATTTTCCGAAAGGCAACAAAGAGGGATTACCCTAGAGGTACTAGTGTGCAAATGTGTTTGATTTCATGCATTTTGTCTTTTGAATTTTTGGTTATCTACTTGTTCTTTTTATCTTGCCATACATCCTAGTTACTAGCATTTATACAAAAAATAATAAAATGCAAGAAGATAAAATCTTACACTATTACAACCATATTGAATTGCATGGAAATATAAAGGCAAAAATAAAATGAAAGCAAGAAAAATGGGTCTTTCGATCCAGGTAGAAAGGCCCTTCGATTTGGCATTTCCTGGCTTCCTTCGATTTGGGTTATGAAGCCAGTGGAGTCATGCCCTTTGATTTGCCTCTCTGTCTCCTTCGACCGGGGGTTGGAATCAGGATAGTCACGCCTTTCATCTGGGCCTGGAAAACAACATAGTTCTGCCTTTCGCTTGAGACTTGGAGATAGCAAGGTTCTGGCCTTCATTTGAGGCCTGAAGACAACAAGGTTCTGGCCCTCGTTTGAGGCCTAGGAGTAACAAAGCTCATGGTTCTCCACACACTCCTTGCCGACACTTTGTAAGCATATTGGGCCCTCAGATTATGATTCGAAAGGCTTGTGCAGATAGCCAATTGAAGGGTATAACTACCTGTCTTAAATTCTAAAAAATTCAATATCTAAAAATAACTACAATCCATGGGTTAGCATAAAAACTGATGGGTCTCAAATTCCAAAGCATGACTAACTAAGGTTGGGTTTTTAGCATATAGGCAGTCATAATCGAAAGATGAAACATGGTCTAGAAATGTCTACATTTTTTTATTGGCATGTGCACATGATATTAAAATAGAATAGACTCAAGTTTGAAAGAAACTTACCTATTGAAGTCCTTAAATCAAAGAGAGATGCAACTGCTTTCTTTGACGGAAAATGGGAGTTCGTTGGGACCTTCCTGGGGCTAGTCCAGTTGCTACTTTGTGAAAGCAGTGACTGGGTCGAAAGAGGTTGTGTGAGTGGATCGAAGGCTCTTTTATAACAAGTGATGGGATAACTCAAAGGCCTACTATATGATAGCTGGGTGAGTGGGTCGAAGGGTGGTTTGATGGTCACTTGGAGGGTTAATCGAAGGTTTTTTCTTAGTGTACATAAATATTTGAAAAAGAGTGTTGGGAAGTGTTAGAGAATTTTTGAGAATTTTCACTAGTGTTTTCTTGCAATCCTTCAGGCGCCCCTAATATGTGTGGTGATGCCTCCTTTTTATAGATGGCTTGGGCTGATGCTTTGGGAGGGAAAAAAATTTCAAACAAAAAGGGTATGCTGTATTTGTAGCTTTCGAGGGACAATGTTTTATTGGCATTTTGGTGCAAGGAATAGGGCAGCAATGCAGGACTGCTGTGCAGCAGTTTTGGAGTTTTATGGACAATGTATCAGGCTTGATCTTGGAAGCGCATGGGAATTGGTCAACAAGTACCTTTGGCATCTCAGCCTTTTGTCTTGACTCCCTAGCCTCGCCTTTCAACCAGACTTTTCAATAACCATCTCTTTTTTCCAATCGAAGTATCATTCGAATGACTTAAAGGGTGAAAAAACACTTAGAGGGGGGGGGGGGATTGAATAAATTTTTCCTTTTTCTCGCGCAATACTAATGGAAGGACACATGTATTTTTATCCTAGTTCATTTGAAACTCAAACTACTCCAGTCCACACGCCAAGGTGATTTCACCTCTCTCAACGAGGACTTAATCCACTATAATCAAACTGATTACAAATGCACAACAAACTGTTGTGACTAACAAAACAATGCACAAGCCAACTGCAAGTGACTAACACCTCTAAGACTCAACTAGTCCTAGCCCTCTTGAGAAATCTGACCCAACTGGTCTCTCAAGGAACACTTACAAAAATTATCTCTTAACTGTAGTGAATCAGAATGCTTCTAATAAGCTGTATCACAAACTGTGATTTATCACTAAGATTTTTGCTCAATACTTAAGAATTACCCACTATATACTATTAGTTTACAAGAACGAAAACAATGAGCTTTAGTATGTTTCTCGTGGATCAGTAACCTTTCTTTGAAACAAATGATCTTCTATATATAGCTTCCAGTCTTGACCGTTACTGCCTTGAAGAGAGTGTATGCATTAATGATGCGTGTTAGCTTGGTCTCTATGTTTCCAATGTTCTCGTGCGTAGTACCACTTGAGTGCATTATCCGTCTTAGCATTAAATGACCAACGGTACTGGCAGAGCTTGTCTCTGGAAGTTTAAGAGTTTGCTTGAAGCGTTGCCACTTCAAAGTTTACTTTAACTATTCTTCTATCAGAGTATTATTCATTTTATGTTCATCAGAGTTTGCTTCAGCTTGCATTATCAGATGTTGCTTTCAGCGTGCTTCTTTCACATCTTTGCTTCAGCCAACTTTATCAGAGGTTGCTTAAGATTGCTTTTCATCAGAGTTTTCCTTGGAGTGCTTCCTTCAGAGTTTGCTTTAGACTTGCGTAGAGTGTGTTTCTCTCTTCAGATGCATGAGTCAGAACATCATCTAAATTTAGAGAACGTACACATTAGAGTATAAAATATATTTTACAAAATTTATTTCATTGTTATCACAAAACTCTAAGATATGATTAGAACCAAACTTTGTTCTAACAATCTCCCCCTTTTTGATGATGACAAAACAATTCAGATTTTGATTAAAAAAAAATTATGCTAGAGTGAGAATCTCCCCCTGAGATAGATATTTCGTCTTCTGTAAAAAAATAATCAAAGAAGTTAAAAGCATAAGGGAAACTTCCTGAAATTTGTTCTTTAGAGCTTTGAGACATTTTTCTTTCAGAGTTTCTTTAAGAGCTCCTGATCTTTTCTTCAGAGTTTCTTTAGCAGATCTTTTCCAGATGATGTTTCTTTAGCAGATCTTTTCCAGATGATGTTTCTTTAGCAGATCTTTTCCAGAGTTTCTTGAGGTACCTGCATATCTCTTAAACAGAAAAGAACTTTGCATTTTGTTATGAATGTTTGAGACTTAGTCCCATAACTGTATTCATGGATCAGATTAAAATCATATTTTTCTCCCCCTTTTTGTCATAATCAAAAAGCAAAAAAGAATGAAGAGATTCAAAATATTTGTATACTGAAGATTCAAAAAATAGAGGTACAAAACAAAAACAACAAGAAAATTGGAAAAAGAAATTAAAACTAAGATTGAGGAGAGATAAGAGAAAGAAGAAGATTCTTGATTTCGTTTGAGGATTCCTCTTGTTTCATCATCCAAGTTCTGATTTCCTTGTTGGTTTCATCCTGTTTGTCCAGAAGTTCATGGATGGCTTCATTTTCCTTCTTCAGCTCATTCAGAGTGTCAATCACCAACGAAGAGGGAGCAGATGTTGAAGCAGCTTCAGAAGATACAACATTTGGAGCAGAAGCAGCAGAGCCTGAGCCTACAACATTGGAGAGGAGGGTTCCAAGATCAATCAGAAGAGTTGACACTTTCTCAGAGGCAGCTTGAGCAGAAGGTTGGTGATACAGAGTCATTGCCAAGGGATTTGGGTCTGACTCAGAGACATCTTCAGATTCATCTTCTGAAATTTCCATGTGGTCAGCAAGTGGTAATGGAGCGTTGGTAATCTGTAGTGGAGACTTTTTATCCCAGATATTTACCACTTCTGTCTTGAAGGCATTCAATTACTGGGTGAAATTCTCAAGAACCTGAAAATAGCACAGATCTTGCAAATTAAAGGATTCATCATTGAATTTCCTTCTGAATTCTCCCCACAGAAAATCACATGCAGCTGGGTTCAGGTTGCTGGCAGTGTTTTCCTTCAGCAGGACTATCCACGTCTGCATTTCTGTTGCAAAATTCTAGAAACATATAGTAACAGCTGATTGAACAGGTTTTGGGGTTGGTTTGGTAATAACCTTTTTGGTTGATTTTATTTGTAGATAACGTAGAGATTCAGGATCAACTACAGTCCTAAGAAAGTCAGAAGGTTTAGATGGTTCAGGAGGTTCTGATGAGGATGGACTAAAGATAGGTTCTAGAGAGTGAGGTGATGAGGGTTTAGGTGAGGTAGGTGTGGGAATTTATGGTGACGTAGGAGGTGTGATGTCAGGAGAGATGATGATGGTGGTTTGGGCTGAGGAAGAAGGAATAGGTGCAGGGGATTCATTCGGAGCAAAAATGTTTTCAGAGGGAATGATGAAGGATGGAGGTTGTGTATCCAGAGACACATTTGTTCCTGGTAATCTCCAAGAACCATCATATCACTCAGAGGATCTTGGGGATAAAGGTCTGATGGTGGATGTTTGAAGAGGGTTTTCAGCAGGAATATTTGGATTTTGTTGGTGGGGAGCAAAAGTATATATTTCAGGTTGATATATATGTGGAGAGAGTGGTGGTTGTGGTCGAGTTTGTGGAGGAGCTACATGATCAAAATTATCTATGTCAGATAGAACCTGATCAATTTGAGGGTTATTTTGAAGGGGTTCATAGGGAATGGTGAGGTCGATGTCAACTTCAATATCTCCTAGAGTTTAGGGTTCAGCAGATGGTGTTATACGTACATAATCACAAACAGAGATGGTTTTAGTGGACATACCTGAAGATTTCTTCTTCTTCTTCTGAGGACGAGCAGAGGGACCTTCTCCAGCTTACCTTTTCTTCTACTTTTGGAGAAAAACTTCTGGAGCAGGTACATTACTTCCTTGAAGCCATGCTGGGTCAATGGGAATGCCACCCTCCTTGCACGCTTCAATGAAATGCAGAATGATCTCAGGATGATCACCAGAGTTGAAGGGAGGAAAATCTTCTACAGGGATTCTCCTTCTGGTGACAGCTGCTGACACATAGGGAGTAGGTTCCACCAGAAGTTTGTCAATCGACTTCCTTTTGAGAAGGTTCTTCCCAGTCAGAGCTTTTCCATAAGTGGGCTCCAATTCTCCAAGCAAGTTGGCATCTTCTCTTCTAAATGAGCTATCAGACAATTCTTTGTCAGAATGCCTGAGATTAATCTTCCCAGAGGGATCCAGTTTCTTTTTGACATGGTTTTTGACCCTTTCAGCTTCCCTAGTTTCCTTCACATGCGTCCAGAGATGGTTGAACAGAAGATAGGGCAAATTAATCTTCAAATTTGTGCCAAGACAGAACAGAAGATATTATTGGTCAGCATTGATGTAGTCAGGAGAACTAGTTTCCTTCTTGTGATGAATGCAACCATGAATGATTCTTGCCCATATTTTATATTTGTTCTTCAAATCTCTGACCTTGTTGGAAGCTTTCCCAGTATTAAAAATATCAGCATAAACTTTGGACATATCCATTCTTCCACTTGAGATTCCAGTAACACCATTTCCTTCAAAGCCTAGAAGCCCCCTTATGAGATTCTCAGTGATGGAAATATCTTTGCCAATGACGAATGATAGAATGACCTTTGGAGAAGCAATGGCATGAATCCAAAATTCCTTGACAAGATGAGGGAACACTGGTCTAACTAGACGATCAAAGAAATTCTGCCACCCTTTAAACTTCACAGCCAGAAACAAATCAAACCCATTTGCTTTCAGATTTTCAAAATCGACCATAAGTTTACTAACCACTTCCAAGCTATCAACAAGGATGAGTGTTGTCTTCTCAGGAGTGACATATCATTCTGCATGTTGAGAGCTGCTTGAAGAAACAGGAATGCTTTCGGAAGGGGATGAAGATGAAGCCATTTGGAACGCTTAAGTTTAGGATTTTCAAAAAATAGAGAGTAAAAAGTAAAAGAGGGGAATTGTGCAAGGTATTTATAGTTTAAAAAAAATTTTGAGTAATAAAACTAGTAAAGAATTTAGAGAGATTGAAATTAAAAAAATAACCATTACTAGAAATTAATGAAATTTGACATTGAGGGGAGGCTTGAGATTTAATCAAATCTGAACAGTTACCTAGGAACGGCGTCTCAATAGCAGCGCACGCATGCATGACCTTTCAGAGTTGAAACACGCGTTCAACTTCTGAGGGTAGCGTGTGACAACTGGTTTAATGTAATGAACTTCTGAAACATCTGTGTAATGAAATGTTAGACACATTTCAGAACATTATGAATGGCTTTTGATGTAACTCCTCTTCTCACTTTTGAAGAGTAGTTAATTAGAACATTCATTTCAAAACATTCTGAAAACACCTATAGAGAAAAAAAATTCATTCAGGACAAAATTCCATACTGATGTTTTTCAGAATGAATTTAAATTTATCTTCAGAAAGGGGTTCAGTAAAAATATCAGCCCATTGATGGTCTGTGTCTATGAAGTTTAAACTTAGGATTCCTTTCTGAATGTAGTCCCTTATGAAATGATGTTTAATTTCTATATGTTTTGCCTTAGAATGTAAGATAGGATTTTTTGAAAGACAAATAACATACGTATTATTAGAGAAGATAGGAATCTTAATTTCATAAAGATGATAATCTTCCAGCTGGCTCTTCATGCAGATCATCTGAGTGCTATATCCAGCAACAGATATATATTCTGCTTCAGTTGTTGATAGTGCATTAGTGGCTTGCTTCTTGCTGTACCATGAGATAATGTTATCACCCAGAAGTTGACAGCTTCCAGAGGTGCTTTTTTGTTCTATTCTATCTCCAGCAAAGTCAACATCACAATAACCTACTAATTTAAACTCTTTGGATCTTCTATAACACAATCCAAGGTTAGTAGTACCTTTCAGATACCTCAGAATTTGCTTAACAACAATTAAGTGAGTTTCTCTAGGATCTGATTAGAATCTTGCACATAAACATACACTGAATAATATATCTGGTCTAGATGCAGTCAGATAGAGAAGAGATCCAATCATACCTCTGTATATTTTCTGATCTACTTTCTTACTTACCTCATCTTTTCCCAAAATGCATGTAGGATGCATTGGTGTCTTTGCTTCTTTACTTTCTGATAGCTGGAATTTCTTCAGAAGTTCTTTAACATACTTTGTTTGATGTATGTAAGTACCTTCTGGAGTTTGATTTATTTGAATTCTCAGAAAGAATTTTAGTTCTCCCATCATGCTCATCTCAAATTCAGCCTGCATAGACTCAGATAATTCTCTTCCAAGAGAGACATTAGAAGTTCCAAAAATAATATCATCTACATATATTTCACAGATTAAAATGTCATCTTTAAATGTTTTTCTGAATAAGGTAGTGTCCACTTTCCCTATGTTAAAATTCTTTTCTAAATGAAAGTTACTTAGATATTCATACCAAGATCTGGGAGCTTATTTCAGACCGTACAGAGACTTTTTCAGTCTAAAAACATGTTCTGGATATTTTGAGTCATTAGAACCCGGAGGTTGGTGGACATAAACTTCTTCTTCTATGTAACCATTTAAAAATGCACTTTTAACATCCATTTGATATAATGAGATGTTGTGTTGAACAACAAAAGAAATTAATAATCTAATTGATTCTAACCTGGCGATTGGGGCAAAGGTTTCATTATAATCAATTCCTTCTTGTTGACTATAACCTTGTGCAACAAGTCGTGCCTTGTTTCTGACAACCTCTCCTTGCTCATTCAACTTGTTTCTAAATACCCATTTTGTTCCTATGATATTGAATCCTTTAGGTTTTGGAACTAGATCCCACACATAATTTCTTAAAAATTTATTTAGTTCTTCTTGCATAGCTAGGACCCAATCGTTGTCTTGCAGAGCTTCCTCTATTGAGGTTGTTTCAATCAGAGAGACCAAACCAAACAATGATTCTTCATTGTTTCTGAAAGAGGATCTTGTTCTAATGGGATCTTCTTTCTTTCCAATAATCACATTTTTTGGATGTGCTGATGTGATTCTGGGGAATCTATTCTGTGGGGTTTGTTTAGAAATTCTTAGGTTATCCATAGCATTTTCAATAGAAGGGTCTTCTGAGTTGTCCTTTGCTTCTGACTCTTCAGAGTTTGTGAGATGATCTTTTGTACATGCAGGATTTTCATCCTGATTTGGCTTTTGCTGGCCAAGCTTGTCATCAAATTTGACTTTGATTGATTCTTAAACAATCAGAGTTTCTGTGTTGTATACCCTATAGCCCTTTGAGCGTTCAGAATATCCAAGCAGGAAACACTTTTATTCCTTAGAATCAAACTTATTCAGATTATCTTTAGTATTCAGAATGTAGCAAGTGCGTCCAAAGGGATGGAAATATGAAATGTTGGGTTTTCTGTTTTTCCACAATTCATAAGGAATCTTTTTGAGAATAGGTCTTATAGAGACTCTATTTTGAATATAACATGTTGTGTTCACTGCTTCTGCCCAAAAGTGTTTAGCCATATTAGTTTCATTAATCATGGTTCTGGCCATTTCTTGTAAAGTTCTATTCTTTCGTTCTACAACTCCATTTGGTTGGGGAGTTCTAGGACAAGAGAAATCATGAGAAATGCCATTTTCTTTAAAAAAAAAAATTCAAAATAATGATTTTCAAATTCTCCTCCATGATCACTTCTAACTTTTATGATTCTTAACTCTTTTTCATTTTGCACTTGGTTGCAGAAGTCGAAGAACACATAATGTGACTCATCCTTGTGATTTAAAAACATAACCCATGTCCATTTGCTGAAATCATCAATAATGACCAATCCATACTTCTTGCCTCTGATGGATGCAGTTTTAACTGGTCCAAACAGATCAATGTGAAGAAGTTCCAACGACCTAGAGGAAGAAACAACATTTTTTGACTTAAAAGAAGGTTTTGAAAATTTTCCTTTCTAACATGCTTCGCATAGAGCTTCTGAGTTGAACTTCAGATTTGGAAGTCCCCTGACCAGATTGAGTTTGTTAATTTGAGATATTCTTCTCATGCTAACATGCCCCAATCTTCTGTGCCAGACCCATTGCTCATCGCTAACAAACATAAGGAATTTTACATTTTGAGTTTTAAGGTCAGAAAGATCAATTTTATAGATGTTATTCTTTCTCTTTCCAGTAAAAAGGATTGATCCATCTTTTTGACTAACAGCTCTACAAGATTTTTGATTAAAGATTATGTCATAACCGTTGTCACTTAATTGACTTATGGACAACAAGTTATGCACTAACCCTTCTACCAACAGAACATTAGTTATAGAAGGAAGGTTACCGTTTCCAATGGTTCCAGAATCAATAATCTTTCCTTTCTGATTTCCTCCAAATTTTACAGCTCCTCCAGATTTAAGTTCCAGACTTTGGAAGATAGACTTTCTTCCCGTCATATGTCATGAGCCTCCAGAGTCCAGGTACCTTGACTGGTGTTTCAACTGAGCTGTTAAGGACATCTGCAACATATATTATTTTCTCCTTAGGCACCCATGTCTTTTTGGGTCCTTTTTGGTTAGAGTTTCTAAAGTTCTGGTTGAACTTTGATTTTGCATAAGAATTTTCAGAGTAAGAAGTGTATTTGATATCATGTGTGTTCCCAAAACTAAATTGTTTGTGTAGTGGTCTATATATGATAACCATTCCTCAACAGGATTAGGTTTATAAGTTTCTTTCCCTTTGGGAGTTTCATATCCAATACCTCTTCTGTTATTTCCACTAACACCATATATCATTGAAGCCATTCTACTTCTATCTATGCTTTTAGCAAGAAATGTTTGAAAACTAGAGTCATATTCTTTAATAATATCTCTTGAACTTGAAGCAGAATCTGAGATATAAATCTTTTGAACTTTTTGAACTTCCTCTTTGAGTTTAAAAATGTTTTATTTAAGTTTAGAGTTTTCTGTTTCAAGTTTCTCAAAATCAGATGCAAGATTCTTTTTGAGTTTCTTGTATTTGATTTTGAGTTGACTATAGTTTTCAAGAAGTTCGGATAAGCTTTCAGCAATTTCAGCTCTAGAAAATTCAGAGAATACCTCTTTTGGTTCTGAATCAGAGTCTGAGTCATCGTCATCTGCTGAGGTAGCCATAAACTCTAGGTTAGCGTGTTCATCTTCTGAGTCAGATTCAGTTTCAGAAGATTCTAAATTATCTCAGGTGGCCATCATGCCTTTCTTTCTTCCAAACCTTTTCTTTGGTCTTTCTCTCTGCAGCTTAGGACAATCACTTCTGTAGTGTCATGGTTCTTTACATTCATAGCAGACTATATCTCTCCTGCTTGACTTCTTATATCCAGAAGATTCTGGTTTATCTTCTGACCTCTTACAGTTTATAAACTTCTTTTTTTGTGCTTCCACATCTAGTTGATCCTTCTGGAGATCAGAGATAACTCATCTTCTTCTGATGCAGAATCTTCAGAGTTTCCTTCTTCTGCCTGAAAAGCGTTAGTTTCACATTTTTTAATAAATTTAAGGGCGACAGACTTACCTTTCTTCTGAGGCTCATGATCATCAAGTTATATCTTGTGACTTCTTAATGCACTAATAATTTCTTGAAGGGATACATCATTCAAATCTTTTGACACTTTGAATGCAGTAACCATAGGTGCCCATCTTTTGGGTAAACTTCTGATAATTTTCTTAACATGGTCTGCCTTGGTGTATCCTTTGTTCAGAACTCTCATGCTAGCGGTCAGAGTTTGAAATCTTGAGAACATAGCTACAAGGGACTAATTTTCTTCCATTTTGAAGGCTTCATACTTCTGGATGAGAGCCAGAGCTTTTGTCTCTTTTACTTGAGCATTTCCTTCATGAGTCATTTTGAGAGACTCAAACATGTCATGTGTTGTATCTCTGTTGGTGATATTCTCATATTCCATTTTAGAGATAACGTTCAGAAAGATGTTTCTAGCTCTATGGTGATTCTTGAAATCTAACTTCCGTTGTTTATCCATGTTCTTTTTGTCAATCTTGTTTCCGTCTTTGTCTTCTGGATATGTGTAACCATCTAGAACCATATCCCATAGATCAGCATCATGACCTATAAAGAAACTTTCTAGTCTATCCTTCCAGTATTCAAAGTCTTCTCCATCAAACATAGGAGGTTTGGTGCAGTTGTTGTTGTTTTGTTCAGTTGCCATAGTGTTTTCCTTCTGGATCTTTTTCTGACACTATTAGGTGTTTGCACCCAGAACTAGAGCTCTGATGCCAATTGAAGGGTGAGAAAACACATATAGGGGGGGGGTGAATAAGTTTTTCCTTTTTCTCGCACAATACTAATGGAAGGACACAAGTATTTTTATCCTGGTTCGTTTGAAGCTCAAACCACTCCAGTCCACCCGCCAAGGTAATTTCGCCTCTCTCAACGAGGACTTAATCCACTATAATCAAACTGATTACAAATGCACAACCAAACTGTTATGACTAACAATGCAATGCACAAGCCAACTACAAGTGACTAACACCTCTAAGACTCAACTAGTCCTAGCCCTCTTGAGAAATCTGACCCAACTGGTCTCTCAAGGAACACTTACAAAAATTATCTCTTAACTGTAGTGAATCAGAATGCTTCTAATAAGCTGTATCACAAACTGTGATTTATCGCTAAGATTATTGCCCAATACTTAAGAATTACCCACTATATACTATTAGTTTACAAGAATAAAAATAGTGAGCCTTAATATGTTTCTCGTGGATCAATAACATTTCTTTGAAACAAATGATCTTCTATATATAGCTTCCAGTCTTGACTGTTACTGCCTTGAAGAGAGTGTATACATTAATGATGTGTGTTAGCTTGGTCTTTAGGTTTCCAATGTTCTCGTGCATAGTACCACTTGAGTGCGTTAGCCGTCTTAGCATTAAATGACCAACGGTACTGTCAGAGCTTGTCTCTGGAAGTTTAAGAGTTTGATTACAGTGTTGCCACTTCAGAGTTTAACTATTATTCTATCAGAGTATTCTTCATTTTCTGTTCATCAGAGTTTGCTTCAGCTTGCATTATCAGATGTTGCTTTCAATGTGCTTCTTTCAAATCTTTGCTTCAACTAGCTTTATCAGAGGTTGCTTAAGATTGCTTTACGTCAGGTTTGCCTTGGAGTGCTTCCTTCAGAGTTTGCTTTAAACTTGCGTAGAGTGATGCTTCTCTCTTGATATGTATGAGTCAGAACATCATCTGAATTTAGAGAACATACACATCTGAGTATAAAATATATTTTACAAAATTTATTTCATTGTTATCATCAAAACTATAAGATATGATTAGAACCAAACTTTGTTCTAACATGACTCCCATGGATATCCTTCGAAGGGGCCAAATTAATGCTCTTGGGATGGGTCAGTAATATATGTCCTTCGATTGGGGACATCCAGACATGTCTGACAATCTCTTTGAATGCACCACCATGGTATTTTCTTCGCCTGAGGCAATGACATAGTGAAGAGTTTATATGCTTGGAACATGCCATTTCTACAGGAGATCCTGCCCACTCAAATTTTCCTGCAAAGGGGCCACATGGCCAAACGAAAGAATGTGTGCAGGAGGTTCCTGCCTTGTGACCTTATGCAAATATGTTCAAACAAAATCTTGTAAAAGAGGAGCCAGATGCCCAAACGAAAGAATAACAAAATACTTGTGCTCAAGGATTCACACCCCTAAGCGAAGGATGTGTGCTAGGGATGGAATGCTCAATTGAAGCTTGCAACGTTGGGAAAGTCATTGTCCCAAACAAAAGAGGCTTGCAGGGGAAAAATGTGTGATCGAAAGAGGGTAAAGGGGGGTTTCGACCTCCTGAATCGAAGGACATCATCAGGAAGCTTTTTGCCTTATGAATTGAAGCTATATTGAAGGAAAGTGTTGCCCTGTCGAAGCTTCTAACAAAATGCTTCAAAGGGGACTTTGGCCTTGTGCATATTATTATGGTAGGAAATTCTGCCTTGTATGTCTTGGCTAACACGCAAGGAAGATGCTGTGTAGCCAAATGAAATACTTGCATAAACCTTCAAACGAAGTCTAACGCCAAAATGAAATAGGAAATGATCTTATCCAAATTAGCCCAATGCCTCAATCGAAGCATGAAATGAACTTGCCCCAAAGGAATCCATCGCCCAAATGAAAGATGCAACCGAGGCCAAAGTGTTCAATCGAAGGATGTAGAATCGAAAGGATCTTGGTTTTTCCTATAATTTTGTCAAAAAGGGCATTTTCATTTGTTTTGTCCTTTTTTAGCAATTTCTTCCATAATCTTAATGCTGAAAAATCCAAATATATTTGTGTAAGCTTGAATTTTGGGAGCCCCTTTGACAAATGTCTTGAGAAATGAGAGGGCAAATTTTGGGGTACAACAAAATCCATCCGTCAAAGTCACAGTCATCCTCAGAGTCTTTAATAGTACTTACTACATGATTACCAATGCATATAAGTGGTTTTCCTATGCAAGCACGTCTGACCTCTTTTTGAGCTTTGGTAGTGAAACCCAATCCAAACTTATCTGCTTTGAAAGGAATGTCAGGGAGTTATCCCCAAATTGTACTACTTCCATCTTTAATCACGACACGAGCATCCTTAAGAGAAACCATCCTCGGCACAACTTCATCAGCTTTTAGAATGTCAGAAGAGATTTTGGTGGCGACAACCATATGAGGGACCACTTCGAAAGCTTGACATGGAGTTTCTATGAACTCGTCGTCCATTTCTACATATTTGAACAAATTTAGGTGGCTAACCATGCATTCTTCTTCACCACAAACAATGACAATCTTTCCTTTGACTGAATATTTCAACTTTTGGTGAAGGGTGGATGTTACTGCTCCTGCCCTATGTATCCAAGGGCATCCAAGGAAACAAGAGTAAGCGGGATGGATGTCTATCACGTAGAAAGTAGAATTGAATAAATATGAACCAACTTTAATAGGGAGATCCACTTCTCCAATTACTATCCTCTTGGATCCATAAAAGCCAACATAACTATGTCACTCGGCTTTAACACCAAACCGTTGCAATCCAATCGATCTAAGGCACATTTGGGTAAGACATTTAGAGAGAACCCTGTATCCACCAAGATATGGGCCAGAGTAGTGCCTTTGCATTCAATAGAGACATGCAAAGCCTTGTTATGATTCCTTCCAACTGGTGTCAAGTCAACATCAGAGAACCCCAATCCATTATCGACAGTCAGACTCGCCACACAATTTTCAAATTGATCGGTTGTGGTCTCTTGAGAAACATGCACTTTCTTCAAAAATTTGATTAAATCTTGGGCATGAGCATCAAAACAAAGCAGCAAAGACAATATAGATATTTTGGAGGGGGTTTTCCCCAGTTTCTCTACTATCTTGAAATCACTCTTTTCTATAATCTTCAATATTTCCTCCATTTCTTAGGTGGAAGGTTCCTTAACAACAATGTCTTTGGCAGGCGCCTCTATCCCAGCAGACTCAATTACTTTCTCTTTACCCCTAATGTCAGTACTAGGCTTATCAATGGTAATGCGGACATGTGTCATTGTAGTAGTTAGAGGAGAAATGTTAGGAGAGAAAATCCTCCCCGTTCTTGTCACCTTGCTAGAACCAACAATATTGGTAACGTCATTAGTTTTGTCTTCATTGATCCAAGAGTCTTGTTTAATTCCTTGATACTAAAATTCAACTTCGTAATTCCAAGGGACTTCTTTGTCAAAGGAGTAGGGATCGGCCCAGGAGCAGTAATTATCAAGGGAGAAACCGTTGGTTCGTTGGAAATCCTAATAGGATCCTTTGAACAGATCCTAAGAGGCTTGTTGGAAATTGTTATGATGGAAATGTACTCAGCTTTATCAGTCAAACTTTTTATGGATGGAGTTCTTTCACACATGATTTAATGACTATTTATCAGGCGTTGAACACCTTCTTTCAGCAATTTTGATCCATTAACTTGTTCGGCGCATCAATTACAGTCTTTCAAACAACCAGGGAAAACCCCAACTCTCAGCAGGTTCTCTTTAACAATGGTCACTGGAGTAGTCAAATCTTCAACAGAGGAAACAAAAGTAGTGTCTTCAATTGCATTGACACCTTTGCCATGATTTGGCATTGGTGCCGTTATAAAATTCGAAGTTGTAGGTGGATCAAACTTAATAGTTTTACTATCGGTAAGATTTGGAATATTTTTTTAGAGCCCATTATTGATCAGTATCATCTCCAGGGCTATTGGAGTGATAGGCACATTTGGCGTTAGGATTGCATTTCAGAGATGAAATATTGGGATTTGATGGTGGATCACGCAGTGTTACCAAGTTGGCCTTCAACAGGTGTTGCAAGGCTTGGGATAGTGACATGTTAATCCTCGTGAACTGTCTTCTTGTAACCTCAAACCTTTGATGGTTGGCTTGTTGTGGTTGTCTTTGAGCAAATGGAGGGTTGGAGATCAAAACAATATTAACAGATGGCCAAAGATCCTTCTTGGTATGGGCCCTTGACCCATGTACAACATTGACTTCTTTCTTGCCAGTAAAGGGCTTCTTTATAGTGTTTGATGTAGAAGCAGATGCCATGGGATATTTTCCACTCTTGATACCACTCTCAACCCTTTCACCAGTCAGAATTAACTCAGTGAAACCGGACGATGATCTCCCAATTAACAAGTTGAAAAATAGGCTAGTTAATGTTCCCATGAACATATCCACCATCTCCCTATCCGTCAGTGGTGGTTGTACTCTGCCTACAAGGTCTCTCCATTTCTGTGCGTACTCTTTAAAACCTTCATTGGAACCCATTGTCATTCCTTGTAACTGAACTCTAGTCGGCACCAAATCAATGTTGTACTGATATTGACGATAGAAAATGGTGGCCAGATCTTCCCAAGTATGAATGTTGGAACCCTCAAACTGGTAAAACCATTCTAACTGAGTCCCATACAGACTCTCTTGAAATAAGTTCACCCAGAGCTTCTTGTCAGTGGTATGCAGTTGTATTTTGTGGACGTAGGACCTCAAATGAAGCTTTGGGCAGGAAACACCGTCGTACTTAGCAAAGATTGGAATGTTGAATTTGTGATGGATAACAACCCCAGGTATTAATCCCAAATCACAAAAATCTAAGCCAGGTACAACGTGAATTTCCACAGCTTTCAACCTATCTTCTAGTTGCTTATACTTGTCTTCAGTCGGTGGATATTTCTCATCAAAGTAATCTTCATACTCAGAAGCTTGATTGTTTGCAACCCCATCACGGGTACTTCTTGCATCTTCATTCTGATTCTCATCCTCCTCGGAGGAGTCTTCTTCCACTTGAACATGTCGGACGGGGCCCTTGAATATTTTCCCCATTTTGATCACAACCTTCTTCTTGGCCTTTTTCTTCGTAACAAGGAATGCCATCAGTTCTTGTTGTCCCTTTGCTATGTTAAGCAAAGTTACTTGAAACTGAGAATTTTGAGTCTGCAAGTCTTTCACAGTTTTCTCGAGATCCAATAACTGAAATAAATAGTAGAAAGATGAGGAAACCTGTGTCAGAAAACCCGCTTATGATATGATGCATGTAGCATGAATGCAAATGTTTTCAAGGACCTTTAAGATTTAAGTTTGTTTAAACAAATAAGGAACAAACATTAATTACATTAATAAGATCAAAATGGTTACAAAAAGTGCCTCTCAGGCTTACAATGGAAGAAACAAGAATAATAATACAAAATAACCTCCTAAAAAAAAAAGGACCCAAGCTTCCCATGAGTGTATCCTCTTTGGTGCAATGTAGGCGTTCAAACTTTGCTCTTCATGAAGCTATCTCGTGAGCTCTAAAACCTTCTTCTCGCTTGTGTAGAATTGGGCTTCAAAGGTGTCTCGCTCCCCTTTGATTTGAATCCATGATCTTTGAAACTCCTCGAGAGTAGTGGGCATGTCGGGATGAAGAATAGTGTAGGGAACATCTCCTTCGGAAATAGGCTCCATGATGATAGGTAGAATGGCAGGATTCGACATTATGAGGCCTTGAGCACGAGCTCGCACCCACTTGAGATACGGATCTAATGGGATGGAGTACTTATGCCCCAATTCCTTGCTATCAACTTTTTTCAGCATTCCCCAAGCTCGCACAAATCTTGGACGATAACGTTGGACATCACTCTCATAGTCAATTACAACTCCTTGGACAAGCGCGTCATGAGGACCATCCCTCCTAGCATACTCAAACCGTCGTAATGCAAGAGAAGGGTTATAGGTGATAACTCCCCTAATTCCCAAGAGTGGGACATTAGGGAATTCCCCACAATGATCAATGATGGTGACATCCTCCAAAGATCGAGAACACCAATGAATATCCAAATGCGAAAGTGACATCAACCTACTAGACCATCTCATGCCTTGCTCATTCTTTAAAATAGATCGAGGAAGGTGCGAAATAAACCACATAGCCAACAAAGGAGTGTAACACATAAGAATTCCCCTTCTCTTCATGGTGCGGGTGTGAAGAGAGTTCAAAGTGTCTCCAAGTAAGGTAGGCACCGGGTTACCGGATAGAAAAAATTTGACCGCATTCACATCTATGAGTTGGTCCGGGTTAGGAAATAGTACCATCCCATAGATTAGAAGGGCCAAAACCTCTTCAAAAGCTAGAAAATCTAGAGCATCCCAAAAGAGATGAGCCTTCTCAAACAGAAACTTGGCTAGAAAACCCTTAACACCACTTCTTGTTTCCCAATTTGCCACAATGTCGGACTGTTGCAAATGTAAAGCTAAATCAATCTCATTAGGTTTTAGGTCTTTCCCAATATAGGTGATGGTTAATTGATAAAAATAGGCACTCCCAAAAGTTGAGAAATTTCCTCCATGGTGGGGACTAATTGGTAATCAGGAAATGTAAAGCAATGGTGTAAAGGGTCAAAGAACTGAAAGAGCACTTTCATCATATATTCATCGAGACTTGAGGTAACCAGATTGAGAAGTCGACCATGTCTTTTGGTGAACATAGAATTCTCAGGAACCCTTGATGCTAACTCTTTTAGTTGAGGAGGCACTCTTACGTGGTTGATTTGGATAGTATTCTTGCAAGTGGAAGCCATGTCCTAGAAATCTAAACAAATATAAATCTCTAGGTCCTTGAAATGGTTAGTGAAATGCCATGGTATAATGTTATGATGTTATGTACAAGTAAATATGTACACACAAAGCAAACAAGTCCTTAAGTTTAGGCTTGCATCGGGTTTATAGGTAAGTACCCTTTTGAAGTTTAGTTGGTTCAGCCTGTCCTAGAAAGTGATCAGGTTCTAGGGAATCTAAATATCATTGATATTTCTTCATCGGGCATTGTTTCAACACGAGCCTCTTTATTGGCGACCGAAATATCCTGAAAGTATGACCTCAATGAGCGTAGCATCGAGTATCAACCAAATTCGAACTGCACCAAAGTCGACTACCTCACTACTTCCTAATGGCCAAGTTGTTCAATTAAAGGTTCTTCGGTCAGTTAGTGCTTCATGACACCACACAGCGGCCCCGTATTCTCCTTGACTGTACTCAAGGGCTACCAGTACCAACAAATGAGTCACACTAACGTAGCCATCGCTTCAACCATGTCGGTATTCTCCGCACAGTCTCTACGATCTATTGCTACTTACCTAATAATGTTCCCCGATACGGGTAGAGGATCAATGCAAAACCCAAACAAGGACCCAAAATGTAAAGAAAACAAGTCAAACAAATGAAAGCATTTTAAAAGTGATCTAGTCTCTAAGGTAACCCCACTTTTAAGTATGTCCCCAGCAGAGTCGTCAGTTTTGTAATACGGTGGGAGAACTGACTTGGGTGTTTTACATTTTTATCACAATTGTTGCGGATATCAAGAGTCGCCACCGGCTTTTCTTTTATCTAATAAAGGAAAGGGTGAAAATAACAGGAAAGACCTTTTGAGATATTTTCTTGAGTTCGGGGGGTAGGTTATGAAAAGGGAAGGTGTTAGCACCCTTTTCACCCGTAGTTATCTACGAGCTCTTAGTTGCTAGCTCACTTTGAAATGCTTTGTTTGAAATGTGTTTGTGATTGGTTTTGAAAGTCTTTTTGAAAAAGAGTGCCTTCATTTAGGAGAACTTTGTAATAATTCTCGTATCTATAAGAATGTATACAAAGTGTTGACTTTTTGAAAATATTTTGTTTTGAAAGTGTTGGTGTGTATTTGAAAGATATTATTTTGAAAATGTTATGAGCAAGCAACTACGAGTGTTCTACCTACTTAAAAATTCTTAGTTCTTTTCCTCCTCCTTTAGGTATTTCTATCTTACAATTGATTGATAAGAAGCCCTATCATTGGATGTGAAGGGACGGGCGTGGGTCGTCGTATAGTCATAGAAGGCAACATTGTAAGATACCTTAGCAATTTTTCGTAAGGATCTAAGATCATTTACCGAAGCCAACATCGAAGGGTCATCGAGGGACTACGATCTTGTATTCGAGGGTCTTTGAAAAAGTATCCAACATTCGAGGGATATGACTATTTTTATCCGAGGAAACAAGTATGGACTACCCTAGAGGTGTATAATGCGGTGGGAGAATTGACTTGGGTGTTTTTCATTTTATCGTAATTGTTGCAGATAGCAAGAGTCGCCACCGAATTTTCTTTTATCCAATAAAGAAAAGGGTGAAAAGAACAGGAAAGACCTTTTGAGAATTTTCATGAGTTCGGGGGGGGGGGGGGGGTAGGTTATAAAAAGGGAAGGTATTAACACCCTTTTCATCCGTAGTTATCTACGGACTCTTAGTTGCTAGCTCACTTTGAAAATGCTTTGTTTGTAATGTGTTTGTGATTTGGTTTTTAAAGTATTTTTGAAAAGTGCCATCGTTTAGGAGAACTTTGTAATGATTCTCGTCTCTATAAGAATGCATACAAAGTGTTGACTTTTGAAAATATTTCATGTTTTGAAAGCGTTGGTGTATTTTTGAAAGATGTTTTGAAGATTGATTGTGAGCAAGAAAATATGAATTTTCTACCTACTCAAAAAGTCTTAGTTCTTTTCCTCCTCCTTTAGATATTTCTATCTTACCATTGATTGATAAGAAGCCCTATCATTGGATGTGAAGGGACGAGTGTGGGTTATCGTATAGTTATAAAATGCAGTGTTGTGAGATACCTTAGCATTTTTCTTAAGGGTCTAATATTATTTTGAAGGAAACATTCGAAGCGTCATCGAGCGACTATGATCTTGTATTTTGATTGTTTTTGCTAAGGTGTCTCACATGCTTAACATGACCATTTTCTCAAGGCAATAATTGGAGTTAACCCTAGAGGTGCAAGTGTGCAAGTGTTTATTTTTCATGCATTGTTGTTCTTGAATTAGGGTTGTCTAAGTATTTATTTTATCTTTCCATACACACTCTAATTACTAACAATTATATTAAAATGATAAATTGCGGAAAATAAATGTCCTACGCTATTACATCATTTGGGGATAGAGTATACAAATTTTCAAATGGGGGTAGAAAGCAATAAATGTCCTAATTATTACAACCATATTGAATAGTAATGAAGGAAAATATGTAGAAAATATAAAAAAACAGTGTAAAGAAATGAAATTTTTTTTAACCATTATGTGTTGACACATGCATCTTTGCATCGACACATAACCTTTCTTGTTCCTATAAAACCAAAATCAGCTCAGTATGAGTCGATACATAAGGGTATGTTTCGACTCATTTCTTGTTTGTGTCGACACATTTGTGTTTTGTGTCGACTCATACACCTTTGGGCTTTCTGTTTTTGGGTCTGGATAGCAATATGTATCGACTCATAATGTCTTGTGTCAACTCATGCCTGGTTCTGTAACTAAAATGTGTCGGCTCATGTGAGTATGTGTCGACTCATGCTGCTGTTATTTTGCCTTGAACATTATTCTATTATGTGTATAGGTTAGTTCTCAACACAATATTGACAAGAATGAAAAGAAAGGAAATGGTTAGCTTCAAAACTCAATAGTTACTACATCTATCTTCAATAATGGATTACTAATGATGTTTGAAATAAAAAGTTTAAAGTAAAGAAAACTTACCTTGAAGCTGAAATTTGTATTTTGAGTTTGAACTGTTGCGTTCATTGTTTTTGAGCTTAGGAAATGGTAATAGTGATGTTACAAGATTTGTTCTTGTGTTTTAATAACTCCTATAAGATGTATGTGGAGGGTTTGTATGGTTTGTTTGGACAGAACTTTGCAAGGTGTGAGAGGTTCAAAGTTTTTGACTTCAAAGTTCAAGAGTGAAGGCTTTGTGGATAGTTATGGCTTTTTGAGAGTATGAGATTTTGAGGGCTTGTCTACATAACAAAAACTTATGACCTTTATCTTGCAAAATGGCCTATCTATTTATAGATAAGGTTTGAGACTTGAAATAACTCAGACTTTGAAATCACATGTTATGGCTATCTTGCTTGATTTTGAAGCAAGCATGAAGAACATGTTTCTAATGTTTATACCCATCAATCTAAAGTGGTTGATCACTTTAAACATGTTTTTTATGACTTGTATAAGTTGAGTGTGATCAGAACAACAAGTTAGAGGCTCAATAAATTGACTTTATGATTAAAGTGAACTTTTCAAGAATGGATATGTTACTTTCTTCCAAATATGGAATGATCAATTGGAAAAAGGCTCAAACACTTGGATTATAGTTTAATCAGTTGTGTAATCATTTAATTAAGGAGTGATATACAAGTTTGAGGCCTGCAAAGTGAATATTATGTAGCATGGCTATGGATTTGGTTCTTGTTCATCACAAAATCTTCCTTATAATTCAAGAATGACACCCTAACTTCTTGCCTTTGATTCTCTTAGATAAAGTATGATCTCAATGAGTTCTTGGACATTTTTGAAAGCTTGTAGCATCCTCTACAACCTTCATGTTTTCTATTTTTGAATAATCTAATTGGAACTTGATGAAAATTGGCCAAGAAGTTGGGATAAAAACCTGACCAAACCTACTGGAAATTTCTCTGTGTTTATACAAAAATGCCATGACTTCATGAATTTATAACTCAAAATCCAAGAACTTCTAGGACTTGATCAGTAAAGAAAAGTTATAGATATCATCAATATCTACAACTTTCATTTTGAAAGTTTTCTTTGAATCATCTTGCATCTTGGTGAAAGAATGGCATGAAGTAATGAAATTATCATGTATAAAAAACACTTAGAAAAATTTCTAAGTCTTGAAAAGTTCGACTTTTCACATTGAATTTTGACTTTCTCGACTTCTTGATGATCAAGCTTGATATTCTTGAATTTCTTGATGAACTTTGATCTTTGAGACTTAAATTTGATCAAAAAGTCAAAGTTTGACTTTTCAGTGTACAATTGACTTTTTCATCAGTTGACCAAATTTCACTTATCAATCCAATGATCTTGAGAAATGTCTTGAGCCATGAAATCAGGTCAACATGTTGTATTTGAACCCTTGAGATTGTACTTTAAGCCATTAGATCATGTATTATGTCAAAAAAGTCAATGAGTTGTCGTTCTTAGTCAAAATCCTAATTGGTGGTCTTAGTGTTTCAGAGGTGATTTTGTCTGATAAATTCCTTGAGAATCCTTGAGAATTAGAGGTCCTTTATGAAATGTCTTGAGAAAAGAGAGGGAAAATTTTGGGTGCAACAACTGCCCCTGTTCAATCTTTCTTAAACCTGAAGAGGTAGATTGGCGAGCCTGTCATTCGTGACTTGAAGGTGGAAGATGGTTGAACACTTAAGTGCCCAGAAACTTGCACTCGCTTGTGCCTGAGGTGAACTATTTGTTGATTACCAGGAATAGGCTTAAATATGCCATTTGGAGAAGTGATGAAGATTTTGTCAGAGATGGGCTTACAGATGCCATCCGAAGTGACTGTCGAGGGAGAAGTATCAGAATAAATCTTTGTTCGATTTATACTGAAATAGTAGATGTCTTTTGCCTATTGTTAACTGGAAGAGATAAATCTAAACCAGAAGAGGTCTTTTCTTGGTGACTTCACTAGGGAAATAACTCTAACCAGAAGAGGCCTGTTGGTTTCCTATTATTAACTGGTAGAACTAAATCCATCCAAAAGAGGACTTTTGTTTTGTTGACTGAATTTTTCTTGCAAGGAAGAGGGTTAGTTGCATGCAGATGTATGCATGGCGTAATGATGTCCTCAAAATAAATGGGATTATGCTGTATGCATTTGTCATGTATGTGCTATGATGAATGAATGTTATTGAAATGTAACTTTGTCTAGGAAGATAAATCCTTGACAAATGCTGGGGAGTAAAGGGAAGTTGAATCCTGGATTGCTGCAGGAGATGAAGAGTATGTGTATCTTCAAACCTTGTTTAGAGTGTTTCTGCTGGGGATTCCTGTTTTGTTGTTTGAGGAGAAATCCGCTGGGGAACATTGGCTTTGCTTGAGGAAACTCTACAGGGAGCGTTGATTTCTGCTTGGGGAATAGAGTTTAGGAGTTTTAGTTGTCCATTGCTCTACTGGGGAGCTATCTCTTGATTGGAGAGGAAGAAAGTTTGTTGTTATCAGGTCGGATTCCAGGCTTCACAATAACTTGTTGGGGATAAAGAAGTTAACTGTTATTTGGTCGGATTCCATGCTTTGCAATAACTCACTGGGGATAGCGACAAACTCTACTGGGGAAGAGGAGTTTTGCTAGTGATTTGAAGAAGTTAAACTATTATCTGGTTAGGTCTAGGTTTCATAGTAACTCAAATGGTTATCTGGTCGGGTCCAGGTTTCAGCAACTCGAACTGTTATCTGGTCGGGTCCAGGTTTCAGTAATTTAATCTTGAGGTTAACTAGTATCTGGTTGGGTCCAGGCTTCAGCAACTCAAACTGTTATCTGGTCGGGTCCAGGTTTAAGCAATTGAAGAAGTTAAACTATTATCTGGTCGGGTCCAGGCTTTAGTAACTTAAAATTGAGATTTACTGTTATTTGATCGGGTCCATGTTACAACAAATCAAACTGTTATCTGGTAGGGTCCAGGTTTCAGCAATTGAAGAAGTTAAATTGTTATCCGGTCGGGTCCAGACTTTAGTAACTTAAAATTGAGATTTACTATTATCTGGTCCAGGTTTCAGCAACTCAAACTGTTTTTGGGTCGGGTCCAGGCTTCGTAGAAACTTACTTGAAAAGATGAAGTTAACTGTTATCTGGTCGGATTCCAGGCTTCGCAGTAACTTGTTTGAAAGGATGAAGTTAACTGTTATCTGGTCGGATTCCAGGCTTCACAGTAACTTGCTTGAAAGGATGAAGTTAACCGTTATCTGGTCGGATTCCAGGCTTCACAGTAACTTGCTTGAAAGGATGAAGTTAACTGTTATCTGGTCGGATTCTAGGCTTCACATTCACTTGCTGGGATGGTAACGACACCGTTGGGGAATGCAATAACTCTATCGGGGATTAAGGGGTTTTGTCCATTGATTTGTAATAGTCTGAGAGGCAAACTCGAGCTGGGAAAAATGCAGTTTGTTGGGGAAATAAACCCTATTGAAGAGAATATTTTGACGAACTGTTAGGGAAGTGAATTCTTTAGGAAGAACTCCATAAGGCTTCTTCTTTTAAGACCAACTCAGTTAGGGAAAGGGTTTTCGAGAGATTGGAACTCTGGTTGGGGATTGCATGAATCCGTCTCTGTGGGGATAATCTTATTGAAGTACCTCTGTGGGGATATCCCAAATCCTTAAGGAGATGCTTGTTACTGTTTTTATGTATACATATGTTAATAGTTTAATCATGTTCATATGCACATGTTCATTCAATTTTAGTCATTGGACACTTTTGCACTCAAAACAGAAAAACAAAAAGTTTGCACTATAAAGTATATTTGTATTGATGTTTTCCTATAAACAGGCGTTTTTGTACAAGGAGACAAAGATCCTAGTAAGAGTAAATCATCGAAGTAATGAAAGGAATACTAAGTGAAAACAAAAATAATAGTCAGGTGGAAGTGATATCATTGGGTTCCAACTCCGCTATTGCCCCTATGTCTTCGAACATCATCCCTCGCCGTTGAAAGAAGTCGATTGAATTGATCTTGGACCGTTGAACTTGGAACTTGGTAATAAAGTTGGCTATAGAGATCTTACGGGACACAGTCAGATGCTTTGATCATTAACTTTTGCCTAGACCACTCTTTCGTGTTTTCAGTCCACCAGGATACCCTTTTTTGCCCAAGTCGCCTGTTGTACCCCAAAAGTTTCCCTATCATTTCTCAAAAGATCACCCTGAATCCTCAGGTTTGCTCCCCATCCAACTTCAAGACTTGAATTACCGATTTTTCAAGAAAGTCGTTCACAAGGGCAAAATGGTCATTTGCACACTAAAAAGTCAAACTTTGACTTTTGGATCAAAATCAAGCTTCAAGAATCATATTTCATCAAGACATGTTGAAATATGAAGTTTGTTTCATCAAGAAATTCAAAAGTCAAAATTCTAAATACTTAGAATTTTTCTAAAGTGTTTTAAGAAATATGACAAGCTCAAAACTTTTGATCAGATTATCACCATGATGCAAGCTGATTATGGCAGAACTTTTGATACAATAGTTTTAGATTTCAATGAGATCTAAAATATTGCAGAACAGAACTTCTCCTAGAAATGCTGGGATTTCAAGTTACAACTCCTCAAAGACACGTCCATGAAACTAAAACACTCAGCAAATTCTGGGCACTGTCAAAACAGATTTTGGTTAGAACTTCTGGACCAGTTTTCACAAGGGTTCAGTCATAGTTTGCAAGGGTAATTCAAAGAAGGTTACAAAGCGTGCTGCAAGCGTCATGGAAAGTCTGAGAGCTCTTTCAGAACATGCTGAAGCAAAGGAATTCAAGGATCAGAAGTTGGGTGTCTATTCTAAGTCACGCTGAAGCTGAACTTCTGATCTAGAACTAAGCAATGATGTAGAATATCACGTTGCAGGATTTCTGGGTTGATCAATATCATCATTATTTAATGCTCTCAACCACTTATGGGTCTTTGTTCAAAGGATTTCTCCATGTATGGCATAGAAGTACCATTGCTGTCCTTGAAAAGCAGATTTTGTACAAAGTATATGCTGGGCCCACGCTTCGCTTTTACTTCTGAGGGTACTTTTCCTTGATTCATGCTTACAAATCCAACTTAGGCACGGCTAAAAGCTGCTAACCACCTTACTTTGTGCCTTGAACCATACTTGTTTGAACTTGCTTCAAGAACAAGTCAGCGCCTAGCATATGATGGTTGTACCTTTGATTTCTCCAAGCTACTAAACCCTTGCCTATAAATTGAACTACACTTGCAACTGTGAAAGGGTCAGAAATTTGAGAAAGAAAAGCCCTCAACCCCTGCTAAAATTCCAAGAGTCCAAAAACTGCAAACACAACATACAAAACCTGTTAACTTCTGATCTCTTGTATTCAAACTCCATTTGTTCTCAAGTGTTTCTTAACTAAAATCATCCACACAGTTTCTGATACACATATTAGAAGCTATCCTAACTCCTGTATTCATACTATAATACACCCTCCATCCACCTCCACCTCAAAGAAGTCAGAACATCACCCCTTGGCTGTTCCAGAAGTTGGAAACTTCCAACCTGCTGAGTACGTGAAGAAGTTGCTCAGAACATCACCAGAGTTCAGGACCAACCTCCAGTTCACAGAATATTTTCCAGCTGCAAGGTAAGCTTCTGCTGACTCTCATCACATTACTTAAGCATTACCATATTTGCATGTTCAAAAATACAATGTAGACATCATATTTCTGATGTCGTACAAAATTTGAGGTTTTACGTATTTGTCTGCCTAAGTATGGAGTAAATCAGTTCAAAAATTCTTTAAGAAATTAGAACTTAGAATTAGGATTAGAAAATTCATGCTTGCCTCTGATTTATAGTTCTAAAATCTCTTGTTTCTGAAAGACTATGAAACCTTCCATAATTGTCATATGCGCATCTTCTGTCTTGTTGAGAAATGACCAAGTTGCAGATGTTCTGACTAGCATGGAGAGGGGGACCAAGTTCTTCCAAGTGGTATCAGAACTTCTGAAATCTTCTTTGTTCCCAGCGGACCTAGAACTTCTGACTTTACCTATTTTTACTAACATGATCTATGTTTTGTAGCACACCAAAGTCAGAACTTCTGGCCTCCTTTAGTCAGCAATGCGCTGATTCTTTTTTTTCTTCTCACTATTTTTGCTATCACTTCTTATTTCATTAATCAAAAACACAAAAGACATTTTTCATTTTTACTTGTTTTACTTTATTTCTTAAAACAAAAAGATCAAAGAATGTTTTCTCAAACCAAATTTATTTCTTTTTTTTTACAAAACAAGTCCATTTTACATTTCTTGTACATTCTTATCCACTTCAATATGGTTGTAATAGTAACTTAGGATTTAATTTTATTTGCAACCCCCATTCATAAATATGTACCCCCATCCCTAAAATATTGTAATAGCGTAGAACTTTACATTTCTACAATTTATCGCTTTTGAATGTAAATGCTAGTAATTAGGGTGTGTATGGCAAGACATGAAATCAACAAATAGATCACCCTAATCAAGACTGAAATGCATGCAATCAAACACACTTTCACACTAGCACCCTTAAGGTTAACTCCACTTGTTTCCTAAAAAATGGTCATGTTATGCATGTGGGGTGTCTTAGCAAAAACAATCGAAATACAAGATCATAGCCCCTCGATGACGCTATAAATGTTGCCTTTCAAAATGATATTAGTCCCTCAAAAGGAAATACTAAGATACCTCACAACATTTCTAATCATGGCTATACAACGACCCACACCCGTCCCGTTTACATCCAAAGATAGGGTTACTTACCAAATCAATGGTAAGATAACAATATCAAAGGAAAGAGGAAATAAACATGAAAGACTTTTGAGTAGGTAGATTGCTTCTAGTTACTTGCTTAAATTCAAAACCAAAAACATCCTTGCTATTTTCAAAACAAATACTAGCACTTTCAAAACAACTTTCAAAACTTGAAATTTTTTTCAAAAGATCAACACTTTGTATACATTCTTAAAAACGAGTATCATTACAAAGTTTGCCTAAACGATGGCACCTTTTCAAAACACTTTCAAAAACCACACAAAGCACAATTTCAAACAAAACCAAGTGATCTATCAAGTAACTAAGAGCCCATGGAAAACCATAGATGAAAAGGGTTCTAATACCTTCCCTTTTCATAATCTACCCCCCAAACCCAAGAAACAATCTCAAAGGTCTTTCCTGTGCTTTTTTACCTTTCCTTTTGGATAAAAGAAAAGTCGGTGGCGACTCTTGCTAACCGCAACATTTGCGATAAAACGCAAAACCTTCAAGTCAGTTCTCCCACCGTATCACAGAACTGGAGACTCTGCTGGGGAAGATATGCTAAAAGTGGGGTTACCTTAGGGTTAGATCACATTTACTTGCTTTCTTTGTTTGACTTGTATGCTTTACATTTTTGGTTCTTTGTTTGGGTTTGAATCCTCTACCCGGATTTGGGATACCTTATAGGTAAGTAGCAATACGTTATGGAAACTATGCAGGCTATACCGACACGGTCTAAGCAATAGCTACGTTAGTGCGACATATTAGTGGGTACCGGTAGCCCTTGAGTAGTCAAAGAGAATACATGGCCGCTGAGTGATGTCATGAAGCACTAACCGACTTTTAGAACCTTTACTTGACCAACTTGGCCATTAGGACGTAGTGAGATGACCGAATTTGGTGCAGTCCGAAGTTGGTAGATACTCGATACTACACTCACTGAGGTTTGGTTTATTAGGATATTTCGGTCGCCATTTAAGAGGCTTGCCCTGAAACAATGCCCGAGAAAACAAATTAGTGATATTGAGCTCCTTAGAACCCGATTATTATTTCTAGGACAGGTTTGAGCCAACTAAACTTCAAGAGGGTACTTACCTATGAGACTCCATGCAAGCCTAGACCTAAGGACTTGTTTGCTTTGTTTGTATATATATACTTGTACATAACATCATAAACATCATAACATCATACTCATATTCACTAACCATTTCAAGGATTATGGGATTTATCTTTGTTTTGTTTTGTAGGACATGGATTATCTTTGCAGGAAAACCATTCAAGTCAATCTCGTAAGGATCCCTCCTCAACTCAAAGAGCTAGCCTCAAGGATTCCTGAAAATTCTCCATTTACCGAAAGACATGGTCGCCTACTCAACTTGGTCACTTCCAACACAGACGAGGACATGATGAAAGTGCTTTTTCAGTTCTTTGATCCTTTACACCATTGCTTCACGTTTCCCGACTATCAACTTGTGCCTACTTTGGAAGAATTCTCCCAACTCTTGAGGATTCCCATTCTCAATCAACTACCTTTCAACGGTACGGAAAGAGACCCAAAGCCAGAAGAGATTGCTCAAGCTCTATGCTTGCAACCATCTGATATTACAACTAATTGGGAAACAAGGAGTGGTGTCAAAGGATTTCTAGCAAGGTTCTTGTTTGAGAAAGCCCAAAACTGTTGGAATTCCTTGGACTTGCAAACCTTTGAGGAAATTATGGCTCTCCTCATCTATGGGATAATTTTGTTTCCAAATCTTGACCAACTCATAGATGTGAACACCGTAAAAATCTTCATGTCTTGTAACCCAATGCCTAATTTGCTAGGGGATATCCTGCAATCTTTTCACACTCGCACCACGAGGAAAAGAGGTATCCTCATGTGTTGTACTCCTCTCTTGGAAAGATGGTTTATTTCACATCTTCCCCAATCTATATTGAAGAACGAGCAAGGTTCAAGGTGGTCACATAGGTTGATGACGCTCAGACATTCAGATATTCATTGGTGTTATCGCTCTTTGGAGAATGTTACTATCATCGACTGTTGTGGAGAGTTCCCTAATGTCCCTTTTCTTGGCATTAGAGGAGGTATCACTTACAAACCTTGCTTATCCTTAAGACTGTTTGGTTACGCCCGAAGGGATGGTCCACATGAGATGCTTATCCAAGGATTAGTATTCGACTACGAGAATGAAAATCAAGGTTACCCTCAGAGGTTTATCCCAGCATGGAGGATGTCGAACAAGGTGGAGGGCAAGACGCTAGGACACAAGAATTCCATTCCTCTCGAGCCTTACCTTAAATAGGTACGAGCTCGTGCTCAGAAACTTGTGATGCCTTATCCCTCCATCTTACCGGTCATTGTGGAGCCTGTGGTTGAAGGAGATGTTCCCTACACTCTCCTCCATCCCGATATGCCTGCCTCTCTCGAAGACTTACAAAAGGATTGGATCCAGCTGAAGGAAGAACGATATACTTTCGAGGCTCAATTCTATGCTAGTGAAAAGGGGGTCTTGGAGCTTACGAAGCAGCTACAAGAAGAACAAAGTGTGAACGCTTATCTCGCGCCAAAGAGGATGCGGTCGGTATTTTTATCTTAGAAAGTTATTTTGTAAGCCCAAGAGGCATGATGTAATCTTTCTTGTTTTGACTAATGAAAGTTAACGTTTGTTCCTTCTTTTGTCTATACAAATTTAAATTTCATTAATCCTTGAAATCATTTGCATATATATATATATATATATATATATATATATATATATATATATATATATATATATATATATATATATATATATATATATATATATATATATATATATATATATATATATATATATATATATATATATATATATATATATATATATATATATATCCATGCATCATAACATGTCAGGTTTTCACATAACAGGTTTCCTTATCTTCCTACTGTTTATTTTAGCAAGATGGATCTAGAGAAAACTGTGACGGAATTCCAAGCCCAGAATTCTCAGTTTCAGGAAGCTCTACTCGCCCTAGCCAAGGGGAAGCAAGATATGATGGCTTTGCTGGCCGTTAAAAATAAGCCAAAGAAGAAAGCTCTGCTCAACATGGGTAGAAGGTTCGAGGAGAGAATCCTTCAAATCCCAGTAGGAGGAGACTCATCTGAAGAGGACGAGAACCAGGTCGGTGAGGTCAAGAGTACTCAGGCTGAATGTTCTAATAATCAAGAATCTGATGATGATTATTTCAACGAGTAGTATCCACCCGCTGACGTCAAATACAAGCAGTTAGAAGACAAATTAAGAGCTGTTGAAATTTAAGTCGTCCCCGGTTTAGATTTTGATGATTTGGGTTGGATCTCTGGGGTAATCATTCCCCACAAATTCAAAGTACCAATCTTTGCAAAGTATGATGGGGTTTCTTGTCCCAAACTCCATTTTAAATCTTATGTGTGCAAGATACAAACGCACACGGCCGATAAAAAGCTATGGGTTCACTTTTTCCAAGAGAGTCTGGTTGGAACACAACTTGAATGGTTTTATCAGTTAGATGGTTCTCGTATCAATACTTGGAAGGATCTAGCTACTGCCTTCTATCATCAGTATCAATACAACACCGACTTGGCACCAATGAGGGTTCAATTGCAAGATATGACCATGGGAAAGAATGAAGGATTTAAGGAATATGCACAAAAGTGGAGAGACTTGCTAGTAGAGTCTAACCTCCCTTGACTGATAGGGAGCACATCGACATGTTCATGGGCACTTTATCTGGTCCTTTCTTTAATTTGTTGGTTGGCTGCTCTTCTTCTGGTTTCACCGGATTAATATTAACCAGTGAAAGAGTTGAAAGTGGCATCAAAAGTGGGAAGATATTTGTAGCTTCTACCTCCCCCGCCAATCCTATCAAGAAACCATTTGCTGCGAAGAAAGAAGTTAATGTTGTGTATGGGGCAAGGGCCCATACCAAGAAGAATAATCATCCGTCTGTCAATACTGTCTGAATCTCCAATCCAACTCCTACTCCAAGACCACCTACAAATCATCAACGTTTTGAAGCTCCAAGAAGATAGTTTACAAGGTTAGGCATGTCACTATCTCAAGCCCTTCAACATTTGCTCAAGGCTAATTTAGTGACCTTGCGCGATCCTCCCGCCAACCCTGACACCTCGTCACCAAAATATAATCTGAATGTAAAGTGTACTTACCATTCAAACAGCCCCGGGCATGAGACTGATCAGTGTTGGGCCTTGAAGAACAAGATCTAGGATTTAATTGACAACAAGACTATTGAATTTGATCCTCCTCCGACACCGAATGTAATTACTGATCCAATGCCGAAGCATGACAAAGGTGTTAATGCTGTCGAAGATACAATTTTTGTTACCTCTGTCAAATATTTGACTACTCCACTGAATATAATCCAAAACAATCTATTGAAAGCTGGGATCTTCTCTGGCTGTGAAAAAGACTGTGTGTGTTGTACAAGACGACTCGATGAATATGAAGGGCTGAAGAAAGGCATACAACGCCTGATGGATAGCCACTGAATTCTGTTTGAAAAGACTCCGCCTGCCAAGAGTTTGGTTAATAAATATGAAGACCTCTCCATTATTACCATCTCAAACAAACCTATTAGGATCACCTCCAAAGGTCCTATTAGGATTTTAAATGAACCCAATGTTGCTCTCTTAATCGTTACCAATGCCGGACCGATTCCTTACTCATCAAACAAAGAGGTACCATGGAATTACGGTGTTGAAGTGTTCTATCATGGGATTAAACAAGATGCCTGGATCAAAGAAGGAAAAGATGACGACGTTGGTAACATAGCTGGCGCAAGCAAAGTAACTAGAACTGGGAGAATATTCTCACCCAATATCTCACCTCCAGTAGTTACAAAGGCGACCATCCGTATTACTGCCTCCAAGCCAGGTACCGAGACAAAAGGAAAAGGGAAGGTTGTTGAGCCTGATGTAATTGAAGTACCCTCAAAGGGGGTAACTAATGAAGAACCCTTCGCTCGCAAGATGGATGAGATTTTAAAGATCATAAAAAGAAGCGACTTCAAAATTGTAGAACAGTTGGGATAAACCCCCTATAAGATTTCAATGTTGTCATTGCTGCTTTGCTCTGATGCCCATGCTCGAGCATTAATCAATTTCCTGAAAAAGGCTCATGTCCCCCATGAGACAACAATAGACCAATTTGAGATTTTCATGGCTAGCCTGACAGCTGATAATGGCTTGGGGTTTTCAGATGGTGACCTAACACCTCTTGGGAAGAATCACAACAAAGCTTTACATGTTTCTATCGAGTGGAAAGGGATTACCTTAGAATATGTGTTAGTCAACACTGGTTCTTCTCTGAATGTGTTACCCAAGGGGGGCATTAGACCGTCTTGAATGTGAGGATTTAATCTTGAAGCCAAGTGATATCATTGTAAGGGCTTTTGATGGATCAAAGAGGACTGTTCATGGGGAAGTAGACCTTCCGTTCAAAGTGGGCTCCCAAATCTTCAACTCCACCTTCTATATTATGGATATTCGCCCTGCCTATTCTTGTCTGTTAGGTCGTCCGTGGATCCATAAAGCTGGGGCAGTAACCTCAACCCTCCACCAGAAACTTAAATATCCAGTCAAAGGTAGAATAGTCATCGTCTGTGGAGAAGAAGAGTTTATGGTCAACCACCTTAACTCTTTCAAGTATGTAGAGATGGATGGGGAATTCATTGAAACCCCGTGTCAAGCCTTTGAGGATGTACCACCGATGATTGCTGCTACTAAATGCTTTTCTGATAAAGCTGTTAAGGCCACGCCAAAGATGGTTTCAGTCAAGGATGCCCGTGCAGAAATTGAAGAAGGAAACTATGATACTTAGGGGCAACTCCTCGATATCCCTTTTGAGGCAGACAAATTTGGTTTGGGATTCACCATCAAAGCTCAGAAAGAAGTGAGGCGTGCTCGTGCTGGAAATCCACCTCTCCGCATTGGAAGCCATGGAGTCAACGCCGTGAGTGATTCTGAAGAAGAGACTACATTTGAAGAGTGGGTGTATCCAACTACAACAAAGCTGAAGAATTGGCATACAAAGGACTTTGTGCCCATCTCCTTCATTGAGGAGTAATCTACTTATTATTACTTTTCTTTCAATTCAAGAACATGTCGCCTGTAATATTTTGACAATGACTTTTCAACCATATTCCTGGCCCGGGACACTTTGGTCCATTTGTCAAGGGTTTTATTTATGTTCATCTAATCATATGATCATTCAGTACATTGGACTCTTTTGCATTCAAATATTTGTGTTCATTGTCTTTCCTTTCTTTCAATTACATTTTTTTAATAAAAAATAGCCATGTATCTTACACGCACACACACACACACACACACTTTTACAGACCCATATCCACTTTGGATCCTATTGCCAATAACTCTACTATTTCCAACTATGACTTTGAATGCCCTATCAACGAAGCCGAAGACGAAGGCGAGGAGGATTATGACATACCGGGAGAACTATCCAGACTTCTATTACAAGAGGAAAAATCTATTCAGCTGCACGAGGAGTCAGTTGAAGTTATCAACCTGGGTACTAAGGCAGATAAGAAGGAAATCAAGATCGGTGCTAACTTGGAAAGCAGTGTCAAGAACAGGTTGGTTCATATGTTGCATGATTATGTGGAAGTTTTTTCTTGGTCTTATGAACATATGCCTGGTTTGGATACCGATATCATAGTTCATCGTCTGCCGACAAAAGAAGGCTGTATTCCTGTCAAGCAAAAGGTTCGTCGCATGAGGCCTGATATGTCTGAAAAGATCAAAGCCGAGGTGATGAAACAATTTGATACGGGGTTCCTATATGTGACATCCTATCCTCAATGGGTTTCCAATGTGGTGCCAGTGCCAAAGAAAGACGGGAAAGTTTGCATGTGCATAGACTATAGGGATCTGAATAGGGCAAGCCCCAAAGATGATTTCCCTCTACCACACATTGACGTCTTAGTTGATAATACTGCTAAGCATAAAGTCTTCTCTTTCATGGATGGATTCTCAGGCTATAATCAAATAAGGATGGCTCTCGAAGACATGGAGAAGACTACTTTCATTACGCAATATGGCACCTTCTGCTACAAGGTCATGCCGTTCGGACTAAAAAATGCAGGGGCAACATATCAAAGGGTTATGGTAGCTTTATTTCATGACATGATTCATTATGAGATGGAGGTATATGTGGATGATATGATTGCCATATTACAAACCGAAGAAGAAGATCTCGATCATCTGCATAAATTATTCGAGAGGATGAAAAAGTACAAGTTGAGGTTAAACCCTAATAAGTGCACGTTTGGAGTACGATCTAGAAAGCTCATAGGTTTTGTCATCAGAAATAAAGGCATTGAAGTCGTCCCTGCGAAGATAAAGGCCATCCAAGAAATGCCAGTCCCTCATTTTGAAAAAGAAGTCAGAGGATTCTTGGGTCGTCTCAATTACATTTCCCGTTTCATATCACACTTGACTGCTACTTATGAACTACTCTTCAAACTCTTGAAGAAAGATCAGGTAGTCAAATGGAACGATGAATGCCATATTGCCTTTGACAAAATCAAAGAATACCTATAAGAACCTCCTATTCTCATGCCTCCAGTTGAAGGAAAACCCTTGATCATGTACTTGACAGTACTAGAGAATTCTGTGGGGTGTGTTTTGGGCCAACATGATGAGTCTGGCCGAAAAGAGCATGCTATTTATTACCTGAGCAAAAAGTTTACCGACTGTGAAACCAGATATTCACTGCTCGAGAAAACTTGTTGCGCTCTGGCATGGGCTGCTCGCCGGCTAAGACAGTATATGTTGACTCATACCACTCTGTTGATTTCTAAGATGGACCCAATCAAGTACATCTTCGAGAAACCTGCCCTTTCCAGACGGATAGCCAGATGGAAAATGATCTTGACTGAGTACGACATTCAATACACGACTCAAAAAGCCATCAAAGGAAGTATACTAGCAGATCATTTAGCCCATCAAGCCGTGGATGTCTATCAGTCAATGAATTTCGACTTCCCTGATGAGAACGTCATGCCGGTAACCGACTGTGCGAAATCTGGACCGTATGACAGACCTGAAGAAGGATCCTGATGGACTATGGTATTCAATGGGGCTTCCAATGCCTTAGGTAATGGAATTGGTGCTGTGATCATCTCTCCTGAAGGTTGCCACACTCCTTTCACTGCCAGACTATGCTTCGATTGCACAAATAATATGGTCGAGTATGAAGCGTGCATCTTAGGTCTGAAAGCTGCTATTGACTTAAGGATCAAGCATTTGGATGTGTTTGGGGATTCCGCCCTAGTGATCAACCAAGTAAAAGGAGAATGGGACACTAAACACCCTAATCTTATCCCTTACAAGGAACTTGTGTTGTCCTTTATTCCTTACTTCAAAGAGATCACTTTTGAGCACTTCCCTAGGGAAGAAAACCAGTTGGCTGACGCCTTGGCAACCATGTCTTCAATGTTCAAGGTCAGTTGGGACAATGAAGCCCCTATGATTACAATTGAAAGATTCAATGAACCTGCACATTGCTATGAGCTTGACACTGATGCGGAAAAACCATGGTACCATGAGGTAATGAGATACCTTGAAGCTCAAGAGTATCCAGAGGGGGCATCTATCAATGACAGAAAGTTCTTGCAAAGATTTATAGCCAAGTTCTTCCTCAGTAACGGGATATTGTACAAGCACAACCATGATTCAACTCTACTTCGATGTGTGGATAAGAGGGAGGCAAAGAAAGTCATGGAAGACATGCACAATGGTCTCTTCGGTACTCACTCAAGTGGACATATGATGGCTAAGAAAATCTTAAGAGCAGGTTACTATTGGTCAATGATGGAGACTGATTGCCATCAACATTCAAGGACTTATCACAAATTCCAAATCTATGCTGACAAAGTCCATGTGCCTCCTATCCCTCTGAATGTCATGACCGCTCCGTGGCCATTTGCAATGTGGGGCATTGACATGTTCGGAGAAATCAAGCCCACAGCTTCCAATGGACATCGCTTAATTCTTGTTGCTATTGACTATTTTACCAAATGGGTCAAAGCCGCCTCGTCTGCCCTAGTCACCAGGAATGTGGTGGCCAGATTCATCAGACACAATCTCATCTACCGTTATGGTATCCCCGAAAGGATTATCACCGATAACGGGACTAACCTCAACAATGCTATGATCAGGGAGCTATGCACTCAGTTTAAGATCAAGCATCACAATTCTTCTCCATATAGACCGAAAATGAACGGCGCAGTCGAAGCGGCCAACAAAAATATCAAGAGGATTATGCAGAAAATGGTAGTAACCTATAAAGATTGGCATGAGATGTTGTTGTCTGCTCTACATGGATACCGTACTTCAGCTAGAACATCAACTGGGGCAACTCCCTTTTCTCTAGTCTACGGTATGGAAGTTGTTTTGCCAGTGGAAGTTCAAATTCCTTCGCTGAGGATTATGATTGAGGCAGGCCTAGGCAGATACGGGTGGATTCAAACGAGATTGGATCAGCTGAACTTGATTGACGAAAAACAATTAGCTGCTGTTTGCCATGGTCAGACGTATCAAAAATAATGATCAAGGCTTTCAACAAAAAGGTCAAGCCTCGAGTATATCAAGTTGGTGACTTGGTGATAAAACGCATCATTTTACCACAAGGTGACCCCAGAGGCAAATGGACTCCCACCTATGAAGGTTCATTTGTTGTCAAGAGAGTTTTCTCTGGTGGTGCCATGATGTTGACTACCATGGACGGTGAGGATTTCCCACATCCTATAAACGCGGACATATTTGAAAAATACTACGCATAAGAGACCCGCTAGGTTGAAACACCTAGGAAAAATAAGGGCATCTGGCAAACCAAAAGGTTTGGGAAAAAATTAGGGATATATGCAAAAGATTGTACACTCGGCAAGTTGAAAACCCGAAAGGGCGACTTGGGCAAAAAAGGGTATCCTGGTGGGCTGAAAACCCGAAAGGGCGGTCCAGGAAAAAGTTAAGGAATAAAAGCGTATGACTATATCCTGCGGGATCACCACCATCAACTTTATTACCAAGGTCCAAGTTCAAATGGTCCAAGATCAGTCCAATCAACTTTTGTCGATGGCGAGGGGAATTCGAAGACATTGGGGGAATAGTAGAGTTGGAATGCAATGAGATCACTTCCATATGGCTATTATCTTTGTTTTCAATTTTTTTTCCTTTCGACGATTTCCTCTTACTAGGATCTCCGTCTCTCTGTACAAAAATGCATACTCATGGGCAAAATATCAATACAAATTTACTTTGAAGTGAAAAATTTATGTCTTTGTTTTGGATGCAAATTTGTCCAATGACTAAAATTGAATGAACATATGCATATGAACATAATTTAAAACTATTTGGCACATGTCTTCTGCTAAGCAACGATAAGCATCTCTGTAATGTATATGAAGTATCCCCACAAAGTTATCTCATTATCATTATCCCCACAAGGGCGGCTACGATAAACCTTTCCCCTAACGGAGTTGACCACAAAGTCTATTTGCATAGGGTAATCCCCGACCAGAGTCTCAACCTCTTGGCCGTTTTCTCCCCAGCTAAGTCAAAGGAAAGTCACCTCCTCAACAGGTTTTTTCCCAACAATAATCGAGGAACCACAAAGCTCCCCAGCCGAGTTCAAATTTCCTTAACATACAACAATCAAGATGCCACAAAGTTCCCCAGCTGAGCCTATCATTCCCAGCTGAGTGTATTTTCCCAGCTGAGTATATCTTCCCCAGCTAAGGCTATTACCCCCAAATGGAGTCTATTATCCTCAATTGAGTGTATCTTCTCCAAGCTGACTCAGACTTACCCGACAGAGTCTACACTCTCCAGTTTGAATTTCCATTTCAGATTATTTCAAATCACAGGGCCACAACCCCTGATCCCCAGTAAAGCCGACAACAAAGCCTTTACTATATCCAAAAGATGATATGAAGCCTGGATCTGACCAGATATTAGCACACTTTTCAAGTTATTACTGAAGCCTGGACCCGACCAGATAATAGTTTGACTTCTTCAATTACTGAAACCTGGGCCCGACTAGATAACATTTTGAGTATCTGAAACCTGGATCTGACCAGATAACAGTTGATCTCAATTTCAAAAGATGCTATAAAGCCTGGATCCGACCAGATATTAGCACACTTTTCAAGTTATTACTGGAGCCTAGACCCGACCAGATAACAATTTGAGTATCTGAAACCTGGATCCGGCCAGATAATAGTTGATCTCAATTTCAAAATGCTATGAAACCTGGACCCGACCAGATAATAACCTAACTCTTCAAATATATAGAAGAACCTAAATTCAACCCGATCAAGGTTTAACTTCTTTTCCCCAAGAGAGTTGCCTCCATATCCCCAACAGATTGCTGAGAAACCTGGGCCCGACCAGATATCAGTTTTCATTTCCATCTTTTCAGGTAAGTTATTGTGAAACCTGGATCCGACCAGATATCAATCGTCCTCAGAGATTCGTTATGAAACCTGGAAACCGACCAGATAACAACTAAATCCCCAAACAGTTTATTGTGAAACTTGGACCCGACCAGATAACAATTAACCTTGTCAACTACAGAAATCTGCAAAGCCTTGACCCGACCAGATAACAGTTTTCAAACATTTTATTGTGAAACCTGGACCCGACCAGATAACAATTGACCTCATCAACCTCAGAAATCTACAAAGTCTGGACCCGACCAGATAACAGTTTTTCAAACTGTTTATTGTGAAACCTGGAGCCCGACCAGATAAAAATTAACTATGATCCCCAGAAAGACACTATGAAGCCTGGACTCGACCAGATAATAGTACATCTTTCCAAAAAAACCATGAAGCCTGGATCCGACCAGATAACTGTTCAATTTCAAGTTACTGCGAAACCTGGATCCGACCAGATAACAGTTAACTTATGTATCCCCAGCAAGTTGTTTGAAGCCTGGATCCGACTAGATAACTATTCAATTTCAAAGAATTTTCTGCAAAGCCTAGATCCGACCAGATAACAGTTAATTCACCTCTTCCTCCAGTAAGTTACCGTGAAGCCTGGATCTGACCAGATAGCAGTCAACTACTTCATCCTCAGCAACTGTAAAGCCTGGATCCGACCAGATAACATCTGACATTTGAACAATATTCCCCAGCAAAAGCATCCTTTCAATAAAATTTGAAGATATGCATATCTTTCATCTTCAACGGTAATCAGGGATTCAACCTCCCAGAATTTCCTCAACAGTAGTCAGGGATTTATTTTCCCAGACAAAAACATATACCTCACATTCATACATCATAGCGTGTGCATACCACATGCATTTAGCATAATACCACATCTGGTGAACATCATGCAGGCATCTGCATTTTACTAACTCTTTTTCTCACAGGTAAAACATCAAGTTTTAGTATAAATCAACAAGAGATTTGTGCTGATATTTCTTCTAATGTTTATCAAATTTCCTCCAAATGGCATCTATAAGCCAATTCACCATCCATCTTCGAGTGCAAATTTTTGGGCACTCTAGTGTTCAATCATCTTTCACCTTCAAGTCACGAATGGTGGACTCACCAATCTAACTCTTCAGGTTTAAGAAGATTGACAAGGGGAAGCTGTTGTACCCCAAAATGTTCCCTCTCATTTCTCAAAAGATCACCCTAAATCCTCAGTTTTGCTCCCCCTCCAACTTCAAGCCTTGAATTACAGATTTTTCAAGAAAGTCGTTCACAAGGGCAAAATGGTCATTTGCATACTAAAAAGTCAAACTTTGACTTTTGGATCAAAATCAAGCTTCAAGAATCATATTTCATTAAGACACGTTGAAATATGAAGTTTGTTTCACCAAGAAATTCAAAAGTCAAAATTCAAAATACTTAGAATTTTTCTAAAGTGTTTTAAGAAATATGACAAGCTCAGAACTTCTGATCAGATTATCACCATGATGTAAGCTGATTCTGGTAGAACTTCTGACACAATTGTTATAGATTTCAATGAGATCTAAAACATTTCAGAACATAACTTCTCCTAGAAATGTTGGGATTTCAAGTTATAACTCCTCAAAGACACATCCATGAAACTAAAACACTCAGCAAATTCTGGGCACTGTCAAAACAGATTTTGGTCAGAACTTATGGACCAGTTTTCACAAGGGTTTAGTCAGAGTTTGCAAGGGTAATTCAAAAAAGGTTACAAAGCATGCTGCAAGCGTCCTGGAAAGTCTGAGAGCTCTTTCAGAACATGCTGAAGCAAAGGAATTCAAGGATCAGAAATTGGGTGTCTATTCTAAGTCACGCTGAAGCTGAACTTCTGATCCAGAACTAAGAAATGATGCAGAATATCACGTTGCAGGATTTCTGGGTTGATCAATCTCATCATCATTTAATGCTCCCAACCACTTATGGGTCTTTGTTCAAAGGGTTTCTCCACGTATGGCATAGAAGTACCATTGATGTCCTTGAAAAGCAGATTTTGTACAAAGTATATGTTGGGCCCACACTTCGCTTTTGCTTCTAAGGGTACTTTTCCTTGATTCATGCTTATAAATCTAGCTTAGGCACGGTTAAAAGCTACTAACCACCTTACTTTGTGCCTTGAACCATACTTGTTTGAACTTGCTTCAAGAACAAGTCAGCGTCTAGCATATGATGGCTGTACTTTTGATTTCTCTAAGCTACTAAATCCTTGCCTATAAATTGAACTACATTTGCAACTGTGAAAGGGTCGGAATTTGGAGAAAGAAAAGCCCTGAACCCCTACTAAAATTCCAAGAGTCCAAAAACTGCAAACACAACATACAAAACCTGTTAACTTCTGATCTCTTGTATTCAAAATCCATTTGTTCTCAAGTGTTTCTTGACTAAAATCATCCACACAGTTTATGATTCACATATTATAAGCTATCCTAACTTCTGTATTCATACTGCAATACACCCTCCATCCACCTCCACCTCAAAGAAGTCAGAACATCACCCCTTGGCTGTTCTAGAACTTGAAAACTTCTAACCTGCTGAGTACGTCAAGAAGTTGCTCAGAACATCACCAAAGTTCAGGACCAACCTCCAGTTCCCAGAATCTTTTCCAACTGCAAGGTAAGCTTCTGCTGACTCTCATCACATTACTTTAGCATTACCATATTTTCATGTTCAAAAATACAATTTAGAAATCTTGTTTTTGATGTCGTACATATTTTGAGGTTTCACTTATTTGTCTGCCTAAGTATGGAGTAAATCAGTTCAGAACTTCTTGAAGAAATTAGAACTTAGAATTAGGATTAGAAAATTCATGCTTGCCTCTGATTTATAGTTCTAAAATCTCTTGTTTCTGAAAGACTATGAAACCTTCCATAATTGTCATATGCGCATCTTCTGTCTTGTTGAGAAATGACCAAGTTGCAGATGTTCTGACTAGCATGGAGAGGGGGACCAAGTTCTGCCAAGTGGTATCAGAACTTCTGAAATCTTCTTTTTTCCCAGCGGACCCAGAACTTCTAACTTTACCTATTTTTACTAATATGATCTTTGTTTTACAGCACGCCAGAGTCAGAACTTCTGGTCTCCTTTAGTCAGCAATGCGCTGATTCTTTTTTTTTTCTCACTATTTTTGCTATCACTTCTTATTTCATTAATCAAAAACACCAAAGACATTTTTCATTTTTACATGTTTTACATTATTTCTTAAAACAAAAAGATCAAAGAATGTTTTCTCAAACCAAACTTATTTCTTTTTTTTACAAAACAAGTCCATTTTACATTTCTTGAACATTCTTATCCACTTCAATATGGTTGTAATAGAAACTTAGGATTTAATTTTATTTGCAACCCCCATTCATAAATATGTACCCTCATCCCTAAAATATTGTAATAGCGTAGGACTTACATTTATGCAATTTATCGCTTTTGAATGTAAATGCTAGTAATTAGGATGTGTATGGCAAGATATGAAATCAACAAATAGATCACCCTAATCAAGACTAAAATTCATGCAATCAAACACACTTGCACACCAGCACCCTTAAGGTTAACTCCACTTGTTGCCTAAAACATGGTCATGTTATGCATATGCGGTGTCTTAGCAAAAACAATCGAAATACAAGATCATAGTCCCTTGATGACGCTATAAATGTTGTCTTTCAAAATGATCTTAGTCCCTCAAATGGAAATGCTAAGATATCTTACAACATTGCTAATCATGGCTATACAACGACCCACGTCCGTCCCGTTTACATCCAAAGATAGGGTTACTTACCAAATCAATGGTAAGATAACAATATCAAAGGAAAGAAGAAATAAACATGAAAGACTTTTGAGTAGGTAGATTTCTTCTAGTTACTTGCTCAAATTCAAAACCAAAAACATCCTTGCTATTTTCAAAACAAACACTAACAATTTCAAAACAACTTTCAAAACTTGAATTTTTTTCAAAAGATCAACACTTTGTATACATTCTTACGAACGAGAATCATTACAAAGTTTGCCTAAACGATGGCACCTTTTCAAAACACTTTCAAAAACTACACAAAGCATAATTTCAAACAAAAGCAAGTGATCTAGAAAGTAACTAAGAGCCCATGGAAAACCATGGATGAAAAGAGTGCTAATACCTTCCCTTTTCATAATCTACCCCCGAACCCAAGAAACAATCTCAAAGGTCTTTCTGGTGCTTTTTTACCTTTCCTTTTGGATAAAAGAAAAGTCGGTGGCGACTCTTGCTAACTGCAACATTTGCGATAAAACGCAAAACCTTCAAGTCAGTTCTCCCACCGTATCACACCGCCCTTTCAGGTTTTCGACTTGTCGGGTGTACAATCTTTTGTATATATCCCTAATTTTTGCCCGTACCCTTTTGGTTTTCCGGGATGCCCTTATTTTTGCCTAGGTGTGTCAATCTAGCTGGTCATTTTATGCATAAGATTTTTTAACTACGTTCGTGTTCACAGGATGTGGGAATTCTTCGCCTTCCAAAGTAGTCAGCATCATGGCTCCACCAGAGAAAACTTTCTTTACAATAAATGATCCTTCGTAAGTGGGAGTCCATTTTCCCCTGGGGTCGCATTGTGGGAGAATGATGCGCTTTATTACCAAGTCACCAGTTTGATACACTTGAGGCTTGATCTTTTTGTTGAACACCTTGATCATACGCTTTTGATACATCTGACCATGACAAACAGCAGCCAATCGCTTCTCATCGATCAAGTTTAGCTGATCCAACCTTGTCTGCACCCACTTGTCTTCGCCTAGATCTACCTCTTTCATAATCCTTTGGGAAGGAATTTGAACTTCTATAAGCAAGACAACTTCCATGCCATAGACCAAAGAGAAAGGAGTTTCCCCAGTCGATGTTCAAGCTGAAGTACAGTAGCCGTAGAGAGTAAATGGTAACATCTCATGCCAGACTTTATATGTTACCACCATATTTTGTACAATCTTCTTGATATTTTTATTGGCATCTTCCACCGCGCCATTCATCTTAGGCCTCTATGGAGAAGAACTGTGATGCTTAATTTTGAACTGCGTGCATAGTTCCATAATCATAGCATTATTTAGATTGGTTCCGTTGTCGGTGATGATCCTTTCGGAGATACCATAGCGTCAGATGAGGTTATGCTTGATAAATTTGGCTAAAACATTCTTAGTGACTGAGGAAAATGAAGCAGCTTCGACCCATTTGGTAAAGTAGTCAATAGCAACAAGGACAAAACGGTGTCCATTGGAAGCAGTGGATTTGATTTCTCCAATCATGTTAATGCCCTAAATTGCAAAAGGCCATGGAGCGATCATGACATTCATATGAATTGAGGGTACATGGACCTTGTCAGCATAAATTTGACAATTGTGATAAGTCCTTGAGTGATGATCACAATCAGTTTCCATTGTGGATCAATAGTAACCTGCCCTCAAAATTTTCGTATCCATATTGTACCCACTAGAGTGAGTCCCAGAGATTCCATCATGCATGTATTCCATTATTTTCTATGCCTACTTCTTGTCCATGCATCGGAGTAGAGTAGAATCATGATTTCGCTTATACAGGACTCCATTGCTTAGGAAGAATTTGGCTGAGAATCTTCACAAGAATTTCTTATCATTGATGGAAGCTCCTTCAGGATACTCTTGGGCTTCAAGATATCTCCTTACTTCATGGTACCATGGTTTCTCTTTGTTAGTGTCAAGCTCATAGCAGTGTGCAGGTTCGTCAAATCTTTCGATTATAATCATAGGAGCTTTGTTGTCCCATTTGACCTTGAACAGGGAAGACATTGTTGCCAAGGGGTCAGCCAACTGATTTTCTTCTCTGGGGAAATGTTCAAAGGTGATCTCCTCGAAGTATGTATTAGGGTTAACACAAGATACTTGTAAGGAATAAGGTTAGGATGCTTAGTGTCCCATTCTCCTTTGACTTGACTGATCACTAGAGCAGAATCTCCGAATACGTTCAAGAACTTGACCCTTAAGTCAATGGCAGCCTTTAGACCTAAGATGCACGTTCGTACTTAACCATATTGTTCATACAATCGAAGCACAATCTAGTAGTGAAAGGAGTATGGCAACCCTCAAGAGAAATAATCACATCACCAATTCTGTTGCCCAAAGCATTGGAAGCCCCATCGAAATCCATATTCCATCGAGATCTTTGTTCAAGCCTGTCATACGGTCCAGGCTTTTCACAGTCAGTTACTAGCATAATATTCTCATCCGGGAAGTCAAAGTTCATATACTGGTAATCATCAACAGCTTGATGGGCCAAATGATCTGCCAGCACACTTCCTTTGATTGCTTTTTGTGTAATGTACTAGATTTCACATTCGGTCAGAATCATTTGCCATCTAGCTATTCGTCTGGAGAGAGCTGGCTTCTCGAAGATGTACTTGACAGGGTCCATCTTAGAAATAAATAAAGTGGTATGAGTCAACATATGCTGTCTTAGCCGACGAGAAGCCCATGCCAGAGCGTAGTAAGTTTTCTCGAGCAGTGAATATCTTGTTTCACAGTCGGTAAACTTTTTGCTCAGGTAGTATATTACATGCTCTTTTCTTCTAGACTCATCATGTTGGCCCAACACACACCCCATTAAGTTCTCTAATACAATCAAATACATAATTAGAGGTCTTCCTTCAACTGGAGGCATCAAGATAGGAGGTTCTTGTAAATATTCCTTAATATTATCAAAGGATGCTTGGAAGTCGTCGTTCCATCTAACTACTTGATCTTTCTTCAAGAGTTTGAAGATTGGCTCACAAGTAGCAGTTAGTTGAGATATGAATCGAGAAATGTAGTTAAGTCGACCCAAGAATCCTCTAACTTCTTTCTCAGAACGGGGAACTGGTATTTCTTGAATGGCTTTGACCTTTTCAGGATCCACTTCAATACCTTTGCCATTGACAACAAAACCCAGAAGCTTTCCAGACCTTACCCCGAAGGTGCACTTTTTAGGATTTAGCCTTAGCTTGTACTTATTCAACCTTTCAAACAACTTATGTAAGTGATCAATGTGCTCTTCCTTAGTTTCTGACCTTGCAATCATATCTTCCATATAGACCTCTATTTCATGATGGATCATATCATGAAATAAAGCTACCATAGCTCTTTGATATGCTGCCCCTGCATTCTTCAACCCGAATGGCATGGCTTTGTAACAAAAGGTGCCCCATTGCGTAACAAAGGTGGTGTTCACCATGTCTTTGAGAGCCACATTGATTTGGTTGTAGCCATAAAATCCATCTATGAATGAGAAGACTTTATGTTGAGCGGTGTTGTCAACCAAGACGTCAAATGTGGTAGAGGGAAATCATCTTTGGGGCTTGCCCTATTTAAATCCCAATAGTCTACACACATACAAACTTTTCCATCCTTCTTCGACACGGGGACCACATTTGTAACCCATTGAGGATAATATGTCACAACTAGGAATCCTGCATCGAATTGCTTCATCACTTTAGCTTTTATCTTTTCAGACATGTCGAGCCGCATCCGACGAACCTTTTGTTTGACAGGAGGGAAATCTTCCTTTGTCGGTAGACGATGAACCATAATGTCAGTATCCAACCTTGGCATATCTTTATACGACCAAGCAAACACTTCAACATAGTCATGTAGCATCTGAAACAACCTGCTCTTGATACCGTCTTCTAAGTTGAAACCGATCTTGACCTCTTTCTTATCCGTCTCAGTACCTAGGTTGATAACTTCGACTGGCTCTTCATGAGGTTGAATAGCTTTCTCCTCTTACATTAGAAGTCTGGCTAGTTCCCCTAGTATTTCACAATCTTCCTTGCCTTCGTCTTCGGCTTGGTTAATTGGATGTTCGAAGTCATAACTAGCAATAGTAGAGTCGTTGGAAATGAGATCCGGAGTGGATGAGGATCTGCAAGTGTGTGTGTGCATGTAAGATACATGACTATTTGAAAAATGCAATAAAGAAAAGTAAAGACAATAAGCACAAAATTTGAATGCAAAGGTCCAATGTTTTTTATTAAATGGTCAAATGATAAAGGAACACGAACAAAACCCTCAACAAATAGACCATGGTGCCCCGGGCCAGGCACATGGTTTAAAAGTCATTGTTTGGAATTAAGATTATAGACAAAAGTTCTTGAATTGACAAAAAACAATAAACAGTAATTACTCCTTATTGAAGGAGATGGGAGTGAAGTCCTTTGCATGCCAGTTGTTGAGCTTTCCTCCGGCAGTATAGTAGATCCATTCTTCAAAAGCACATTCATCGTCAGAGTCTTCCACGGTGTTTACTTCATGATTTCCAATGCGAAGAGGTGGCTTTCCCATGCGAGTGCGCCTGACCTCTTTTTGAGCTTTAATGGTAAAACCCAGGCCAAATTTGTCTGCTTTAAACAGAATGTAGGGGAGTTGTCCCTGAAGCGGTAGAAATGTTTAAGACTAAGCCATTGGATTGACTAGACTTGTACAGATCAAAAATAAAAATCGTCACCGCGCTTTATTGTTTCCAAAGGAATGGGAAAAGAACGAGTAACCCGAAAAAAGGGGGGGGGGGGGGGGGAAGATTCAAGGTAAGGGGGTTGGTTATGCAAAGAGAAGGTATTAGCACCATAAACATCTACGGTACTCCGCAGGCACCTCTTTGTAAAATTTGTACATTTTGGCTATAAAAATGTTGTATAAAAATAGATGGTGGAGGTGAGAAAAGAAATATTTTTTATGATTTTTGCACCCGCCGCGGTTGTGAACCTTTAGTGCCTACGTACCACCTTTCGTGCAATAGGGGATCAGGGTACACGTGGTTCCTCTTTGAAAATTGTAAAACATAAGTGTGTTGGTTAATTTTATGAGATAATACATTATCGTCATTGTCCGTGTGGAAAAAAATACTTACTACCCACAATCATGAGAAAGGAGAATTTGCATCATCTCAAAGTGGAGGATATGGCTTGGATTTCAAAATCAACAATGCCTCACTCAACACCCAAGTGGAATATATATCACTTCACTACATATCGTAGAAGTATAGTTATTTGCATCACTACAAGGATTGACAAGAGTCTAATATTTGTTTTAAATGAGATTGATTGACTTTTAGTCTTCTCACAAAAAATGTCAAGGTATTATTAAGTTGATTGAAGTTTATTTGTGAAAGATGTTTTGAAAATTCATAGGCCTAAGTCCAAGTTTATTATGAAAGTAGTTCAATTTTAAAAATAAGAAGAGTTTTCAAAAGGAGGGAGAAGATTTTTGAAATTAAAGAAGATGGGAGGAGAAGAAGGGACTATCCTAAAGCATAAGGTAAAAGCTAGGGAAAAGAACCATCTAACCAACAAGAAGTCAATACTTGACATTATGAGTAAAGATAGAATTCCCATTCTTTGTATTGAAACCAAGCAAGAAAAGATACTAGACCTCTTGAGGGAACCAAACTTTAAGTGTATTAAGTCTTCACAAAAATTGGGCAGAGTAACGGTTGTATACGGGTGAATTTCAGATTACAAACAAAGTATGTAATCACAATAACCTGCACATAAAACAAACAAACAACCCAATGTCTTGAGGTAAACCTCAAGAACTCTAGAAAAAATTTCAAATAAGGTCACAAGGTCTCCAATATAGGCCAAGGTTTCTAATCCTAAGTCCAAGAAGTCCAATACTCCATAATGCCAAGGATAGTAACCAAGTAGTCCAAGTATTTTAAAGGTTTTTGTTTTTGTTCATGTTGATTATTAGGTGTCTTAGAAGATAAAAGAAAAGGCTCAAGTGAGCAAAATAAAAATGACATGAAATGTAATACTTAAAGTTAATGGTACATAAAGCATAAAAAATAAAAGGGCATAAAGTAAAAACAATTTAATAATTAGTGGTTAGTTGGATGACCATCTTGAAACTTGTATTTGGAACTCATTAGAGGATTGGTAGAACCAAAGCCTCCACACAACAAGTTGTATTTGCTTTTTGACAAGTATATCATCCATTTGGAATCTTCAAAAGTACCATTTAATGATTAACAATGTTTAAGTGATCCGCGTTGACCAAAAGTGTTGTAGATCCATTAGAGGATTGGTAGAACCAAAGCCTCCGCACAATGAATCTCAAGGTTATTGGATCAATGAGATCAAATTAACATACTTGGGCTTGCAAACATAGGTTTGGGCCACGAATGATCATTTATTCGAATCGGGACAAAATTTAGCGCTATGTTAAGCATTGTAAGTGGACTTATATAGAAGTCGCACCTATTTTGAGGCCGATCAATAGCAATTTATGCACCATTTGTTTTGAGACATGATATAGAGATCATGCTCTAATAACACTAGTGCAATGAGAAAGGGAAAAGATGAAGAAGGGGGGAGAGAATATACAAACCACATTTGAATTAAATTTAAATCAAACTATTATTAAAATCATTCATCCATTTTTATGGAGTTAGACTCAACACCATGGATCCAATGAGTTAATAAAGTTCATGATCAAAATTCAACCCAAGTTCAGCCAGGAAATAATCACAAAATAATGTTTCATTTAATATATATTAAAAAAAAGGTTTTAAAAATGTTTTAAAATGGAAATAAGAAATAAAAATATCAATTATATTCAAATTAATCAAGAAAAATTAAGTAATACCATGTAAAAATTAGAAAAGGACTCAAATATTTTTATAAAAATTTTGGCAATTTTTAAAAGTCAGAAACTATTTTAAAACTAATTAAAATTGTCCAAACAAATAGAAAATAGATCAAAAATAGTAAACATCAATATAAAATTCCATAAAATATTCAGAAAGTCAGAAATATGCAAAATGATATTTAGGAATTTTTTTTTTAATTAAAAAATGTTAGAAAGCATTTTTAAGGTAATTAAAACAAAGCAAACAATGCAAGGAAATATCAAAAATATCAAATATCAAAATAAAAATATGAAAAAATATTCATGAGATTAGAAATAATTCAAAGTATTTTTGTGAATTTTTTCATAATTTTTGGATAAAAAACTAAAAGAGTTATGAATTTTTGAAAATTAAATCAATTAAAATATAAAATCAGAAAATAAAATAAAACCAAAAAGATATGGGCCATCAGATCATAGTCAAAACGCGTTAGTAAGTTAATCTAATGGACCTGACGCGTTGTGCTTGATATGGACCTTAGTAAGATGCGCAGGGAATCAGAAAAAGGGCAACCAATGAAATTAAAACGTTTGGCATGCTACCATGGGCTGAGACGAGACATGTCATCGTCTTCAACCTCCAGTCACCCTGCAATGGAGATTTTATGAGATCCTTCAAATGGTAAAATTAGGATCCTAGATCAGTATCATTGGATTCGTCTCTTCAAGACGATCCTAACACCACCATTGCGCCAAATTTATATAAGGTATACAAAGAAATAGGAGTAAAAAACCCAGAAAATAGCGAGCACCTTCAATTTGAGCTTTCTCTCTCAATTCTCAATGGATTTAAAAATTGTAAGAAGCACTAGAATCAGGAGAAGGAGTAGAACATGTGATTGCTTTATTTGGATCCAAATGATGGAGAATTCTACCTTTTCGAAGTTCAAGAAAGAAGCTTTGAAACTGGACTTCTGTAGCTTGGATTATAGCTCGTTTTGCTTGGTTTAAGTGTTGTAGGGTTTGTATGATGCTTAAGGAAGATGAATGTGCAAAGAATTTTGGAAGAAAAGGCTGGAATCTCATAAACTGATTTCAAAAATTTGAAGTTCGTGTGAGGTTTTGACAGAGTGTTTTTGGCTCTCAAATCTTGAGGAAATGAATGGGGGATGACCCTATATTTATAGGGAATCAAATGGAATGTTCAAGCGTGTGAAATGATGAAGTTTGGAGGGAAATCGTGTGAACCTGATGCACGAGCAAAGTGTGATATGATTTCCATCAAAACTCATCCAATCCTTGTGTTTTAAGGCTCTAGTCCACTTTGGAAACTTGTTTAAACATGTTTAGATGACAAACGCGTGCTAATTTGATGTTTAGAAGCCAAAACATGAATTTCAAATTCAGACTTATGAAGAAACTTCAGTTCCAAGTTACCAAGTTCAATCCAATGGCATTCTCAGCTCAAGGGATCTTAAGGCATGATTTTTGATGCTTTAGAAAGATGAGGTTACAAGCTTTGCAATGGAAAAAGAATGGGATCAAATGGATGTTTGGAATGAAAGTTGTATTGAGTCAAAGTTGGGAAAAAGAAGTTGACTTTCCATACTTTGTAATATTTCAAGCTTTTCTTCAAAAGTGACCTATAATTTTTTGCATCCAAACATGGTCTTCCACTTGGAATTTGATCTTGACCAAAAAATATGGCATGAAATAGACCTCTTGAATGACATTTTGAAACTTGAATCATTCAAAATATCCAAAAATTGAGAGAGTTATTAATTGTTGGAGTTGGGAAAAAATCATGAAATGACCTATAATGTTTTGTATCCTTAGGGCATATTCCATCCATTTTCTCACTTTGCACATAAAGGAAGGCATAAAGTCATATCCTCAAGATCATTGTGGAAAAAGAATGGGCTCAAGGTGATAAAAATTGACCAAGTTATGATCATTTGAAGTCACGCTTGGGGAAATGAGGGTTCATCTGGAGGACTTGTAATCTTTCTTCATCATCAATTTTCTTCCACATGAAAACTCCATGAAACTTTTGAAGTGATTTGTTGATAACCCTCTGAAGATAAGGATGTCTTTGGAATCACTCAAAAATACCAAAAGATGAGCAAGATATGCTTCTTTGAAGTTCAAAACCCTAGCTCCATCAATAAAATGCTTTGAGGAACTTTGAAAGTTTTGAACAAACTTCTTGTACCAACGCAATTGATTTGTAAATAGAAGTTGTTAAGGATGAAAATGAGAACTTATAGCCACCAAAACCACTTCTATATCTTGAGAATTGAGAGAAATATGAACTTGTGACCAATGGCAACAAAGCGTTGTCCAAGCATGACAACTTCTTCAATCAACCCCTTGTACTTTTGAATCAAATTTGATAACCTTGAAATGTGGTGAACCAAAATAACCTTGCCATGCAATTTCTTCCAAAACAAATCCAATGCTGAAGTTTGAACTTCTCAAGCTTTATTGACTAGGGCATGGAAACAAACTCATGAACCCATGGAGCAACTTGCTAAATATCATTGCCTTTACCTACATTAGTAACAAAAAAGACAAACCAACATTGCATTTTATTAATTAAAATGAAAAATCAAGACAAAATATTCATGATCACAAAAGAAAACAAGTCAAGGTGCTTGGTGATTCCTCAAAGAGCAAAGCTAAAGGTAGGGAGGAGAATCAAGAACCCTGATGTGATCTTGTTGTGATTGAATCAACATGGTATGATGAAGGGATCTTAGGGGAAAAAATTGGGGTACAACAGTCCCCAGATAGTACAACTTCCATCTTCGACCACGACACATGCGTCTTTAAGTGAAACCATTCTTGGTACAACTTCATCAGCTTTTGATATGTCATAGGAGATTTTGGTGGGGGCAACCATAGGAGGAACAACTTCGAAAGCCTGGCACGGAGTTTCTATAAATTCACCATCCATTTCCACATACTTGAAGGAATTCAGGTGGCTCACCATAAATTCCTCTTCACCACAAACAGTGACAATCTTTTCTTTGACTGGATATTTCAACTTTTGGTGAATGGTGGATGTCACTGCTCCTACCCCATGTATCCAAGGTCATCCAAGTAAACAAGAGTAAGTGGGACAGATATCTATGACATAGAAAGTATAATTGAAAGTTTGTGAACCAACTTTAATGGGGAGGTCTACTTCTCCAAGTACTATCCTCTTGGATCCATCAAAAGCCCTCACAACTATGTCACTTGGTTTTAACACCAGACCTTTGCAATCTAGCCGGTCCAAGGCACCTTTGGGTAACACATTTAGAGAAGAGCCAATATCAACTAATACATGAGCCAGGGTAGTCCCATTGAATTCAATAAAGACATGCAAAGCCTTGTTATGATTCCTTCTGACAAGAGTCAAGTCAATGTCAGAGAAACCTAATCTGTTGTCAACCGTTAAACTCGCCACACAATTCTCGAATTGGTCAGCTGTAGTCTCTTGGGGAACATGATATTTCTTCAAAAACTTTATTAAAGCTTGGGCATGAGCATCAGAATAGAGTAGTAATGACAACATGGAGATTTTGGAGGGGGTTTGCCCCAGCTGTTCGACTATTTTGAAATCACTCTTCTTTATAATTTTAAGAATTTGCTCCATCTCTCGAGTGGAGGGATCTTCAGCATCAACATCTTTGGCAGGTGCCTCTATCCCAGCAGGCTCACTTACTTTTTCTTTGCCTCTAGTGTTGGCATTATGCTTGTTATTGGTTATGTGAACATGAGTTGTTGTAGTAGTCGGAGGTGAAATATCATGGGAGAAGATCCTCCCCGTTCTTGTTAACTTACTAGAACCTGCAATACTTATAACATAGTTGGTCTTGTCTTCATTGATCCATGAATCTTGCTTTATTCCATGATAGTAAACTTCGATACCATAGTTCCAAGGAACTTCTTTTTCGGAGTAGTAAGGAATCGGCCCAGGAGCGATGATTATTAAAGGAGCAATTGTTGGATCATTTGAAATCCTAATAGGACCCTTTGAGGAGATCCTAAGAGGCTTGTTGGAGATTGTTATTATGGAAAGGTCTTCAGCTTTATTGGTCAAACTTTTGATGGTAGGAATTCTTTCAAATAGGATCTCGTGACTATCTATCAGGCGTTGAACTACTTCTTTCAGCCACTTGCATCCATTTATTTGTTCATCACATCAATCACAGTCTTTTAAACAGCCAGGGAACACCCCAGCTCTCAGCAAATCTCCCTTCACAGTAGTCAATGGTGTAGTCAAATCCTCAATATAGGAAACAAAAGTAGTGTCATCAATCACATTGACACCTTTGCCATGGTTCAGCATTGGCGCAGTTATCACATTTGGAGTTACAGGTGGATCAAATTCAATAGTTTTGTTGTCGATAAGATCTTAAATCTTATTCTTCAGAGCCCAACATTGATCAGTTTCATGCCCAGGGCTGTTGGAATGATACGCTCACTTGGAGTTTGGATTGTACTTCGGTGATGTAATATTCGGATTTGATGGGAGATCACGCAATGTCACTAAGTTGTCCTTCAACAGATGTTGTAAGGTTTGGGACAGTGACATGCTAATCCTCGTGAACTGTCTTCGAGGAATTTTAGATTATTGATGGTTGGATGATTGTCTTTGAGTAGATGGAGGGTTGGAGATTAATACAACATTAATAGAGGGTTGGTGATCCTTCTTGGTATGGTCCCTTTCCCCATACACAACATTGGTTTCTTTCTTCCCAGTAAAGGGCTTCTTTACAGAGTTAGATGCAGAAGTAGATGTCATGGGAATTTTTCCACTCTTAATGCCACTTTCAACCCTTTCACCAGTTAGGATTAACTCGGTGAAACTAGACGAAGAACTTCCAATTAACAATTTGAAAAATGGGCCAGTTAATGTACCCATGAATATATCAACTAGTTCTCTGTCAGTTAGTGGTGGTTGGACCCTATTAGCAAGATCCCTCCATTTTTGGGCGTACTCTTTAAACCCTTCATTAGTACCCATTGTCATTCCTTGAAGTTGAAATCTAGTTGGTGCCAAATCATCATTGTACTGATATTGATGATAAAAAGTAGTGGCCAGATATTCCTATGTGTGATCGGTGGGAATGAGAACTGACTGTTTTGGAATGCTGGTTCGCGTTTTCATTTGTTTTGGCAAAATGTCGCGGTAAGCAAGAGTCGCCACCGACTTTTATTTTATCCAACAAGGAAAGGACAAAAGCACAGAAAAATTCCTTTTCGAGATGTTTCTCGGGTTCGGGAGGTAGATTATAGAAAGGGAAGGTGTTAGCACCCTTTCTATTCGTGGTTATCCACGGGCTCTTAGGTACTTACTCACTATGTTTTCAAAAGTTTGCTTTTCTTTGTGATTGTGGGTTTTGAAAAGAGTTTTGTTTTTGAAGAGAGTGTAAGTGCGAAAAGTTTTGTTCTGTTTTAAAAGGAGCAAGTACTTAAGAACATCTACCTACTCAAAAGGAATTAAACTGTGCAAATGTCCTTTAGACAATGATATCCCACTATTGAGAAGTAGGTAGCATCGTCGTTGGAGTTTTCGGGTCAATTCTATTTAAGGGACGTGTGGTCACTAAAGCAATGTTAGGACGCCTTAACGGTAACCCTAATGTCTTAGATCATTTTATCTGAGGCAACCGTTTCTAGGCAACTTTGATCTTTGGACAGGAGGGCGACCTCTAAGACTTCCTATACTCAATGACCACGTTCGAGGCAACCAAGTGAGGCGTACCCTAAGAGTGGCATGTGCGAGTGTATTGTTTTTCAGATATATTATCTTTGCACATGTTATGGTGAGCTACGTTTGATTTTAAATTAGAGATTAATCTTGTCATGCATAGCCTATTATTCAAACATCTAGCAGTTAATGGTTGCAGAAAATAAATTGCGGAAAAAAAATCTAAGCTATTACAAGGCGTCAGGTATTTACATCGCCAAAAACAAACCCTTGAAATTAAATGCGAAAAAGTAAATAAAAGCGGTAAATAAAATCCTAAGTTAAAGCTATTACATCCTCGGAGCAATTACAATTATGGATCAAAAATAATATGCGCGCGAGAAAATTGAATCGGAACGTCCTAGGGTTTTGACCCTTTTTATTTAAAGAAAGCATATTTTTTGTTCTTTTTTTGAATTAAGGATTAAGTCTAAATTAATAATGGAATTAAAGAAAATATTTTTGAGTTTTATATTCAATTGAGGAAATAAAATAAGAATGGCAAAAACATAAAAAAAAACCTAATTCTAAATCAATTTTAATTTATTGCAAAATATGTTGGTACTAAACCTAATTAAAAAAAACTAAATTAATTGGTTAATGGTTTATTTACAAAAATTAAATAGTGAAGTTAATAAATATTTTTTTTTTGTGTTTTCTGATTTTTATGAGAAAAATTAAGGGTTGATTAATTAACAATAAAAATAATGAAAACAAATTAAATAAAGAAAGAAAATAGAAAAGAAGTAAACCAAAGGGGGGGTTGAGCCCCAAATCAGGAGGTTTGGTCAGCATTTTCTTGGCCCAAACATATTCCAGCCTGCTTTGACTTTCAGATTGCATGTGCGCTTGTTGACCAGGGTTCATGGTGAACCTCCATCCTAGACTATTGGATCTGAATCTGGAACCACCTGGCCTTTGAGATCTGGAGGTATATGGTGCTCCCTTCCTGAAATATTGCACCTGAGTACCTGAAGAAAAAATGTAACAAAGTTTTGGGGGGACCTGGGATTCGAATCCAGGTCCCAATGGGTCCTGCACTAACACGCTCACCAACCAGCCAACTTGTTCTCTTTGTTATGATAATAAGGAGAAAATATCAAATAAAGAAACAAAATACTAAGCCTACAAAAATAAAAGAACGCGCCACTGATTCAAATTGGCCAGTCATGTTATGACACCTCTTTGTCTTCTTCACAAAACCTGGTTAGATTACCTCCAGATTTTGTTCCACAGGAAGATTCGTAGCCTCTCTCAAAAATTCTCCCTAGGCCACAAAAATGGAATCCCAGAGTACCAATGTACTTGTCTCACTCCTCTGAATTCATCCATGGCCATTATTTGCATTGATTTTTCCTGCAATTAAAAACCCCAAAAACGAGATACACGGACCCTAGAACTGGGCATGGCGTTACAGGCTATGAAAATAAAATTCAATGATGCCAAAAGTCTCAGAATACAGCACAGAGTATGAATATGCAATTATTTCAATGAAAGGATGCAAGATTTAAGCTTTACGATTCCATAAGTATGGCGGTTCAGAGCGATACTTACAGGGCTTTTTGGGGCAGGAGAGCACACGATAATGGTTGGTACTGCTTCAGTGAGGTCCAAGGAAGCGATTGGAACCTTTGTTTGATCCTGAAAAGGTCTCTGAGTGCAATTTTAGATCCAAGGTTCTCAAAGTTGTGGCGCCATTTCTGCAGAGTTTTTGAGCGTTTTTCTTTGTCTGCAGAGTTTCGTGTGTCTGAGGTTTATATAGACAAGGAATTTAGGTCAACATTTGTGTATCAAATCTTGGTCCATTATGATAAAGAGATTTGATTTGATTTCTTCATAAAGACTTTCTATATTTGATTCAATCATCTTCCAATCTATTTCCATGCGTTACTGCCAGCCTGTTATGAGTTGTTTGGGCCTCCAACATGATGAAAATCGAAAGCTGACTTACAGATCCACTTTCCTTCGATTGACACTCCCCCTGCTTCGATTTCTTCAAAGTCCCAATTCGAACTACTCCAGTTTCAATGTCACAACCCCTTCGATTGAGACTCCCCCTGCTTCGATTGAATATTTGCAAGGGACACATGCCATTGTGAACTTTGGGTGAACCTGGACAGGTTAAGATATGTGTTTTTGCTTAGTCATGCCAGCCTACTTCCTTCCTTCGAATCTGCCTTCTTTGCCAGCTTCAAAGTCCAATTCGAATCTATTTAGAACATTCCCCATTAGACAACTTCGACCAGCCCTTGGCCTTGTGATGAGTCTAAGTTCTGATTCGAAGTGTTCAGAACTTCCTTCATCAGAGCATCTTAGATTAAAAGAAACCCTGCACTGAAATGCCATTCGAAGGTCATTTCGTTCTGATGTTCTGATTGAGGTAAAGTATGAAGTTCCAGTCGAAGGACCCTCTGAAGTACTAGTCGAAGCATTGTGAAATTGACTTTATCGAAGGGGTCCAGCGCTCAATTGAAGACTTGCACACCAAAGCTTGATCAAAGGAGGTCCAGCGCTCAATCGAAGACTTGCATACCAAAGCTTGATCGAAGGATTCAGCGCTCAATCAAATACTTGCATACCAAAGCTTGATCGAAGGGTTCAGCGCTCAATCCAAGACTTGCAGACCAAAGCTTGATCGAAGGGTTCAGCGCTCAATCGAAGCTTACTAATCAGAGCCTGATCGAAGAGTGCCAAATGCCCAATCAAAGACTGGTGAGTCAAGCCTGTATCGAAGGATTTTGGATACCCAATCGAAGACTTTTCCCAGATGTCAATCGAAAGACATTTTATTCATCTTCAAAAAAACTTTATTTTTCTTAGGCAAGGGTTTGTGACCAACCATGTAAGGGAAGACCTTTGAAAACATGAGAGGGCAAATTTTAGGGTACAACAGTTGCCCCTGTTCAATTTTCTTAAACCTGAGGATGTAGATTGGCTTGCGTGCCTTTCGTGATCCGAAGGTGGAAGATGATTGAACACTAGAGTGCCCAGAAATTTGCACTCGCATGGTGTAGTATCAGCATTGTGACGTCGGGAATGGGCTTACAGATGCCATTTGGATATTGTTGGTAGGAGGATGGGCTTATAGATGCCATCTGCAGGAGTTTCGATCGTATAAGAGATTCCTTAGCGAGAACTTGCATACCTGAGAAAGAAAGATGGTCTTCCTGGCTTGTTACAGGTGTTAATCTTCAATCTCTTTGTGTAGATGGTTTTCCTGGCTTGTTACAGGTATCAGTCGTCCACAGATAGTTTTCCTGGCTTGCTACAGGTATTCAACTGGGACTTGAAAAGGTTGGTCGAGGAGATAGTTGTCCTGGCTGGTTTCAGGTATTAATCTCTGACCTGAGAAATAAAGATGTTCTTCCTGGCTTGTTACAGGTGTTAATCTTCAATCTCTTCATGTAGATAATTTTCCTGGCTTGTTACAGGTATTGATCTACAATCTCTTCATGTAGATAATTTTCTTGGCTTGTTACAGGTATTAATCTACAATCAGTCATTCACAGATAGTTTTCCTGGCTTGTTACGGGTATTAATCTGGAACTTAAAAAGGTTGGCCGATGAGATAGTTGTCCTGGCTGGTTTCAGGTATTAATCTCTGACCTGAGAAAGAAAGTCTTCCTGGCTTGTTACAGGTGTTAATCTTCAATCTCTTCGTGTAGATAATTTTCCTGGATTGTTTCAAGTATTAACCTACAATCAATCGTCCACAAATATTTTTCCTGGCTTGCTACAGGTATTTAACTGGGACTTGAAAAGGTTGGTCGAGGAGATATCTGTCCTGGCTGGTTTCGGTATTAATCTCTGACCTGAGAAAGAAAGTCTTCCTGACTTATTACAGGTATTGATCTTTAATCTCATCATGTAGATAATTTTCCTGGCTGGTTTCAAGTATTAACCTACAATCAGTCGTCCACAGATATTTTCCTGGCTTGCCACAGGTATTAAACTGGGACTTGAAAAGGTTGGTCGAGGAGATATCTGTCCTGGCTGGTTTCAGGTATTAATCTCTGACCTGAGAAAGAAAGTCTTCCTGGCTTGTTACAGGTATTAATCTTCAATCTCTTCATGTAGATACTTTTCCTGGCTTGTTACAGGTATTAATCTACAATCAGTTGTCCACAGATATTTTCCTGGCTTGCTACAGGTATTCAACTGGGACTTAAAAAGGTTGATGGTAGCCATCTTTTGATTGACCTTTTCCTGAAAAAGGTAAAACGTTAGCTGTATGCAATGTCATGATGTATGAAATGCATGATGTCATGATGTTCTCAAAATAAATGAGATTTGTGTTGTATGATGCGTATGCATGTCATGATGTATGAAGATGTGATGTTTTTAGCTGGGGAAAATAAATCTTGGAGCTACTGGAGAATAGAGTTGAGTTCTTCGTTTCCGCTGGGGATGATGAACGAAGATGGTTGTGAGAATAAACCTGCAGGAGAGAGGAACTCCGTTGGGGAATAAACACGGTGAAGAGATTACTCGGCGGGGGAATACTCTGTGGGGGAGAGATACTTCGCTGAGATTTTAATGATAAACTCCGCTGGGGATTCCGTTGATAAGCTTTGTTGGGGATTTTGATGATGAACTCCGCTGGGGATAGAAAGAACTTCGTTGGGGATGATCTTTCAGTTGTAACTTGATGAGGATAACCCGGTTAGACTCTTGTGAGGATAACCTCTGAATTTGGCTGGGGAGACTTATTTGTGCTTCGCAGGGGATAAGCTTCCAGAATCTCCTGGGGAAGATGATTCAACTCCATTGGGGAAACTTTTTTAGACTGCGCTGGGGAAATGGCTCCACTGGGGGTATCTTGCATTCTACCGTGGAACATTCTTATATTCTGTTGAGGAATATTAAGACTGCCAGGGATACTCTTATGCTTGTTGGGAAATATCCTTATATTCCGCTGGGGAATATTAAGACCTTCTGGGGATACCCAACCTTTTTAGGGCTGATGGTAGACCAACTCTGCTTGGGGAGAGTATTGATGATTCATTCATAGTTTCAAATCTCAACTGAGAGAGCTATCATTACTGTCTTACTCTGCGGGGAGTGAAAGTATCTTAGCCATATTCTTTAGCTGAATATATACCTTGGTACCTGGTGGACAGAGCAACTTGTACAGTTCGGACAATTCTTATTTGCCCCTGTTTTTTTTTGGCGGTAGAAGGTGCCTGCGGAGGCCCTGTGGATCGAGTATTATCCCCACCTATAAGGTTCTTGGTATCTTTCGGTCAAAATGACAAGTCTTCTTCTGGTAGGCCAGTGACGAGATGACGAGACATAGTCGTACGCTTTGATCCCTAATTTTTTCCTGGACCGCCCTTTTGGGTTTTCAGTTCACCGGGATACCCTTTTTTTGCCCAAGCCACCTTTTCAGGTTTTCGACTTTCCGGGTGTACAGACTTTTTCATTTTCATCCCTTATTTTTGCTCGAACCCTTTTGGTTCGCCGGGAAGCCCTTATTTTTGCCTAGGCCAGTCAACCTAGCGGGTCTTTGATTATGCGTAGTACTCTTTTGACTATGTTCACGCTCTCAGAGTGTAGAGAGGTGTCACTGTCGGTAGTGTTGTGTTGCCATACTACCAGAAGATCTTCGTTTGATCATGCAAGATTCGTTGCTGGAATTCATGTCCAATGCCCCAATTGATTCAGATGGAGATCTGCCCCTGGCTACTTGGCATTTTGAGAGATTCCTTGAATCTTGACTTGAATGCCCTAGATGATGGACAATGATCATGCTGTACCCCTTGATTGGAAGTGTTTTTCCATTTGAGGTGATCCTTTTTATTGAGAAGGTTTTTGTTCACTAGATATTCGTCGTGCGAATTTCTCTACTGTTGAACAAATATTTATATGCAAACAATGTTATTTTAAGAATGCAAAGCTTATGTCTGTTTTGAAGTTTTTGAAAATGCATTTTTTCAGTAAGATAGGAAAATTTTGTAAAATGTGACGTCAACTCAGGATTTACAGCAAGCCATACAGGAGTCAGGATACCTTTTGTAACAGTATACTTTCGGACTAACCCATGCTTCAGCTAGGACTTTTAAGGGTTATAACGTGGCCTGGTTCACGGTTTAAGAAACAAAGGATAAAGGCTCAAATTATATTTGTACCCACCCGCTCTTCGTGATGTTCTTCAATCCTAAACTCAGTTAATTGTGCATCACACTCTATTCGAATTTAGAACGACGTTTTGATGACGGTTCACACAAGTTGGATTTTGGAAGGCAGTCATCATTTATTTTTGCAACATTTTTCATGTTGTCGAGGATTTGTAATGGCCTCATTCTTTTGATTTATTATCCCTAATTTTGCCTGACTGTTCCTATTTTCGAGATTACAGTCAGCGGGATGCCCCAGCTTTCTTAAGCCTCCTTTATAGATTTTGGCTCAGTGGGCTTTTCTCTTTTGAGAGATTGACTGCCTATGAGATAAGGAACCACCCCTGTCTTTTGATTCCAGAGGAATGCTTTTGATGTCGTTCGTTGTATTATGAACTGAGTGTTTTGCAACTTCAATGTGCATCTTTTTTTTTTTGAATTAACTGAAAGACTACCCTGCCCCAGGTTTAATCAAAGGTTTCAATTTGTTTTAAAACAGAAAACTCCTACTTCTTTGGCTCGAAGGGGTTGACTAGGGATTATCTTCCTTATAACTCCAGTGTTTAGGATTTGAAAGAAACGCCTGTACATCGTCAGCGAGGTCTGTTCAAAAGCATATTGTATGAGATTATGGTATTGTTTCGTCATCCTCCCTCTAAAGGCTTAGAATTTTTTTCGAGAGTTGATCATCACAAAAAAATGAAAGCAATTTGAATATAGTGAATACGAATGGATTGATTCAAAATAGACATATGCAATGCATTGATAAAGTAACAAAGTTTGACATGAATAAATGTTCGAACAATCAAAAGAAAATTACAACTTGAAAATTCTAATGAGAAAAAAGTCTTCTCGTCTTAGGACTTGTCACTTCAAATGGTGAACCTTGGAGGGATGGTAGAAGAACTCAGCCTGACCATCTTGTGTGAATTCCAATGCTCCTTCATCAATCAGGTTTTGAATTTTGTACTTTAACTTCCAACAGTCGTCAGTATCATGCCCCGGACTGTTAGAATGGTATGCACACCTTGCATCAGGATTGTAGTTGGGTGAAGAAGTCTTAAGATTCGGATGAGGTCCTACCAACGTCACCAGATTCAATCTCAACAGGTGTTGCAAAGCTTGGGACAGCGGCATGTTGAGCTTGGTAAACAGCCTCTGATTAACCCGTTGTTTATGGCAAGGTTGTTGTTGGACCCGTGAGGTAGTAGCAACTTGAAGAGGTCCATTCTTCACCATACCAAACTCTTGTCTTCTTGGAGGTTGATTAATGATTTGATCCCCAGCCTTGACCGTTTGCTTCATACTGTTGTATCTGTCTTGATGAAGCTGGTTGATAATGGTTCTCAGCTCTTCTTGTTCCCGAGCTAAGCCTTGGATAAGAGCCATCTGCCCCAGCATATGGGTTTTCATGGCACTGAACTCAGCTTGCAGTTGTTCCAGCCGTTCGTCCTTATTGTCTTCAGGACTTTTCTTGACCAAATTCCCCATGAGGAGTGTTCTTAATTCTTCCTGCCCCTTGGATAGGTTTAGGAAGATTTCCCTGAACTGAGTCTCTTGAGTATGAAGACCTTGGTTGTCTGGTTGGAAAGCCATTGCTGAAATAAACAGCGAGAACATGAGAGACCTGTATTGGGAGACCTATTATGCAATGATATGTATGATATATGTATGCAATGTTTTCAAGGATCTCGCGGGGTAAACAAGAAACTGTTAGAATCTGAATTTGGTAGCTTTGATTGAAGGAACTTCATGTCGTTAAGAGTCCTTCTTCAAGAGTCAAGCTCACCATATCGAGTGGGTCATAGCCCCTAACTCAAGTTATCATGTTTTGATCTCTGGATGGCATTGGCTAGAGGAAAATAAATCCCCTTTTGCCCCTTGTTGGACATCTGATTTACCATAACCTGCATCACAGACCCTTGAGATCCTTGAAATGGTTAAGGAAATGTTAAGGCATGATGTTATGATGTGTATGCTATGCGTTTAAGCAAAAGCGTGAGGTGATGTAAGTAAACCCTGCAATAAATCCAAATTATTGGATAAGGACTGTAAACAAAACCTGCAAGGAACTCATGTTGTCAGATAACAAGAATGTGAAAGTAGTTCAAGTTTGAAGGCACACAAGTCACACAAAAGAGCTCTTAGATTTCAGGATGGCATGGAGCTTAGGTACTACCCTCTTTCAGTTCAGTTGGTTAAAACCTGTCCTAAAAATAGTAACCGGGTTCTAGAGGATCTCAATATCACTGACTACCCTCAATCGGACATAATTCCAGTTTAGCAACCTTTTCTTGCAGCCAGAATCATCGCGAGAGTTTAGTCTCAATGAGTGTAGCATACTACTACTGTTCTATGGCCAAGTTGTCCAATTTAAGGTTCTAAGGTCAGTTGGTGCTTAATGACTCACTAGAAGACCCATATTCTCCTTGTTCCAACACAAGGGATATCGGTACAGACTAAGGTGCCACACCAATGTAGCTACTGCTTCATCCGTGTCGGTCTACGCCAGACAGATCCCTCACAGTTTATTTCTACTTACCTAAAGGGTATCCCCAGATCTGGGTTAGGATCTATAGAACTCCGATACAAGCCCACAAATATAAAGCATACAAAGCATACAATTGAAAACATAAGTGATATAATCCTAAGGTACACCTCACTTATAATAAGTCCCCAGCAGAGTCGCCAGTTTTGTGATCGATGGGAATGAGAACTGACTGTTTTGGAATGCTGGTTCGCGTTTGCGTTTGTTTTCGCAAAATGTCGCGGTAAGCAAGAGTCGCCACCGTCTTTTATTTTATCCAACAAGGAAAGGATAAAAGCACAGAAAAATTCCTTTTCGAGATGTTTCTCGGGTTCGGGAGGTAGATTATAGAAAGAGAAGGTGTTAGCACCCTTTCTATCCGTGGTTATCCACGGGCTCTTAGGTACTTGCTCACTATGTTTTCAAAAGTTTTCTTTTCTTTGTGATTGTGGGTTTTGAAAAGAGTTTTGTTTTTTAAGAGAGTGTAAGTGCGAAAAGTTTTGTTCTGTTTTAAAAGGAGCAAGTACTTAAGAACATCTACCTACTCAAAAGGAATTAAACTGTGCATATGTCCTTTAGACAATGCTATCCCACTATTGAGGAGTAGGTAGCATCGTCGTTGGAGTTTTCGGGTCAATTTGATTTAAGGGACGTGTGGTCACTAAAGCAATGTTAGGACGCCTTAGTGGTAACCCTAATGTCTTAGATCATTTTATCCGAGGCAACCGTTTCGAGGCAACTTTGATCTTTGGACAGGAGGGCGACCTCTAAGACTTCCTATACTCAATGACCATGTTCGAGGCAACCAAGTGAGGCGTACCCTAAGAGTGGCATGTGCGAGTGTATTGTTTTTCAGATATATTATCTTTGCACATGTTATGGTGAACTACAGTTGATTTTAAATTAGAGGTTAATCTTGTCATGCATAGCCTATTATTCAAACATCTAGCAGTTAATGGTTGCAGAAAATAAATTGCGGAAAATAAAGCTAAGCTATTACAAGGCGTCGGGTATTTACATCGCCAAAAACAAACCCTTGAAATTAAATGCGAAAAAGTAAATAAAAGCGGTAAATAAAATCCTAAGTTAAAGCTATTACATCCTCGGAGCAATTACAATTATGGATCAAAAATAATATGCGCGCGAGAAAATTGAATCGGAATGTCCTAGGGTTTTGACCCTTTTTATTTAAAGAAAGCATATTTTTTGTTCTTTTTTTGAATTAAGGATTAAGTCTAAATTAATAATGGAATTAAAGAAAATATTTTTGAGTTTTATATTTAATTGAGGAAATAAAATAAGAATGGCAAAAACATAAAAAAAAACCTAATTCTAAATCAATTTTAATTTATTGCAAAATATGTTGGTATTAAACTTAATTAAAAAAAACTAAATTAATTGGTTAATGGTTTATTTACAAAAATAAAATAGTGAAGTTAATAAATATTATTTTTTTGTGTTTTCTGATTTTTATGAGAAAAATTAAGGGTTGATTAATTAACAATAAATATAATGAAAACAAATTAAAGAAAGAAAGAAAATAGAAAAGAAGTAAACCAAAGGGGGGGTTGGGCCCCAAATCAGGAGGTTTGGTCAGCATTTTCTTGGCCCAAACATATTCCAGCCTGCTTTGACTTTCAGATTGCATGTGCACTTGTTGACCAAGGTTCATGGTGAACCTCCATCCTGGACTATTGGATCTGAATCTGGAACCACCTGGCCTTTGAGATCTGGAGGTATATGGTGCTCCCTGCCTGAAATACTGCACCTGAGTACCTGAATAAAAAATGTAACAAAGTTTTGGGGGGACCTGAGATTCGAATCCAGGTCCCAATGGGTCCTGCACTAACACGCTCACCAACCAGCCAGCTTGTTCTCTTTGTTATGATAATAAGGAGAAAATATCAAATAAAGAAACAAAATACTAAGCCTACAAAAATAAAAGAACGCGCCACTGATTCAAATTGGCCAGTCACGTTATGACACCTCTTTGTCTTCTTCACAAAACTTGGTTAGATTACCTGCAGATTTTGTTCCACAGGAAGATTCGTAGCCTCTATCAAAAATTCTCCCTAGGCCACAAAAATGGAATCCCAGAGTACCAATGTACTCGTCTCACTCCTCTGAATTCATCCATTGCCATTATTTGCATTGATTTTGCCTGCAATTAAAAACCCCAAAAACGAGATACACGAACCCTAGAACTGGGCATGGTGTTACAGGCTATGAAAATAAAATTCAATGATGCCAAAAGTCTCAGAATACAGCATAGAGTATGAATATGCAATTATTTCAATGAAAGGATGCAAGATTGAAGCTTTACGATTCCATAAGTATGGCGGTTCAGAGCGATACTTACAGGGCTTTTTGGGGTAGGAGAGCACACGAGAATGATTGGTACTGCTTCAGTGAGGTCCAAGGAAGCGATTGGAACCTTTGTTTGATCCTGAAAAGGTCTCTGAGTGCAATTTTAGATCCAAGGTTCTCAAGCTTTTTTCTCAAAGTTGTGGCACCGTTTCTGCAGAGTTTTTAAGCGTTTTTCTTTGTCTGCAGAGTTTCGTGTGTCTGAGGTTTATATAGACAAGGAATTTAGGTCAACATTTGTGTATCAAATCTTGGTCCATTATGATGAAGAGATTTGATTTGATTTCTTCATAAAGACTTGCTATATTTTATTCAATCATGTTCTAATCTATTTCCATGCGTTACTGCCAGCCTGTTATGAGCTGTTTGGGCCTCCAACATGATGAAAATCGAAAGCTGACTTACAGATCCACTTTCCTTCGATTGACACTCTCACTGCTTCGATTGCTTCAAAGTCCCAATTCGAACTACTCCAGTTTCAATGTCACAACCCCTTCGATTGAGACTCCCCCTGCTTCGATTTCATATTTTCAAGGGACACATGCCATTGTGAACTTTGGGTGAACCTGGACAGGGTAGGATATGTGTTTTTGCTTAGTCATGCCAGCCTACTTCCTTCCTTTGAATATGCCTTCTTTGCCAGCTTCAAAGTCCAATTCGAATCTATTTAGAACATTCCCCATTAGACAACTTCGACCAGCCCTTGGCCTTGTGTTGAGTCTAAGTTCTGATTCGAAGTGTTCAGAACTTCCTTCATCAGAGCATCTTAGATTAAAAGAAACCTTGCACTGAAATGCCATTCGAAGGTCATTTCGTTCTGATGTTCTGATTGAGGTAAAGCATGAAGTTCCAGTCGAAGGACCCTCTGAAGTACTAGTCGAAGCATTGTGAAATGGACTTGATCGAAGGGGTCCAGCGCTCAATCAAAGACTTGCACACCAAAGCTTGATCGAAGGAGGTCCAGCGCTCAATCGAAGACTTGCAGACCAAAGCTTGATCGAAGGATTCATCGCTCAATCGAAGACTTGCAGACCAAAGCTTGATCGAAGGGTTCAGCGCTCAATCGAAGACTTACAGACCAAAGCTTGATTGAAGGGTTCATCGCTCAATCGAAGCTTACTAATCAGAGCCTGATCGAAGAGTGCCAAATGCCCAATCGAAGACTGGTGAGTCAAACCTGTATCGAAGGATTTTGGATACCCAATCGAAGACTTTTCCCAGATGTCAATCGAAAGACATTTTGTTCATCTTCAAAAAAACTTTATTTTTCTTAGGCAAGGGTTTGTGACCAACCATGTAAGGGAAGACCTTTGAAAACATGAGAGGGCAAATTTTGGGGTACAACATTATGTGTGAATGCGGGAACCCTCTAATTGGTAAAACCATTCTAGCTGAGTCCCAGCTAGACTCTCTTGGAAGAAATGGACCCATAGCTTCTTGTCAGTAGTATATGGTTGTATCATGCGGACGTAGGACCTCAGATGAAGTTTTAGGCATGAAACTCCATCATACTTAGCAAAGACTTGTATTTTGAACTTATGGAGAATGACGACCCCGGGTACTAAGCCCAAATCACCAAAATCTAAACCAGGTACGACTTGAATTTCAACAGATTTTAGTCTATCCTCTAACTACTTATATTTATCTTCAGCCGGTGGATACTGTTCATCAAGGTAGTCTCCGTCCTCGGAAGCTTGATCATTTACACCCCTAGCACGGGTGCTCCTTGCCTCTTCATCCTGGTTCTCGTCTTCCTCGGATGACTCTTCAACTATCTACACCTGACGGACTGGGCCTTTAAACCTTTTCCCCATGTTGATGAGGGGTTTCTTCTTAGTCTTCTTTTTGGCCGCCAGCAGTGTCATCATCTCTTGTTGTCCCTTGGCCAGGGTCAGCAAGGTCTCTTAGAACTGGGAATTATGTGCTTGCAAATCTTTCACGGTATGCTCGATATCCATCTTACTGAAATAAACAGTAAAAAGATGAGGAAACCTGTTGTTGAAAGCTTGCTTATGTTATGATGCATGAAATGCGTATGAAAATGATTTCAAGGACTTAGAAGGTTTAAATTTATTTAGACAAAGAAGGAACAAACATTAATTGCATTAATAAGTTCAGATTGATTACAACATGCCTTTTGGGATTACATTGAAACAAAAGAAACAAAATGAACTAAATACAAATAAAAAGGCTCAAGTCTCCTATGAGTGCTTCCTCTTCGGAGTAATGTAGGCATTCAGGTTTGTCTCCTCATGAAGTTGCCTCGTGAGCTCCAATGTCTTCTTTTTGCTTGCATAAAACTGGGCTTAAAATGTGTCTCGCTGCCCCTTTAGCTGAATCCAAGATCTTTTCAAATCTTTAAGAGAAGTAGGCATATCAGGATGAATGACAGTATATGGAACATCTTCCTTGGCAACAGAATCCATAATAATAGGTAGGATGGCTTTGTAAGGCATCACAAGGCTTTGGGCGCAAGCTCGCACCCACTTGAGATAAGGCTCCAAAGGAATGAAGTTCTTATGCCCCAAGCTCATATGAATCTTTAACGATAACCTTGTACATCGCTCTCATAGTCAAATTCAATTCCTTGGACAAGTGTATCATGAGGGCCATCCCTCCTAGAATACCCAAACTGTCGCAAAGCCAAACAAGGATTGTAGGTGATACCTCCCCTAATACCAAGTAGAGGGACATTAGGGAATTCCCCGCAACAGTCAATAATAGTAATGTCCTCCAAGGATCGAGAACACCAATGAATATCAGAATGCGTGAGTGACATCAGTCTATTAGACCATCTCACGCCTTGCTCATTCTTCACAATAGATCAAGGTAGGTGCATAATAAACCACCTAGCCAACAGAGGAGTGCAACACATAAGAAGTCCTCTTATCTTCATGGAGCGAGAGTGAAGAGAATGTAAGATATCCCCAAGTAAAGTAGGCACCAGATTGCAAGATAGAAAAGTTTCGATTGTGTTCACATCTATGAGTTGGTCAGGGTTGGGAAATAGTACCATCCCATAGATGAGAAGAGCTAACACTTCTTCAAATGCTTGTAAATCTAGAGCATCCCAAAAATCTTGAGCCTTCTACAACAAAAACTTGGCTAGAAACCCTTTGACACCACTTCTTGTTTCCCAATTTGCTATAATGTCGGATCGTTGCAAATGTAGAGCTCGAGCAATCTCCTCAGGTCTTGGGATTCTTTCAATATCGTTGAAGGGTAGTTGATCAAGAAAAGGAATTCCCAAGAGTTGAGAGAATTCTTCCATAGTAGGCACAAGTTGGTAATTAAGAAAGGTAAAGTAATGGTGTTTAAGTTCAAAGAATTAGAATAACACATGTACCATATCCTCTTTAAAGTTTGTTGTAACCAAGTTGATTAGACGACCATATTTATTGGAAAATGGAGAATCTTTGGGAACCCTTGATGCTAATTCCTTAGGTTGAGGAGGCACTTTCACAGGGTTAATTTGGATAGTGTTTCTTCGTGCGGAAGACATGTCATACAAAACAACACAAAGATAAATCTGAAAGTCCTTGAAATGTTTAGTGTAAATGCCATGATATGATGTCATGATGTTATTTATAAGCAAAGAAAACAAGTCCTTAGGTTTAGGCTTGCATGAGGTTCATAGGTAAGTACCCTCTTGAAGTTTAGTTGGTTCTACCTGTCCTAAAAAGTAACCGGGTTCTAAGGAATCTCAATATCACTAATCTTTCTTCATTGGGCATTGTTTCGGCACAAGCCTCTTTATTGGCGACCGAAATATCCCAAAATTCAGACCTCAATCATCGTAGTATCGAGTATCAACCAACTTCGGACTACACCAAAGCCGACTACCTCACTACTTCCTAATGGCCAAGTTGTTCAATTAAAGGTTCTAAGGTTCGTTAGTGCTTCATGACACCACACATCGGCCATGTATTCTCCTTAATTCACCATAAGGGATACCGGTACCCACAAATGTGCCACACTAACATATCTATTATCTCAACCATATTGGTCTACACTACACAGTCTCCATAATTTTTTCTATTTACCTAATGGTGTTCCCAAATCTGGGTAGAGGATCAACAAAAACCCAAACAAAGACCCACAAATGTAAACAAACAAATCAAACAATGAAAGCAATTGAATGTAATCTAGCTCTAAGGTAACCCCACTTTTAAGTATCTCCCCAGCAGAGTCTCCAGTTCTATAATACGATGGGAGAACTGACTTGGATGTTTTGCATTTTATCGCAATTATTACGGATATCAAGAGTCGCCATCGACTTTTCTTTTATCCAATAAAGGAAAGGGTGAAAAGAACAGGAAAGACCTTTTGTGAATTTTCTTGAGTTCGGGGGATAGGTTATGAAAATGGGAGGTATTAACACCCTTTTCATCTGTAGTTATCTATGGGCTCTTAGTTTCTAGATCACTTTGAAAATGCTTTGTTTGAAATGTGTTTGTGATTTGGTTTTGAAAGTATTTTTGAAAAGTGACATCGTTTAGGAAAACATTGTAATGATTCTCGTCTCTATAAGAATGCATACAAAGTGTTGACATTTGAAAATATTTCATATTTTGAAAGTGTTGGTGTATTTTTGAAAGATGTTTTGAAGATTGATTGTGAGAAAGCAACTATAAACGTTCTACCTACTCAAAAAGTCTTAATTCTTCTCCTCCTCCTTTAGATATTTCTATCTTACCATTAATTGATGAGAAGCCCTACCATTGGATGTGAAGGGACGGGCGTGGGTCATCGTATAGTCATAAAATGCAATATTGTGAGATACCTTAGAATTTTTCTTAAGGGTCTAAGATCATTTTGAAGGAAACATTCGAAGCGTCATTGAGGGACTATGATCTTGTATTTTGATTGTTTTTGCTAAGGTGTCTCACATGTATAACATGCCCATTTTCTCAAGGAAACAAGTGGAGTTAACCCTAGAGGTGTAAGTGTACAAGTGTTTATTTTTCATGCATTATTGTTCTTGAATTAGAGTTGTCTAAGTATTGATTTTATCTTGCCATACACACCCTAATTACTAACAATCATATTAAAGCAATAAGTTGCGGAAAATAAATGTCCTACGCTATTAAATCATTTTGGGATGGAGTGTAAAAATTTACAAATGAGGGGTGGAAAGCAATAAATCTCCTAATTATTACAACCATATTGAATAGCAATGAAGGAAAATATGTAGAAAATATAAAAACAATGTAAAGAAAGGGAAAAAAAATGTTTTTTTAACCATTATGTGTCGACACATGCATCTTTGCATCGACACATAACCTTTCTTGTTCCTGTAAAACCAAAATCAGCTTAGTATGAGTCGATACATAAGGGTATGTGTCGACTCATTTCTTATTTGTGTTGACACATTCTTGTTTTATGTTGGCTCATACACCTTTGGTCTTTTTGTTTTTAGGTCTGGATAGAAATATGTATCGACTCATAATGTCTTATGGTCAACTTATGCCTGTATGTGTCGATCATGTTGCCTTTTTTTCCATTGAACATTATTCTATTGTGTGTATAGGTTAGTTCTCAATACAATATTGACAATAATGAAAAGCAAGGAAATGGTTAGCTTCAAAAGGCAATAGTTACTACATCTATCTTTAACAATGGATTACTAATGATGTTTGAAATGAAAAGTTTAAAGTCAAGAAAACTTACCTTGAAGCTGAAATTTGTATTTTGAGTTTGAACTGTTGTGTTGGCTGTTTTTGAACTTAGGAAATGGTAATAGTGATGTTACAGAAGTTGTTCTTGTGTTTGAAAAACTCCTATAAGATGTATGTGAAGGGTTTGAATGGTTTGTTTGGACAGAACTTTGCAAGTGTGAGAGGTTCAAAGTTTTTGACTTCAAAGTTCAAGAGTGAAGGCTTTGTGGACAGTTATGACTTTTTGAGAGTATGATATTTTGAGGGATTTTCTACACAACAAAAACTTCTGACCTTTATCTTTTAAAATGGCCTCTCTATTTATAGAGAAGGTTTGAGACTTGAAACAACTCAGATTTTGAAATCACATGTTATGGCTATCTTGCTTGTTTTTGAAGGAAGCGTGAAGAACATGTTTCCAATGTTTGTACCCATTTCAAGTGGTTGATCACTTTAAACATGTTTGTTCTGACTTGTAGAAGTTGAGTGTGATAATAACAACAAGTTAGAGGCTCAAGAAATTGACTTTGTGATTAAAGTGAACTTTTCAAGAATGGATATGTTACTTTCTTCCAAAAATGGAATGATCATTTGGACAAAGGCTCAAACACTTGGATTATAGTTTAATCAGTTATGTAAGCATTTAATTAAGGAGTGATATACAATTTTGAGGCCTTAAAAGTGAAGATTATGCCACATGGTTATGGATTTGGTTCTTGTTCATCACAAAATCTGCCTTGTAATTCAAGAATGACACCCTAACTTCTTTTCTTTGATTCTCTTAGATCTAGTATGATATCAATGAGTTCTTAGACATTTTGGAAAGCTTGTAACATCTTCTACAACCTTCATGTTTTCTATTTTTGAATAATCCAATTGTAACTTAATGAAAATTGGCCAAGAAGTTGGGATAAAAATCTGACCAAACCTGCTGAAAATTTCTCTAAGTGTTTATACAAAAATGCCATGACTTCATGAATTTATAAATTAAAATATAAGAACTTCTAGGACTTAATAAGAAAAACAAAGTTGTATATGTCATCAAGATCTATAACTTTCATGTTGAAAGTTTTCTTTGAATCATCTTGCATCTTGGTGAAAGAATGGCATGAAGTAATAAAATTATCATGTATAAAAAACACTTAGAAAAATTTCTAAGTCTTGAAAAGTTTGACTTTTCACATTGACTTTTGACTTTCTTGACTTCTTGATGATCAAGCTTTATATTATTTAATGTCTTGATGAATTTTTATCTTTGAGACTTAAATTTGATCGAAAAGTCAAAGTTTGTCTTTTCAATGTACAATTGACTTTTTCATCAGTTGACCAAATTTCATTTATCAATCCAATGATCTTGAGAAATGTCTTGAGCCATGAAATTAGGTCGACATGTTGTATTTGAATCTTTAAGATTGTACTTTAAGCCATTAGATCATATGTTAGGTCAAAAAAGTCAATGATCAATCGTTCTTAGTCAAAACCCTAATTGGCGGTCTCAGTGTTTCAGAGGTGATTTTGTCTGATCAATTATTTGAGAATCCTTGAGCATTGGAGGTCCTTTGTGAAATATCTTTAGAAAAGAGAGAGAAAATTTTTGGGTACAACAAGGTGCACGTGTGAAAAGTGTTTGTTTTCATGTAGTTTTTCTTGAATTAGGGTTTTCTACTTGTTGTTTTTATCTTGCCATACAAACCCTAATTACTAGCATTTATATTTGAAAGCGATAAATTGCGGAATATAAATATACTACGCTATTACATCATTTGGGGATGCGGGTACAAGTTTAATGAATGGGTATGAAAGCGATAAAGCCCTAATTACTATAACAAATCATTAATGATCCAAAAACAACAAAAAGTCTCAAAAGTCAAGAATTCTGGTGCCTGCCTAACATGGGCCGTGTCCTGTGACACGGGAACCCGTGTCAGGACCCTGTAATTATTCCTGCATGATTTTTATGTCCCAAAAAAGCTGACACAGGCCGTGTCCTGTGACACGGGCACCCGTGTCAGAACCCTGTCCTGCGATTTTGCCAAGTTTTAATCTCAGTAAGAGGGACATGGGCCGTGTCCTATGACATGGGCACCCGTGTCAGAACCCTGTCTTGCCATTTTTCCTGTTTTCTTCCTGACATGGCCCGTGTCAGGTGACACGACCGGCCGTGTCAGACTTCTAGAAGCATTTTTCTGTAGTTTTGAGTGTTTGCAACTCTTCTACTTTGACTTGTCCTATTTTATTCTTTTGAAAACAAAAGTAAAATGATGTATGAACAAGGATATTACAGTTTGAGAAAACTTACCTCTTGAAGTGAAAACTAGAAATGTGTATGGATGTTTCCAGGTGCAATGTGATGATTGATTGAGCTTCCTTAGACCTCCCTGAAGTTGTTTCAATCTTTACTTCATGCTGAAAGTTTTGAAACTCTCCAACCAAGTAAACTTGCAAGATAATGTTTTTTGAGTTTTGACGGTGATGATAATGATGCTACATAAGTTGTTATTATGTTTTAATAACTTCTATATGATGTATATGAGGTATGTGGATGGTTTTTTTGGACAGAAATTCAAGGTTTGAGAGATTTGAAGATTTTGGTTTCTAAGCTCAAGAGTTGATGTTTTGTGGACAATTATGTTTTTTTAGAGTATGAGGGGGTTTGAGGGTTTGTCAACACAAAAACTTATGGACCTTAGCTTGAAAATGGCTTCTCTATTTATAGAGAAGGTTTAAGAGTATGAGTGATTTTGTTTTACAAGTTGTCAAAATTCTGGTTTGGTTGAGATGAAACAACCAAGTTATTATGAAAATTGGTGTTCCAATGCATGGTACAAGCATGGTCTAATGTTGCTAGAGGATTTTAGGCATGTTTCTTATTGCTTTAAAATTATGTATGTGCATAGAAAACAATTGAGAGGCTCAAGGAGTTGACAATTGTATAAAGCATACTTTATGTGAATGGCAATGGTGCCTTTATGCTATAAATGGAATTATGCAATGGACAATACTTGAATCACTTGGATAATGGTTCAATCAATTGCGTAAACATCTGATTATAGATAGATTTGCAAGTCAAAAGGCCTAAAAAGTAAGATTATGCAGCACATCATGCAAATTGGATTATGTGTTCTTCAATAAAATGACTTGCAATTCAAGAATGGATGCCTAACTCCATGCCCCTGAATCTCCTAGCTCAAGTATGATAAATTCATGCTCTTGGATGTTTTAGAAAGCTTGAATCATCCTCTACAACTTTCATGTTGTCTATTTTTAAAAAATCATCTTGGAACTATGTGAAAAAATGCCAAGAAGTTAAGATAAAATCCTGACTAAAATCAGTTATAAATTTCTCTAAGTGTTAGATGAAAATGTCATGACTTCATGGGCTTATATCTTCAAATCTAAACGTTTTTTGGACATCAACCCTATAATACAAAGTTGTAGAATTCATCAATATCTATAACTTTCATGTTGAAAGTTTCCTTTGAATCATTTTTCGTCTTGGTGAAAGATTGACATGAAGTAATGAAATTGTCATATATAAAAAATACTTAGAAAAATTTCTAAGTCTTGAAAAGTTTGAATTTTCACATTGACTTTTTGAATTTCTTAATTTCTTGATGATCAAGCTTCATATTTTTGAATGTATTGATGAATTGTGATATTTGAAACTCAAATTTGATCAAAAAGTCAAAGTTTAACTTTTCAATGTACACTTTTCATCAGTTGACCAAATTTCATCTGTCAATCCAATGATCTTGAGAAATGTCTTGAGTTATGAAATTAGGTCAACATGTTGTATTTGAATCCTTGAGATTGTACTTTAAGCCAGTAGATCATGTATTAGGTCAAACAACCCTTGACCAGTCAAATACAGTAAAAAAACCCAATTTAACCATTTTTCTCTTTTGGTGATTTGAACCATTTTTCTGGGGAATTGTGATCCAAACTTGATAAATTGATACATATGACTTCAAAATGTTGATAGTGGTCAAAAATATTGAAATTTGACTGTAGGTTGACCATAGTTGACTTTTTACCCAATACAGGTGATTTTAGGTCATCTGGTCAATTAACTGAACAAACTTGAACTGTAAGACTTGAAACTTAACATGAGCAATCTTGAAAGTCAATAATAATCTATGAAAGTCATATGAGGCATTAAAAATCCAATTGTCCTTGTGAAAACTCAAACTCTAATTTGAGGCATCGGTGTTAAGG